>JBBBDQ010001257.1:927500-1382500 GCA_037127315.1 Ascarosepion bandense | reverse complement strand
AAAAACTTCCTGGCCCTACACAGTAAACCGACCGTCCTAGCAGCAGATTTAGCTATAGATTCATTCCACTTGAGAGGCGCAGTGTTTTGCTTTCAGGGAGACTATTCTGATCCATGCTGATGGGGGTGGTAGGAGCGATTCTCTATGGTTGTTAAAAGAATGGCAGCTTTGTTTTGAAAGAACTAAAATTTACGAGCCATTTCTTACCCCATTTAGTCCACCATAGACAGGGAGGTCTTTTTCAAGCTCAGCAGCAAGGTTAGTTTTGTCAGCCTGGGTAGATTTCTTATCGAGGCAGGAGTAAATGTTGATGCCGTCAGCGTAGATGCCTAGTTGGGATCTGATTACATAAGGGTGATCGTTGATGAAGATCAGAAAAGCGTAGGACTTAGAATGGAGCCGTGAGGGACACACGCGGTCCTATGATATTATTTGGAAGCATGCCCATTCAATTCTATTTTCATTACGCGATTTGAAAGGAAAAACTGGATTAAATCAAACAAGTTTTCAGTTATACCATCGCCCTGTAGATTGTGTAGAAGGCCAGTATGCCAGACTAATGCTTTGGGGACATTTAGGGTAACAGCTCGAGCTTCGCCTTTCTTGTCGAGAGGTTAGTATATATACTTTGTTATAGTCGTTAGCAGTGGACCTTGTTTTTTTTTTGTTTTTTTTTTTGTTTGTTTGTTTTTTTTTGTTTTTTTTTGCTTTCCCCTTTGTCTTTCTTTCTTTATTTCGTCCTTTATTTATCTACGGAGCTACGCATTTTCTTTCTTTCTTTCTTTCTTTCTTTCTTTCTTTCCTTCCTTCGTTCTATTGTTCTTTCTACTCTTCAACCCCTCGACTACGGTCTTCCTTTCTTATTTCTGTTGTTTTTTTTTTAATTAATCGGCTACGACCTTCTTTGTTTTTTATTTTTTTCTTCAGCTCTTCATCTATGCGCTTCTTTCTTTCCTTCTTTTTCTTTCTTTTAACACTCCTCTACGCACTTCTACACACACAGACACAGACACACACACACAGACACACACACACACACACACACACACACACACACACATATATATATATATATATATATATATATATATATATAGTCTAGAAAATTTTTTAGATATTCTACAATTTCATGGGTAATATGTATTTCACAGCAAACCTGCTGCTCGTCAGACCCAAATGATACAACAGTTAATATTCAAAATAATCCAGAAAAAAATCACATCCAGACACCCACGTGCCTATATCAAGAATAAATATTTGTAACAGTAATCTATGAAATTGTAGAATATCTAAAAAATCTTCTAGATTATATTACTCTGTTAAATTAAATAATTAAATTTAACATTGAATTCTTTTGACTTCGTCTCTATCGGAATTTACCTGACTTAAATACCAAATATTCTACGGTATATATATATATATATATATATATATATATATATATATATATATATACATTCTATTGGGAAATATGATTGATGAGATATTCCAATGAATATTTGTTATCCCCAGGGTCAAAATATATACGTTTAAAGTGTAAACAATGCCAATAAATGATTAAGTTTTTTTAGAGGTTAGGTTGCCAGCTGTACAATTTTAAAATTAAAGTGTTTGATCTGAACTCGAAGTTATTGTGGTGGTGGAGAATGAATAATAAAATGTGGCAGACGTCATTTATGCACTGTTACTGAAAACCATTTGTGTGTAAAGGATTTTTACAAGTCTATATTCCCTCCTCATGTTACTATATAATACTATATTCATTGCCACAAGGTGTGACATGTTCGGTAATCCGTCTATTCTAAAATTTCTAAGTAGATTGTGTCGTTGAAGTAACTAGGTAAAGTAGGTAGCGAAAGTCCAAGGATGAGTTCAATGAAACCTGAGATTGCTAGATGTGGTTTCTGATTCCCAAAACTATAATTCTGTCTATTGGGAATTTGTTTCACTGTGTCGGTGTAGACAATTTTTCTCGCCAAAATCTAATTTACATATTTGTAATTCTCCTATTCGCCCTTACGTTAAATATTGCTGCCACATCTTGCATTGTGCTACCCCTGTATATTTAGAAGTTCTTGATAAAATCCTAAGTAAAATCTGTAATGTTATCGAACCTAAACTGACATATCGGCTTCATCACCGCCTTAAAGTAACCTTAGCTAGGTTTTGTGTCGAGGTACCCCCCGATAAATATTGAAAATCGATAATCGAAAGAATCAAGTTATAGAAGGAGTGGTTCGATTTTAATTAAATTTGATACACTCACAGACAAAGACATAAGAAACGATATTCAGAACTTTCAAGGTTGCAGTTCTTACAATAATGCAGAAAATCGATTATATATATATATATAAGGCAAGATGTTTGTGTGTGTGTCTGTTTATCTGCCTGTATCTCTGTATTTTTTCACCCCTTTTATTTTAGTTTTTGCTTCGGGTTTGGCTCTAATTGTAGTTTTTAGTCTCAGCCATGATACCATTTACTCAGAGGACTTGTTTAGCCTTAAAAATTCAGTTTACGACGAAAAAAACTTATTTGATATTGATAGCAGGAAATCAAAATTTGACTTACATCCATTCTTTTTTCTTTCACTCTACGGTTTCGCTTTAACTGGAAACAACTATTGCTTTTTAGTCTTTCGTGCCAACGTCCAAAGAGTCTGAGCTCCAGGACCATGGATTAGTTTTAAAGCTTTCATTACACCCGAGCAACGCCGCGCTATACTGCTAGTCATTTTATAACTCAAATGGCTAGGTGTAACCATAAGTTCTATGGTAACGATTTCTTCTCTCACAATTTTAGTTTTTGGAATTTTCCTCCGGCATATTACTTCCCAGCCAATTTTGATCTTCAAAAATTTCAATGCAATAAGTCAGTTAAGTGCTATACGTGAAACACGCTTGGGCGATCATGTCTTGAAAGAGACATGACTGACTGGGCAGAAAATTATCCCTCAGTAGGTTGCCATTGCTTTCTGCGGTAGACTGGTAGCCAGCCAAGGCTATAGAACCCAATTTGTCCAGCTATTTAACCCATAACTGGATGGAAGAGACGGATCAATATCTTTCCCAACGGTATTTGTGCGTAAGTGAATGCAGGTGGAATTCGAACTCGGCTCCCCGATTTCTCGTTCCGAGCCAATATCCACTGCACCACAAGGCACATTAAATGCAATATCAGTCGTTAATATCTATTTTATTAATTATTCTACTTTTATCGTCTTTTATTCTTCTTATTATATTTTTCTAATGTATGGGCACTGATGAAAGAAGTATACAAATGTTTGTAGCGGTTAACAGAAATACTCCCATTCCGAACATAGATTCTGCCTTATTTCCAGCCGAACTGAGAAAAACTCGGCCGGTGTTTGATAAGTTGTTGCCTAGTGAAACAAAAAGAGTGGTAGAAAATAAAACTTTAGTACCGAATTTTACAAACCAAGAGACAGAGTTTTCTTCAGAAATTATAAAGGTGCAAAAAGCTTCTGGGAAGACGGAATTGTCACCACAAGAATTGGCAGAGTGATATACATGCTCAAAGGAAGAAGATTTAAATCGGTTAAGGCCAAGACATACAAAAGATGTCACGTCTAGTGAAAAATTACCAATGGAGGTAATATATGACGCATTAAAAATACCTGTTCCCATGTCTCCACCAGTACTAATGATAGTTTCTCCAACACTACCATTGTCGGAAATGTCAGCTTGCCGAAAATCGTTAATGCCTCAAATTTTACTAGCACAAAAATTAGTGAGAGGTAAAAGTACTTGGAAGAAAAAAAGGTCGAACAATTATGTCCTGAACACGAAAAAAAAAGGTATTAAGCAAAATTTCATGGAAAAATTAACTTAGGAGGAGCTGTTGCAATGCAATGTCCCACACTCTTTATTCTCTATGTAAACTGACTATATTAGTAGTCATATACCTGTGACTTGCTTCGGCAATTAGTAGCCTGCCATTAGATTCCTTGTATTACTGTAGCGTATTCTCTTTACAATAAACCTATCTTCTTTAATCTACACACATGTTGCTGTTCTTTTACTCAAGTACCACCTTGTCTGTGTGCAACTACTTTAAAAGATACAACGCAAACACACACACACAGACACACACATGATTTGATGTATAAATTTGCTGGTGACATTAGTCACGTGTTGTTTTGTTTGTATTAAACTTCTCCTCCCACTATATCCCGACAAATGGAAACGGAAATACTTATTATAGTGGGCTATCCTATGTTGCCTCCCCCTCCGCCTGGCCTTGACTGAACTTTCATTCCGTAGTAATACGACATGAAACAAGTCGAATAGGGCCTTCCGTCTGATGAAGTCGGTGATTGTTGGCAACAACAATTATTGACTGAAATAAATTTATTACGGAAATATGACCGGTGTTTAAAGTTTTTCTTAAAAGAAAACAGAAAATATATATATATATATATATATATATATAGTCATCCGCAGACAGATATGTTTCGCTGTATTACAGGTCATCATTATGGTTAGACATCCGATTGCTTTTTACCCAGGATTGAAACCCGATAGAATTGGCGTCAGTCGGCGATTCTACTTCTGACCTATGGACGCTCGGTAGAAGGATTACTACTTCTGACACATACAAGTTCTAAGTAGGATGCAAAAAAAAGTCAACATTTCTAATTAAATTATACTATTAAGGGCTTACATTGATCTTTCAGTAGCTATGATCTTTGAGTCGAGACTGCAAACTAATGCAAGTACAGAGGGGCACCGTTTAACATAGCTTATCAGAATGACGAGCACATTGGGGAAATCAAACGAAAAACACTAACAAATTGGGTTTAAGAGCCAAAACTGTTAACCATTGTTTCACGATAGGTGTCCTTTTTCCTAAATATAGTTTTATGTTTCGTCAAAACTACAGGCCACTTTTGAAGATTGAACACAATTAAGTTATTATTTTTTACTTATATTATATTACGTCGGTGCATACAAAGTTTAGTTTTCGGCCTTATGTTATTTTTAATTTTTATTTAGTCTTTTTTATTCTTTTTTTATTTTTCTTATTTTCTGATGTTTCCACTTTTAAGCATTTTTTTTTTCATTATTTTCTCACTGTATTCCAGTTTTTTTTAAATATTTTTGGTTTCTTCTGTTCTGATAACTTTCCTAATTCTTTCATATTCGTTTCTTTATTCATTCCTTTATTATTTTTTCTGGACGCTATTTTTATATTTTTAATTTAGCAACACCACAATCCGACAAGTAAATCTTCAATGGCTGCTAAAACGAAAGTATTTTTCAGTTATCGAAGAGATTAAGTGACATCCACGAAAGACAGACACATTAATATGCGGAGTTTAACCGGCTGACAACTTATCTCTGATTTCACGCTTTTATTTAATTATTTAGTTAGTTAGTTTGCGTCGACACGAGCGGTTTTAATAAAAATAAAAAGAGTGTATCTAACAAAATTGTAATAATGATAGTGTCAAACTTGTAACAGAATAACAGCAACAATTAAACTACTTCATGGCAATAAGAAAAATTCAAAAGAAAACCATTGACGAGACGGAAATACAAACTAGTCTCTTAGACCGATGTGATCGAATTTTTGGCATTGGGTTGGGGATTGGTGGAGGTGGACTTCATGTTGACACGTTCCAACTTAAGCGAATCAATCCAATGACAAGTGCCATTTGTCTGGGTTTCTTTTTTATTCTTACTCTGATGTCTTAACGATAACGTCAAGACACTTAGGAGTCGAAAGTTGCTTTTGCCGAGAGTTGATCATATTTATTCGCGTTGCGCTAATCGTCTATGTGCAATTAACGGTTAAAATAGCCGCAAGACGAGGAATAAACGGATCGATGTTTACTTAAGAGGAACTAATGGTTTGCTCCGGATTTCATCGGAAGGAAATTATAAGAGTTTTTGAAAATAAACAGATCGTTGTCTAATGAGATCAGGATATTTTGCTAGCCACTTAAAATAGTCAGTAGAAGTTATTAATTGTTTATATTTTATATATAGATAAGTATTATGCTTATGCGTGTATGGGTACTGTGTGTTTATGTCTGTATGAGAATGTGTGGGTGTTTATATTTGGATTCTAAGTTTGATATTTTGAATAATGCTTTTGCTTTTGGCCTCATGTATCAGATGTGCTTCTTGCCTCATATATTAGTTCACTATCTAATGTATTAGATTTTGTTTCTTAAAAAAATAGAGTTTGTCTATTGTTTTCTTAAGTTCAAAGTTTAAAATGACTTATAATTTTGTTCTCAGATTTCTGTATCGATAACGAATTTAATGCAAAATAAAAGCGGAAACGTTTCTTGGCTTTTAGCCATACTTTCATTGATTCATATATTTTCCAGATAACTGTTTTTCTATTTTCTAGTACAGGATCGCATTTTTATTTGTCTATCTATTTTCAAGTGGTTTGCTTTTCTTTTTTTTTTCGTTGATGACTAGTTAATTTGAAGGATTAAAGTTCATTGCAAATCTTCGAAGCCCCATAACATTTTAAGATTCGTGCAAATGACCTCCACATCCAGGAGACTGAAGCCTTTCTCGTGATACGGGTTGCTTTATCAGGAGACGGACTCCTCTTTCCGGAGACAGTTTCCTTTTCTGGGATAATGCCAGCACGTTAGATATCTACATTTCTCAAGCGCCAAAATATGCGTCTTCTATCCAGGTAAATGTTCGATTTACATTAGTCGTTTTTTATCTTAACGTTGTTTTTACCATTTTGGAAGGCCTCGATATTTCTCCTGATTTTAAAAGAAAATCATGCTGATATAAGTACTGATACTCAACAGAAAAAGACACAAAAAATAAGTTCATTGAAGAATAAATATGAAAAGTAATGTTGGTTGTCTTTTAACAGAAGTATATATATATATATATATATATAGTAATCTGCGGACAGATCTGTTTTGCTGTATCACAAAAGTACAGTTAGACAAAGTACAGTTAGACATCCGCTATATATATATAAAACAAAAATTTTGATAATTAAATGGGTTGGATAGCCATTTCTACGAGGAAACTTCGCTTCTTCAGCAACGGCGAAACCAAAATTTTATTTGCTCAAATTCAAATGTGTTACAAAATTTATACCGGTAGAAGTATAAAAAAAAAACATCATCCATACAAAATAAAAATGGGGTGGAATTAACAATTTTTTAATGTAAGGAAGTAAGAAGAGGAAAGCAGACAGATTCCTATGTTTCATATTAGAAAACCCTTCCCCCATACAAGAATCAAGAGTTCAAAAGTTAAACATTAGCCATGTCAGAGGGACAGAAGTGGTAGGGGTAAAGGACAAAACGGGGAAGGGGTGATTGACTAGGAAGTAACTTTTTTTCTGTGTATGGATGTTTTGTTTTTTTGGGGTGGGAGGGGGGGGGACTTCTACCGGTATAAAATCTTATAACACATTTGAATTTGAGTAAATAAAATTTTGGTTTCGCCGTTGCTGAGGAAGCGAGGATTTCCTCGTAGAAATGGCTATCCAACGGATTTAATTATCTAAATTTTTGTTTTATTTTTTATATTTGGCTCTATTAATAGAATGTAATATTTGCATCAAGCCCTCCACCTTGATCAATTTTAATATTAATGAAACTAATATTAATAGGATCGGGTTTTTGGGATTTACCTATTTGATCATCCTTTTGGATTTAAAATATCTAAACTAATTTATAAATGGAATTTTGTCTGTGTGTGTTTGTGTCTCTGTGTGTGTCCGTTACCTATAGACTCCGAAACGGCTGAACCGATTGTCTTGAAAATTTACACAGTTGTACTATAAGCATCTACGAGTGTTCCTAGCTAGGGTTTGTGTGGAGGTACCCCCGATAAATATCGAAAATTGATAATCGAAAAAATCGGGTTATTGAAGGAGTGTTCCGATTTTAATCAAATTTGATACACTCATAGACAAAGACATAAGAAACGATATTCACAGTTTTCAAGGTTGCAGTTCTTACAATAGTGCAGAAAATCGATAATATATATATATATATATATATATATATATATATTTTTTCTAGACATATGCTATTAAATATAAGAGACAATGAATGTCTATTATGTTTAATCATGAGCCGTTCTAAACGTCGTATTTTTGCTTTAATTTCAGTTGAAAATAAAGAGAAAAATTCTCCAACATTTGGACAATTATTTATTGGTTTTCTTCTAAGCTTTCGGCTCACATGAGCCATCTTCAGAGAGGTAGTTTAAACTGAAATATTATAAAATCCACCATCACCGACGATTTTATTTTGTGTTGACATAAAACTCCGCTTGGCAACGGCAATAGTTACCAAAAATAATAAACGCAGTTCTTAAGTTTGCGATGCGGTTTTATGACGTCACACCGCGGGATAGCGCGAAATGACAACAAAACCATCTAGTCAAATGCAATGTAATATGTTATTTCCTGTTTTAAAGTTGATTTTATTGAGTGTTGGTTGTTTTGATTTGATGTACATGGCCTCCAATATCTGCAGGTTCCTCTTACTGTGTGTATGAGTAAGGATCACCGTATTGTTGACCAAAATCTGTCTGATATTACCTACATGTTTATGTTTTTCAGAGAAATGTTGTTTAATAGTACTCTGATCAGAAAGATGACATGTAAGTCTACGGGAGAGCGTGGTTGTGGTAAAACCAATATATGTACTAGGTTTTTGAGTAGTATCAGAGATGCAATCTCTGAATGGGCATGTAAATTGGTACACTACATTGGTTTTTTGTAAAGAATTTAGTTTAGTGCCTGTTGGGTTATTATAAACTATGAGGTCAATTGTTTTAAACTTTTTATAATATATAATGAGTTTAATTTGATTATTACTTTCGACTGGTTTAACATTTCTACGTATTATGTTTTTGAGAGTTTTTTCATCTTGTTTATAATTATTATGTATTTGGTTGCAATAGTATAAGTTAATAGTGTTATGTTTATTTTGATGTAAACCATTATTATTAATATTATCATTATTGTTAGAGCTATTGTTAAGTTTGTTGAGATACATTTTAATTTGTTGATCAATAACGGAGTTAGGAAATCCATTATTGACTAGTGTTTGCTTAATGTTGTGTAATTCTTTATAAAATATAGATTTGGAAGAAGATGGTTTACATCAAAATAAACATAACACTATTAACTTATACTATTGCAACCAAATACATAATAATTATAAACAAGATGAAAAAACTCTCAAAAACATAATACGTAGAAATGTTAAACCAGTCGAAAGTAATAATCAAATTAAACTCATTATATATTATAAAAAGTTTAAAACAATTGACCTCATAGTTTATAATAACCCAACAGGCACTAAACTAAATTCTTTACAAAAAACCAATGTAGTGTACCAATTTACATGCCCATTCAGAGATTGCATCTCTGATACTACTCAAAAACCTAGTACATATATTGGTTTTACCACAACCACGCTCTCCCGTAGACTTACATGTCATCTTTCTGATCAGAGTACTATTAAACAACATTTCTCTGAAAAACATAAACATGTAGGTAATATCAGACAGATTTTGGTCAACAATACGGTGATCCTTACTCATACACACAGTAAGAGGAACCTGCAGATATTGGAGGCCATGTACATCAAATCAAAACAACCAACACTCAATAAAATCAACTTTAAAACAGGAAATAACATATTACATTGCATTTGACTAGATGGTTTTGTTGTCATTTCGCGCTATCCCGCGGTGTGACGTCATAAAACCGCATCGCAAACTTAAGAACTGCGTTTATTATTTTTGGTAACTATTGCCGTTGCCAAGCGGAGTTTTATGTCAACACAAAATAAAATCGTCGGTGATGGTGGATTTTATAATATTTCAGTTTAAACTACCTCTCTGAAGATGGCTCATGTGAGCCGAAAGCTTAGAAGAAAACCAATAAATAATTGTCCAAATGTTGGAGAATTTTTCTCTTTATTTTCAACTGAAATTAAAGCAAAAATACGACGTTTAGAACGGCTCATGATTAAACATAATAGACATTCATTGTCTCTTATATTTAATAGCATATGTCTAGAAAATTACTTGCTGCCTCGATATACTAAATATATACATATATATATATATATATAAAAGGCAAGATGTTTGTGTGTGTGTCTGTTTATCTGCCTGTATGTCTGTATTTTTATCGGCCCTTTTATTTTAGTTTTTGCTCCGGGAAAGTATAAGTAGGTATAATTGTAGTTCTTAGTCTCAGCCATGATACCATTTACTCAGAGGACATATTTAACCTTAAAAATTCAGTTTACGACGAAAAAACTTATTTGATATCGATAGCAGGAAATCAAAATTTGACTTACATTCATTCATTTTTCTTTCAGTCTACGGTTTCGCTTTAACTGGAAACAACTATTGCTTTTTAGTCTTTCGGGCCAAAAGAGTCTGAGCTCCAGGACCATGGATTAGTTTTAAAGCTTTCATTACACCCGAGCAACGCCGGGCTATACTGCTAGCAATATACATATAATGTTCGTCCCTCGCAGGCGAGGAAAACCACGACTTCTAGGTAGAAGTCATGACTTGCGCCTTAATTGGATTTAAGTGAGGGAGAGTTGCGCATGGTTGTGACCCTCACTCTTTTTTCCCAGTCTATCTGGGTCCGGTGTCACGACATAAGCGACACTTGCTGAAGACAGTCACGGATGCAGTGGATGGCTAACAGTGATATTATTGTTTTCACTGTGCCCTGAATGCTTTCCACAGCGCTTAGGTAGGCATTTTTTTAATAATCCCACAACAGGTTGAATTATCCCACTACATGCTCTGAGAGATTGATTGCCAGCCAAGGCTATAGAACCCAATCTGTCCTGTTATTTAACCGATAACTGAAGAGAAAAGACGGAGTAATACCTTTTCCAAGGATATTTGCGCGTAAGTAATTGCAGGGCATTTAACCGGAATTCGAACTCGGCACTCCAGTTTTTCGTTCCGAGATATCAACTGCACTACAACGCACATCTATCATATGTATATATATTAGACACAAAAATTCAAAATTACTTCATATGGAGAATATACGTAAGTTATCTGCCGAAATAATCTATACCCCATATGAAGTATTTTATTGTTTAATAAATAGTTGCTTTTTATTTAAATATATTAAGCATGTTTTTATGGATCAGTGTTAATATTTTATTATTTTTAATGTTTTATATTACTAAGATCGACTTGAATTATTTTCCAATGAATTTCTTCTCCACGGAATTATTATCGTTACTATATGTGTGCCAGAGAGAGAGAGAGAGAGAGAGAGAGAGAGAGAGAGAGAGAGAGAGAGAGAGAGAGATTATGAGATTATGATTATTAAAGATAAAAGGAAAGCTAATCTTTTCCGGTGCGTTTCATTCTCTGGTGGACATAATCAAGGCAAATTTATATACAAGAGGGAAATGTTGTTGTTTTTACAAAACTCTTGAGTTAGAAATGTTCATAAATATTCATCAGGTTAACTAAAAACGAAAGGCGATCTATGGATGATGCGAAGTGATACAATTCAATGTCTAATAAACAAAAGTGAGTAAGCGATATTTATGAAAAATGTCTTTTTTATTTATATATCTGTATATACGTATAAATGTAGGCATAGAGATGAATACTGAGCGGTGTCATTTTTTTTTTTTTTTTTTGGTCTGCGAAGGTGAGGGTCACTACTTTTTATCCTCCAGACAAAGTTTGCAGTTATTTTTACTTAATGTTGTATATTGATAGTGTTTTAATTATTTTCCACTCTAAATGTAAATAACGAAATAAAAACAAGAAAGACTTTTGCCGCTTGATGTCGACCCCAGTGTCTACTTTTACATTTACATAATCTCTATCTTTGATATTGTGCACTTTTACCAATAAATATAGCATTTAAAACTGCATTTTTATCACACACACACACACACACACACACATATATATATATATATATATATATACTTTGAAGTAGATAATAATTTGTACATGTTCTAAACTATAATTTATAATAAATATATATATATATATATATATATATATATACATGTATGTATGTATGTGTGTATGTATGTATCCAAATGAATAAGGAACGAAGAAAATATTTACAACGTTCAAAACGTTAATTGATAACATTGCTCAGTATAGAAATAGAGCAATGAATATTTATTATAAATTATATTTTAGAACATGTACAAACCACAATCTACTACAAAAGTGTACATTTTGTTTCGACATTGAAAGAACAATGTCTCATCAGGTAGCTAGTAATCATTTCAAACTACCTGATGAGACATTGTTCTTTCAATGACGAAACAAAATGTACACTTTTGTAGTAGATTGTAGTTTGTACATGTTCTTAAGTATAATTTATAATATATATATATATATATATATATAGGAGGAAAGTTATGAGAAAGAGTGACAGGTTATAGGTTGTGTCAGGAAGTGGATAAGAGAAGGATAAGAATACTGATGAGAGTGGAGTGGACGGAGAAAGGAGCATGAAAGAGAGGATACTGGTTAGTGAGGTAGGAGATGACTATTGACTTTACATTTAAATTCTTGGAGATTATAGCTGTCGGGAAAACAAGTAAATGGAAGGGAATTCCACAGGCGGAAAGAGCAAGAAAAGAAGCTGATGGAGTAGAAATTGCGTTTACAATTTATTGATTTCACAGTAAAAGTGTGGGACCTAGTTGCTAATCTTGTGGCTCGGGTAAATGTATATATAGGTGGCACCAGTGAGCTAAGTTCGTCAGAGCAGAAGCCGTGAAAGTCCTTGTGGAAAAGACAGAGGAAAGCCACATTGCGCCGGTGAGAAAGTGACTGTATCCGAGCTGCCAAGTTGGGATCTATCACATTACAGATTCTTCGTTGGATCTTGTCAAGGACACCCAGGTGGATAACAGGAGCACCAGACGAAATATGGCAGCAGTATTCAATGCACGGGCGGATGGTAGATTTACATATATGTGCAGAATTGTTTCAGGCGGAAAAAACTTCCTGGTCCTACACAGAGAACCGACTTTCTTAGCAGCTGATTTAGCTATGGATCCACATTATTAAACCTCATTAATAAACACTTTCCCAAAATTAATCCTCTTAGTAAAATATTCAATAATAATATCCTTAAGTTAAGTTATTGTTGCACTGATCATCTAGAAAAAATAATTTAAAAACACAATAGATAATTCTATGCATTGCAATGCTGAGATAGATAATGCCAAAGATAACAAACTAATACCAGCGGTTGTAACTGTAGGAATTCTAAAGATTGTCCACTACACAATAATTGCTTAGTTAGTTCCTTAGTTTTTCTTTGCACTATCTCTACAATTGAAATTAAAAGTTTTCTATCAGGTCTACTAAAAGTCCGTTCAAACCCGCTGATATCAGCACGCACTATCTTTCCATACTAGTTCTTATAAATATACTACTTCGTTATCCAAGTACTTTTGGTGTTTAAAAGAACAAAACAAGTCTCCTACTTTTAAATGGAATGTACTCACTAAGGCTCGAACTTGTAATTCCCTCCGTGCACTTTGCTATCTTTGTCTCAATGAGAAGTTAGCAATCATCAGATTTAAGGACGAGGTTAATGTTTTAAACACAAGAATTGATTTACTGTTCACTGTAAACATAGTCCATTGTTTAATTTACAATATGTGTTGTAATATTGAGAATTTATGTATAAAATTTTCTCTGGTGTCAAATGTTATTTACCTTTAGTTGATGAGTATTTTCATCTGACATTGATTGTCAAATCAACATTTGCTAGAAATTTCATTTAGCTTATATTATCATATTAATATTTCTTAAGTATTTACTCTAACATAGACCACTAAATTATTTAGTTATGAGGTATTTAACCTAACATAGATTATCATGTGATTATTTGATAAATTTTAATCTAGCATATACCATCTGGTTAATATGTAATAAGTTTTTATTATTGCACGGATTTCTAATTAAATATTTAATAAATTTGATTCTTGAAGCATCAATTTCACATTGTTTCTGAATTTTATATTAGTGCCTGGTTTTAAATGTTTGTATAACTGGGTTCCTTTTTTTCACCCGTGTTTAGATTAGAATATATATACTTAGGTGCATGGGTTTGTCTATGTATTAATATATGTACGTGAGCATTTGGGTTTATGTACTAGTAGGCATATTGATATTTTGTTTCACATGCTAATATATATATATATATATATATATATATATATATATATATATACAATGAGGTGAAACAAGTATTTGGACAGTAAAAATGGATTTAGAAGCATATATTGAAAGAAAAGCATTGTCTAAAGCTCACAATATATTCGTAAAACAATTATAAATGGGATTAGGTGAGATAGCAAATAGACAAACGCTTACAACAAATTACAGGAAGTTGCCGAGAGCCATGAACGCCCATATTCTAAAGGGGCGAGTCACATAAACAAAGTGAACTGGCTTTCCATTGGATGGCCCATAATTATGATCTTGTATCACAATGAAGTTATACTGATTTATGGCAGTTATAAACAAAGGATGCAAAAGTAACACATTTAATTACGATAGAAATCTCACCCAATTAAAGAGTTGGTCTCTATGACTATCGTATTAATTATTGCGCTATGGTAGAGCTGTGGAAGACAATCAATTATTTTATCCAATTAATAGTTCATTATAATCTTCTTTAAATTTATTGGTAAATATTAATCACATAAATCAAGTCAGAATTTCAATACAAATGAGTAGTAATTACTTGCTACGCTACAAGTTTATTAATCTACACTCATTTATGTCTACATGTGTGCATATACTGCATTCTAAGTTGTTTAACGATGATACTGTTTGCAAAGTGTGAGTGACAGGGGACTTGAATTTTTGTTACTTAACATCTTATTTTCTCCAATATTTCGTCAGTTACGCTCGACCATTTTGTAGGATGCGAGACCCATAGACTTCTGGCCCGATCTATGAACCTTAATTTCTGCCTGGGATGTGTGAGTGACTGCTCTTAGACTAGACATGGGTAGATGGTGAGGAGAGAAGATTTCGAGAATTTAACTGAGTGCATTGGAGACAAGATAAGTAGCGGACATTTTCAGAAAGCGTACTTTAAAAGTTTCATCTAATAGTTGGAATAACAAGTTATCAAAAATACAAAGACCTGTAAACGAGAAAGTAGAGCTGAAAGAGGAAAACAGAGCTGTAAAGATATCAACGCCAATTTGACATGATAGAGCCAGATATAGAGAGAGGTAGTCTGAAATAGGTAGGTAGGTAGGTAGGTAGGTAGGTAGGTAGGTAGGTAGGTAGGTTATTAGGTAGATAAGGGAGAGAATTTTTAAAAGTCTTAACCTTCATTATGGTTACTGTGATGGTATTCTAGAATATTTTGGAATCAGGAAATGCATCTTTTATTTCTCTGCAAGCGCAATTAGCTTTCTTCTCTTGTGATTATTACTGAATTCAGATTCCAACTCATTACACAAGGCACTGATTAGTCAAAGCGGTCAAGCAGTGAATCAAGAGACGTAGGCCATGAGTAAAATCCAAATTTATGGACATTATTCAAGGCAGAGACAAAGCAGTCTTGGAATGTGTAGTTGATAAATGAAGAATGTTCAATCAAAATTATTCCAACAAGAAAAGACAATTGCTTAGCTACGGGAAATTACGATTTGGTTGGCGGGGATGTCCTTTCATCCAAAGAGAAAAACTCCACAATTTATTTATATCCGCAATAAAATAATATAAAAATAAATATTTCTCTTGTCTTAAATGTCTTTTTCAAAAGTATTCATGAAAAATTCTGTCTCATCTAAAAGCAAATTTTAATAATTTTCAAATAACTTTGCGAAATCTTTCGATTTAAAAGAAACCTTACAAATTTGCAATTCTGTGAACACACATTGTGATGCAGATCATTTGAAAACAATCAAAAATAATACATGCGTTCGATCCTTACTAGTCAATGTAATACTTGCCGCTTAATATACCAGCGAGTATTCCCAGTTTACTGTATTTTATATGTATATATATATATATATATATATGTATATGTGTGTGTGTGTGTGTGTGTGTGTGTGTGTGTGTGTGTGTGTGTGTAGAATTCATCTGAAAAATATATACACATTTGCGTAAAGAAAGAATTTGCATAGATATTGTAATATTAGATTATTTAGACATCACAAGAATAATTCAAGTTACTTTTGGACTCTACAATGACAAGAGATGATGAAACTGTTGATCTTTAGCTGCCAGATATTTATTGGTACTGCGAAATACTGCTTGAGCAACGTTGACCAAAGTGTCCAGTCGAGTTGCTTCACATGCATTTTCAGTTTCTTGTTCAAGGGTCACCAAAGCCGTCTGTCAAGAAAATATCGTACGACAGTAATCAGTGGTATTCTAAGTTGATAAAATTATGAAAGATGAGTTTTTACTTTCCTGAAGTGTTTATAAATTTCTAGTGGGCTCTCTTTCTTTCTTTCTTTTTCTTTCTCTTTCTTTCTCTTTCTGTCTGTCTATCTCTCTCTCTCTCTCTCTCTATATATATATATATATATATATATAATGACCTGATGATTGTCAAAAGTGAAATAGGTAAAAGTAATTTATAATATTTTCGTCTTGCAATATGCAATTGCAAGGGAAAAAGCTCAGGTTAAGATTTCAAAACAAGCTTTTAACCTATAATCTTTAAAATTGGTAAGACGGATAGCCAAAAGCTATTGCGTACATTTTTTTAATAAATCCAATCATTTAAGGAGGCATTGCTAGCAACATACTTATCTATTTGTGAACATAGCGATATTGTAAGACAGACTGTGATAGAAAGAAAATGAACAGAAACATATGTTCAGTTCATATATTTAAATAAATCTATATCAACATGTAAAAATATGTGTATAAGAATGTGTATGTGATATCTTTACATGCTAGTGTATTCTATTAATATAGGTTCGTTATTCCATGGGTTAACGATAAAAAAGTATTTGGCTTCTTTAGTAAAAATTCAACAGTATATTCGCCTTCAACGTTAAACAGAGAAGCACTATTCATCTTATAGATCTATCAATGTGCTTATTGACCTACACTAGCAGGCACATCAACACATACACACACACACACAAAATATAATTTTAAGGTATGCTATATTTATGAAAGAAGTGTTTAATATCATGGACAGAGAGAAAGTAGATATAAAATTAGAGAAAAATTTGATGTTAAAACCGTACGGAGACAGTCTGGTTCATGCTGAAAATCAATCGTTAAAATCTGACGATTGTGTTTAAGCATAAAACAGTCTGTCTCTGCTGAATATTGACACCTATCTATATAGCCTGATGATTAAGTTGATACGTTAACATGTTTCGGAAATTTAATCATGTCGTGACCTGGTTAGGGGCCAGAAATAAATACACAAAACCGGAATATAGTTAAACAGATATAGTACAAAGAACAGTAGTACAGATACAACATGAGATCACCAGTGTGACTATACTGGTCCGGCTGTCAGAGCTATCTGCTGGAATAAACTTTTGCTTATTTATAGTTTGAATAGTTTATTTGGGCATTGGTAAATTACCATAACAGTTCCTTACTAAGTATCAACGCTGCAAGAGTCTTAATATTTTTCTTTTTGGATTAACGACGAGAAAGTCCGTCATTTTTTTTAATGATACTGTTCGATGGCCGCTTGTGGTATTGGCATGTCAAAAGTATCGTAAATGACTTCTATTACTTCTTTCTCTTCAAGAGGACCGCTGTCAGCATCCTCCGACAGGCGTTTCCTGATTTGATTTAAATTTCTTTTGTCAGTAAACTGGGGAACTTTAATTATGAAGACCATATTTCCTACTCTTTTCTCAATTGTACCCATTACACAGAAATATTTATTATCCTAAAACATCCGGAATATTTTCGGAAGTTGGCTTGTTCTTGATTCTCGCCTCTTTATCAATAATGTGCCCCAAGTATTTAATCTTCTACGTAAAAATGTCGCTTTTTGGATTCTTTCAATTTGAACTCGTTAATTCTTGAGACTTTATGAACATGTTCTTTATACTTTTCTACATTTTGACTAATCATTAATATGTCGTCCAAATATGCAACCGCAAAGTCGCCCATCGTACTGTTCATCACCTGTTGGAAAATTGCTGGCTCAACCTTTACCCTGAACGGTAGACGTTGGAACTTGTACAACCCATGATAGATGTTGATACAGAGCAACTTAGAACATTCTTCCTCTACCAGTATTTGAAGAGACGCGTCACTGAGGTCGATTTTTTAAAAACATTTCCTTCCATTTAGTTTCGCGAAAATTTCTTCCGGTCTAGGTAAAGAATAATGATAGTCTTTGAATGCTGCATTACGTTCTGTAGAGAAATCGGCACTGACTCGGATATCATTTAACTTATTCTTCACATAGACAGTTGGTGAAGCCCATTTACTGGACACAATTTTCGACAAGACGCCGGTCCTTTCTAGTCTGTCGTGTTGTTCATTTAATTTTGGTAAAAAGGCGAACGGCACATTTTGTTTTTTTTTAAACACTGACTGGATGTCATCGTTTAAATTGAATTTTGCAATCATCTCTTTACACTAACCAAGGCCCCCAGAAAAAAAAACTCCTGGAAAAGTTTCTTTTAAACTTTTTATTAGATTTTTTGCCTCGTTGATCAAGTTTTTCGAGTTTTTAGGAAAATTAATTAATTGGCATGTCCCACAACTTAAATTTTTGCATCTAGTCGGTGCCGAATATATTCTCTTTATTTTTTATACGAATGTTTTTTTTTTTAGTTTTAACGTCCTTCCTTGAAAAGTTATATAAGTGATAAGTTCTCCCGTAAACTTGACTTTCTCCCTTGTCATAGACCTGGCCATTTTATTAGTTCTTAGCAATATTAGTTTTCTCAACTTTTTTCAAGTGTGTAGATTTATGATTGTTAAATCTGAATCCGGATCCAACTGTAGTTTAATATTTTTATTTAGGGTTTGTATTTGCATGTATGTCCTAACCGTCTTGTTCAACTGTTTTTGTATTCTTTACACAACTATTAGTTTTTTTTTTCTCGTTTGACAATGTGAGCTCTTTTACCCAACACGGTTACAATTTAGGCACTTTTTATTCCGGTAAGGGCAGTCCTTATACCAATGTAGTGACTCACAACCGTAACACTGGTTAGGGGACGAGTTCTCTTGTTTCTTTTTTGATTGGTTTGGTTTAGAGAGAGAATTAAAATGTTTTTTCTTTTTGCGTAATTTTCTCATGTGTGTTATGCCAGATTCCTCGATATTTTTCGAATCTTGGCGTACACTTAAGAATCTCTGGCAGTTATCTGCTATTTGCTGGAAAGTAAGGTTTGGCTCATGTTCTAATTTATTCAGAACTCTACGTCTAATTTTAGTGTCTTTAGCTGAAACGAGTCCCTGAACAAATATCAGACACTTTAAATTATTTGCACTCAATTCTGACAATTTGAAATCGTTGCAATGTTTCTTCACGAACGACGCTAATGTGGTGTAATCTTCACTGTCCTTCCTGGTTAAATTCATACACTTCCATCTCTTATGAAAGATTGAAGTTTTAGGATTAAAACGTTCTTTAAGAAGATTAAGAAGATTAAATGTCAGTTCGCTTGTTTTAAGGAATAGATTTGATGTGCTCTGTGGTGCCCAGTTTTGGAAAAAGAAGATGAACTTAAAGTCCGACCAATTTATGCAATCCGTGGCGTATAAATCATCGAATCGTCTAAAATAGTTGACGAACGTTATATTCTCGCCTGGAGAATATGTGAAACTGCCTATTGCGCCTCGGATCATGTTTTGTGAGAATGCAGTTTCTTTTTCACTATTTTCCCCAGTTTGCCAGTTAAAGCAAGTTTGTTTGCTGTTGTTTGGTTTGAAAAGAAATTTGACAAGTCTTTGATGTTTGTTTTTTAAATTCCAGCCGTTTTTCTTTTCAACTTGCTTAAACATTTCAAGTCGTTCCTCTTACCACTTAAGTTTCTGTTGTTGTTGTGGCCTAATTAGGAGCCAGAAATAAAGACACAAAGATGAAATAGAGTTAAACAAATATATTACAAAGAAAATATTACAAACAGATACAACATGAGAAGATCACTAGTGTGATTGTATTAGTCCGGCTGCCAGAGCTATCTGCTGGAATAGCCTCTCTCGCTACAGACCAGAAACTGCTGCTTATTTATAGTTTGGATGAGTTCATTTGTGCATGGGTGAATTATCATAGCAAATTTAAAATTTGTTGACATTCTTATGATATAATGTATACTAAATGTGATTAAAATTCATAAAAAAGGAAGTAATATTTTTGAGAAATAAACATGCTCTTTATGAGATTAATATTAGTTTTTATTTGCATTGACCGATTAAAAAATCAACATGAATATTTAGAAATGATCACAGTCCTACAAATTGTCTATCGTTCTTTCATTCTATTTACAGTTGCTCCTCCTACTTTATTTTCAACTTTTAAAAGGCAGTTCTAAATGAGTTAAAGGAAAAAAAATCTCACGCGTTTAATTCTTCTTCATACGTCACGTAAGTTTACCTCAGCTAGAAATGGGAGGCGAAGAATCAAGCCTACAGAAAAACACATGCAGTTTTATATGTTGTCAAATTTGATAATTCCATTATATGAAATTGTTATTGACAAAACAATATTGGCAACATTTTCAAGATATAATATTTACATAATTATAGTTTGTAAATTTCAGTTTGTGATGTTTAAAAATATCATATCTATCTAAAATATTTTATTCGTACATTTTTCTTTGTTAAAAGTAGAATAACATATTTGTTCGTGCGAGATTTACTTGTAGGCCAATCAACAATATAAAGCCTTCACCAAGCACCGGTAAGTATTATAGTACAACCCATGCAGTGTTTCAATGAATGCAGCGTTTCATGTTTTCCACTGTAGAACTACCCTCAAAATCTCAATTTCCGCCCCACTATTTTGAGGTTTTCCCACAGCGCATAGTGAAACAATCGATTTTTTCACCCCTCACACTCACCAAATTGCAGTAACTCAATTTTACATTGATTGATCGCATAGCCGAGTTGTGCAGTAATCTTTTCATACTGATGTAATTCAATTTCAGGTAATAAACATTGTTGCTCTTATCAAAAAGCGTGTATATTTATTTGGTAGTGTATATGTCACTGTATCTATAAATCAATAAATTATGTACTATATATACCTGATAGCTATATATATATATATATATATGTGTGTGTGTGTGTGTGTGTGTGTGTGTGTGTGTGTGTGTGTGTGTGTGTGTGTGTATATATATATATATATATATATATATACATGCACACACACACACAACTGTGGTTATATATATATATATATATATATATATAGATAACCGCAGGCAGAATTTCGAAAACATTGTGTGCGGATAACGTGGTATTTCTCCCCAGCACCTGAAATAAAATTCTCGGAATAGACAGACATTTTTCAATTACTTATTAATTACGATTATTTACATTTTTTATAGAAACTTAAGCGGATTACTGTTGAAAATATTCGAACCGAATTAATTTTCTTACATCTGGCGCCATGAACATACATCATAATTTCGCTAAATTTTATATTTAATAAAGATACTCTTCATATTAATAAATCTCTGCTACATCATTTCACAATGTCTCATACTCCAGGTTCACAGATATGATCATATTTCAAAAGAAATTGTATTCTTGGTTCGTCTTGATGTTCATTGTATTATAGCTTAATAAAATCGAAATTTCAACATCCGATGTACTATAACTTGTATTACTTTACGATTCACTGTTTAATTAAAGGAAATCAATGTGTTCACGTTGATCAGAAGAAGAGCAACAGAAGAAAGATAAAACCAGACAAGCGACATAGACATATGGAAATTTGTCACCTTTTTATATGCTTCATAATGTGTCTTTCTATGTTTTCATTTCTAACAGAGAACGTGTCTGTAGTTGAAGATTAATTCGACGAATATTTCACTCGAAATTCCTGTAGTCATGGCAAAAGTTCGATTATTGGGCGCGGAATAATTTGTATCATGGATTCTTTCAGTTTTTCTAAAGTTTGCTATTAGATCAATTTAAAAAAATAGCATTTCTCCAAATATTTCTCTCAATATTAGCCGATATCGAAAAAGAATTATACTTAACAAACAGTGCTAAATGGCATACGGCTAACTGTAAACTAATAGGTGTTAAATATTTTCACTCGCCAAGTCAGTCTTCAGGTATAAATCTGCTGAAAATGTCTGGTTTAGTGAAATCGGGATGCTTTCATAATGTTTTTTTACAAAATATTTTCCAGGTTAACAGCTACAGTTTGTCTTCTGCAGAATAAACAACTTTCCTAGTTTCTTCAAATGTTGTGGCTGTGCTATTCTCTCGTGTATTACAAGTAGTACTTTCTGTTTGATATCTTCGTCTTCTATCGCATCATTTTCAGTTGTTTCTGCTTTACGCTAATCTAAAATCAAACGACCTTTTGCTGTATATGTTATTCTTTTCTTCCATCTCAATTTTCGTATTTAATCGCATTTAAATCTTGACCTTTGTTCTGATCCATATTGAACAGTTCCAGTTATCAGTAAAATTACTTTTCTCAAGTGTCTTACTGCATTATTAATTTTGTTAACAGGTTTTGAATTTCCATATTTTTCACTATTACGTCTTATCTGGAATTATACATTAATTACATAATTACGTTTTAAGTATATTAGTTGCGTGCCTTTCGATACTTTTTCTCTTTTATTAAATTATGCTCTACCAATAGATACATATACATCCTGGCCTAAATATTGCATTTAAGCAGGAAACAGTCTGTCGCCGCTGGGATTTGACATCAATGTCCACTTTTTAAATTCCCATACGCTCTATCAAATTAATCCATAAATTCTGCATACCTAAAATCTATGTTCTTATCTTATATATATGCACAAACACACACACACACACACACACACACACACACACACATATATATATATATATATATAACGAAAATTAACAAAGATTAACGAAACTGGTTATAAATAACCGATAATTTGAAGTTATTTGTCTGAACATTGAATTTTTTATGGATATTTGTATTTAAGTAGATATTCTGTTTATAATCAAACAGTATTATATATTTATTTATAATCCTGCCGGTAGAAATAAATATATAATACTGTTTGATTATAAACAGAATATCTACTTAAATACGAGTATCGATAAAAAATAATGATCAAACAAATAATTTAATACGTATATATATATATATATATGAATTTGTGCGTTAAGGTAAATCAAATGATGGAACGATTATCATTCTTTCTTTCCTATTATTATTATTATTATTATTATTATTATTATTATTATTATTATTATTATTATTAATTTTACATTTTATTTAGTAATTTATTATTTCATTAAAAGACTCTAACCGTTAATATCTTTATGATTATTTATGTATATGGTTCTTATTTATATAATATTATTACTTTTATTTACTTTTATACTTATAATTCATAGTTATATTTTATTTCATTGAAAGATACTAACCGTTAACGATATTTCGTAATTTATCATTTCATTAAAAGATTCTGTTAACATTATTTTTACTCGAATTTAAAAGGAAATATATTTCGTTTATGATTCATACATGATGCTCACGTTATTTTGAATGAAAATCGTTTCATCATTTGATTTATCTCAACAACACATTCATAACTGTTTTCTCTTATTTGATATATATATATATATATATATATATATATATATATATATATATATATGTATATATATATATATATATAAACTGTATTTTGTTAGAAATTATACATTTATATATGTTTTGTTAAATACAAATGAAAGTTCGTCGTAATTCATTTTCTTTTTAATTTTTGATGTTCATTATTATTTTTCTTCATTTCAGGTTCACATTTTGGGGATAGATGAATCCACCACTAAAGAATGTGACGTGGACTCTTCCAAGTAGCATGACTACTGACGCAGAAAATCGCCGGGTGAAGTAAATATGAGTAGAAAGAGAGTTAATGAGCACAATCCGGTAGCCTGCTTTATATTCTGACTAGAGATTTCAGCAATACTATGTCTCCAAGCGACATTATATGTGCTATCTTCATTTGATGCATAAAACTGGCAACGAGGATTTGAATTCACCCGAAAAAAATATCTTTCTCACTTAGTATATATAGCTATCGAAGAAAATTAAAAAATTCCGGAAAATATTTTCTGAGGTTGATATATATATATATATATATATATATATATATATATATATCAAGGTATATGTACATATTTAGGTTTGAGGTTGATCAAGGTATATATATATATTTAGGTTTGAGGTTGATATATATATATATATATATATATATATATATATATACACCTCAAATATATATACTTTGATATATATATATATATATCAAAGTATATATATTTGAGGTGTATATATATATATATATATATAGCGCAACGCAGAAGACGATATACTTCAAGGTGATACGATATACTGCTATTAGGAAAAAAAGGTTTTCTTCCTAGCCAATGACTACATATGGTGACATAATACACGATCGCAGCGCATGAACCTGACTAAGGAGGAAAATGAACATTTTGTCTCATATGCCAGGAAAGTCAACGGTAAGTGTGTGAAACTTAAACTAAATAAACTGATCCCCAGACAAATTTAAATGAAGCAACGGTGCGGAAATACTCACTCGAATTCTTACAAGTCAGTCAGTCAGTCAGTCAGTTAGGTGCCACACGTGATACACGCTTTGGGCAATCATGTCTCGAAAGAGACACAAAACATAACATATTTGAGAATATATTTCCTAATTCTGTGCCCTTTCGACTACCGTTAACCATTTTCTCAGCCATAGGAATAATCATGTAGAACATTTCAAAATAGGAAGCTACCATATTATTACTTGCAACATTTTTTTAGTCCGAAATATTTGTTATATACTTTTCGAATACAAAAAAAATCTTCGAAGGAAATCAAAACTCTAACAAAATGACGATATTCTCTCGCTGATAAAATCGACGGACTTCTTCACTGCAAAATGAGGGCAAAATGACGGACAGCAACGCATATATATAAATATCAATATACAGCATATCTTTATTCACTTCTTCGGTAGCGTTGGCTGTAGAGTAGGAGGCTTGGTCGGCTTGGGTCTGTTCGGAGGTAGGCACGCGCGTACGAGCAGCCGGTGGGCTGGATCACGGCTCAGCTGACTTTAACTCTTCAATTGACTCCCACTGTTAAACTACTAACTGCTGCTGTCTGATCTCACTTAAATAAGCGAACCACGTTTGATACCGAGCACCCCAGGTGCATATCTCGAGTGCCTATATTTTTGGCCTTAACCTTTGTTTCGCCAAAACAAAATTCAGCTTGACACCTGTATTTTTCTGCAATCTCTGACATTTTAAAACAATACCATTTGTTTTATTCTGGCAACAACAATGCGAATACGCTTCTGGGTAAAATTTTATACCGAGCAAAAAAATATATAACATATTTTCTTTGCTCGAATATCGTTTTCTATTCTTTCAGTCATGGCTCATACATTTTCTATTGAATTAATATCTAGAGGATTGAAGTCAATTTGATAGTAGTAAATACTTTTAACAATGTAGGGAAATCCAGCTTTGCTGTATTTGAAGAAGCATTGATCTGAATGAATATACACTTTAGCTTAAAACATCTTTTGCTACAATATATATATATATATATATTTACAGCTTCAGTTTTTGTTTTAATATATATATATATATATATATACTCTGGCCACTGACGTATGATAAATCATACGCTAAAAGTCTGCCTCCTTATACCGAGCGCCCATAGTTCAGAGGTATAATCGCCAACTGACGCCAATTCGGTTGGGTTTCCTTCCTGGGTAAAAAGCAATCGGATGTCTAACCTTACTGATGAGCTGTGATACAGCGAAACAAATTTGTCTGCGGATGACTATATATATTTCCTTTTTGGTAAATTTAATTTTCTCACTTATCACCCATTCATGATTTCTTTAATAAATTTTTGATATTTTAAGGTAATTTTATTTCTCTCGTCTTGCAAATACTTTCAAATTATTTTTTGCAATTTCTAACGCCATGTTAACCTCACTCTAGAAATGAATGTCAGTAGATATAACATTATATATACATACAATATATACCTGATATATATATATAATATTAATTGAAATATTAAAGAAAAATGTCACTTAGCTGATTGGTATTCAGCAGGTTTACTTCAGAGTAACTTTTCTATAATTGTTCAGTCGACTCGTTAGCAAACGTCTGTTTTTTTCTCGTTTTCGATTTAAGATGATTTTAGCATTTTTATTGGTTTTATATTGATTTTTCTTTGTGTGTAAGAGAGAGGGGGAGAGTGCGTGTGTGCTCACGCGTGTATGCGTGCATGTGTGTACGTGTGTATTTGTGCATGTGTTAGCACGCGTGTGCCTATGGTGTATGTGCGTTTGAAGGCCTGTACGTGTACGTATGTGCAAATGTGTAGGATATCGTTATTTCTTTTTTCTTAATTTTCTTGTATCCTTATATATACATAGAATATATGCATAATCTATACATATATATGTACATGATATATACACAATATATATACATAAAATATATTCATAACGCACACACAAACACACACACACACACACACACACACACATATATATCTATATATATATATATATATATATGATTATTCGTAATTTTCATGCCGATTCGTAATGTAAATTAAAAAAAATACATTTATGTCATTATATATTAACTAAATATGAACTATTTTATTACATAAGCTTTATCCGTTTTTTTTTATTCAATTTTTATCCGTTTTAACAAAATTTCGGTTGTGTCGCCGCAAGGAACTCATTAATGTGATTTTTTTATGTCATCCAACGAAATAAATTTTTACCATTTAAATTATTTTGCGAGGACCCGAATAAACAAAAATTCAAAGGAGCAAATGTCTCATGAATATAGCGGGTGGAGTAACACATCCCAGTCAATTTGCAGCAATTTTTACTGGATTGCCAAAGATGTGAGCTCTAGCATTATCATTATGGAAGACAACACCTTTCCTGTTCACATATTCTAAGCGTTTTCCTGAATTGCTGCCTTTAATTTGTACAGTTGAGAGCAGTCCTTTTGAGAACCAATTGACTGGTTACTTATCAAAAGCACATTGTATAGAACTCCTTTCTAATCGAACCAAGTGGATAGCATGACTTTCTTAGCATGAAGACTTTAAATTGAAGTGGCTGAGATTGGCTCATGGCGCTTACCTCACGATCTTTTTCGCTGAACACTATTGTAAACGATCCATTTCTCATCACTCGTCACAATTTTCTTGAAAAGAAATGAATTTTTATTGCGTTTTTACGGCAAGTTCCAGATAGAAATGCGATCCAATAGATTCTTTTCACTCAGATCACGTGGTAACCAAACATCGGAGTGATTTGTGTACTCAAGATATACTAAGTGCATATGGATGATGGATTTTGATAAAATTAGTGTCAATTCCCTCTTTGTGTAATGTGGGTTATTCTCAATCAATGTCCTAATTTGGTCGTCATCTGTAGAAGGTTGGAGAGTATATCTGAGTGAGCTTCGTCAATAAGGCTACAGTTAACAACACTAAACTTACCGAAGCAATTCCATACAGTTTGTTCAGCTGAACTGTCTTCACCGTATACAGTACATATCTTTTTATTGCTTGCGTGCCATTTTTACCTTTACGGTAATAAAAAGCATCAAGTGTTTAAAATTCACTTTATAATCTTCCGATTTCATAGTGATTCAAAATTGACATGAATTAAGTAATTTTAAAATTTCCATGTCAAAAGACAATCGGAAATGTAAAAATATTATACCTGTCGATAAATTTGACGTGTTCAAACATGTTGGAACATGAACGATTAAAATTCAGCATTAAGTTTCAAAACAACCCAATACATAGAATATATATATATATATATATATATATATATATATATATATATATAGGTATAGTTGTCAGTCAGTAAAACGGTGAGGATAATCCAACAAGATTTCCTTAATATAAATTATTAATAGGTAAATCCATATAGAGAGCTCGATGCGTGTTATGGAAATTATTATTATAATAATAATAGGATACGGCAACTAAATATATATATATATATATATATATATATATATATATATATATATAGGTAATATATCCGTTAGTAACCATTACTAATATATATATATATATATATATATATATATATATATATATATATATATATATATATATATATATATTAGTAATGGTTACTAACGAAAATACATTACCTAATAAATTAACCCAATTTTAGTGCCTAATGATGGTGTTTTCACACCGAAACTTTACAGCTATTCAGTTGCAGTATCCTAGTATTATTATAATAATAATACCCATATATATATTAACGAAGGTTAATGAAATGGTTTTTAAACAACCAACAATTTGAAATGATTGTTTAAAGACCATTTCGTTATTCTTCATTAATTTCCGTAACATGTTTACATTTGTTAACATTACGATACATTTCAGAGCAGATATGTCTATTACGATGAATCAAAAAATGTGTTATATAGGCTTGATTTGACTTCGTTAGACTGTTGGTCATTCGTAGTCGAGAGGTCTAAGACACGCCAGATCAATTGGTGGCTTCCCCTATATGAATAGGGGTTGCAGGTTCGAATCTTGCTGAATGTCAGACATGTTCGTAACAAAAAATTATCGTAAATAATCAGGCCGGTAAAAATAAATATATATTGATTGATTATAAAAATAGAATATCTACTTAAATACGACCATCAATCAAAAGTAATGTTCAAGCAAATCATTTATATATATATATATATATATATATATATATATATATATTAATTGCACAGAAAAGTCTTATGTTTGTTTCTTAAATTTTTGAACATAGTTTAAATATTTAAAAAATCTTATTAGAAATCCTTATTATATTTACTGTTCTTGATAAAACCTAAGCGGTATTGTTAAATACTTCACTAAATATTTTGATTTTTTTTTTTTTACTTCAGTTGAAATATATATAGAAGCACTGTTACACAATAACCAAATCATTATTCATTAAACATTGAAAGTGTGTTCGGATGATTTTAACGTCGTTTATCGCCTATTTCAAGTTGTTTATGACAATTATCTAGTGCCAAAAGATAGTGGTAATTTTATGGAAGCCTGGACAGTGTGGAATGGGGAAATCAACCAACTGGAGACAATTATAGTGAAAATGACAAACAAACATCATGGCGCTTGACAAAAATCCGGAAGCGTCTGGATTTAATTGAATCTCCTGATTTATTATCCCATGAGACAATTGACGATTCCCTTTACTCCCAGATCAAATACTTCAATATTTCTTTCTTCCATCTTGTGAAAATCGTTACAGAAACACTCACCACACTCAGAAATATCGCTGCTCCTCGAGACTATTATTAAATAAACACAGAATCCAGGAATCAGTTTAATTATCAATGGCGGTAAAAGCATTAGCCAAGGTTGACGATATTCTGCGAGTATCATCCTCTTTGTTGTTTTTTTATTGACATTCAAATCGATATCTCTTTTACTCTTCATCAAACAGTACTTGAATGCCGACCATTATTTTTTCCGATATAATAATGTGATTTTAGTTACTGATCTGATCATCGTTGCCTTGTGCCCTTTAGGGAAAATATCAGACTCGCTTGATGCTAAAAAATGAAAGGAAATAAATAAAAAATAAGACTACGCATTGTGATACGCCAAAACATTATGACCACATGTCTAATAAAGTATGGCTTCTGTATGTACCTGCCAAATAGAATTTGCGTGATGAGATAATGGCACTGAAAGCTTTTCAATAGAATTTTGTGTCAGGATGTTAAGAAAAGACTAACTAACTTTCCCACATTGTAGAGAGTGGAATCTTCGTTCCAAAACCAACTATATATATATATATATATATATATATACGGCAGAACCTGTCGTATGCGACCACCCTTACTGCCATCAAAAACTGGTCGCTCACTAAAGGCTCATAGTCATGACCTATTTACGCCAGGAACGTATATTCCACTCATCAGAATGTACATATTAGAATTTAATGTGGTAATAAATAAATAAGAACATAAGAAAATAGCCTAACTTCAAAGAAATTTATTCAGCATAATTCATTTTAAAATTTTAAAAAACGTATTTACAACGGTCAACAAGAGACCAAAATATTTAAGTAGACTTTAAAAAAAGTAGACGGTTTCAGTTTTTTTTTTTTTAGAAGTGAGTGGTAGCAAAAGACAATCTACGGTAATACATGGAAAAAAAATAAAAACATACAAAAAACTGACAGCGATCGTGGGTGAGGGTAGAGAAACAGGGAGATAGAGATAGATATACCCGGATAGAAATAGAGTAGATAGACAAAAAAAAGGAACGAAAGAGATAGACATTTGGGAAAGGGACATAATTGTGATTTTCCCAACCCCTGAATTTATCCAAGTCAGTACAGAGACTGCGATAAATCCCTGGAATATATCAAATACAATATATGTTGTACAAAATAGCTGATGTTTGACCGTAAGGTGAACTCAGGCAGTGTACATTTCAACAAGAAATAACAGTTTGATACAACAGTACAATAATAAAACAATGAGGAATGGTTCCTGATTTAGATCAAATCAAAATGAAATAGATTACTCATTTAGTTTCTCCTAATTTAGAAGTTCGCTATGTACGACCAAAATGGATTTATTTTTAAGCGGTCGCTTGATCAATGATTTTCACTCGTTGATGTTAGCTGCTCGTCGCATTCTGAAGGTGATCGCTCACTAAGGGTCAATTAGCATTAACAAATCATCCGTGCATAGACAAACGGTCGTTAACAACAGGTAGTCACTAAAGATGGCCGTATACGGCAGGCTACACTGTATATATTTTTATTTAATTTAAAAATTTAAAAAAGACACTGTATCCACTGAAGACAGAGGGTTACAGTGCATATGATAATGATGAATAAGGTGTGTTATGTAAATATAAGCAAAGATTATCAAGAGAAGAAGGATAGATAACGAATGACCCTTGGCTTGAAGTAGTTAAGGTTGTGTTGTTTAGAGAGGCATCTACACGGATGTTATTTTCACGAAATGGCAACAGTAAAAACAGCTTTATGCTTTCATTTAAAATATAGTGTAAATAATAAGGATTCATTCGGCTCATTAAAAGTAGCATGGCGTGCAACTTGGTTTGAACCAAGTCTGAAGCTCATCTGAATATTTTCTATAAAAATAGTGATAAAGTAGAAACAGACTTACAACGTTGCTTCTGTTGAAAAAAGGCTACAGAATATATATATATATATATATATATATATATATATATATATATATATATATATATATAATTTGCCCAAGCAATTTTCACTACTATCAATTTCGGAAAGTGGAGATTGAACATCTCCTTCCCAGATATTGCAGTAGTACTCTATTTTTGATCTCATCCGATTCATGTAAAGAGGAAGCATAGCAAAAGGAGCCGGATACTTCGTGAAGCAATGAAATGTGCCGACCAATTCCATTTGTAATCTTCAGTGAACTTGATATTCAATAGACATTCAAAGCAAACGGCTTCATTAAAGAATGAAACATTTCATAACTGCTGAAGAAACATCGTAGTCTAGACAGTGGTGAAACTATGTTAAGTTGCTTTTTTCAGTATTGAAGAGTACAATGGTTGTGCGTTGTGGTGCAGTGGATCTCGCCTCGGAACGACAAATCGGGGAGCCAAGTTCGAATTCCAGTTGAATTCCTTGCATTTACTTACGCACAAATACCCTTGGGAAAGGTGTTAATCCGTCTCTTCTCTCCAGTTATGGGTTAAATAATAGGACAAATTGGGTTCTACAGCTTTGGCTGGTAACCAGTCTACCGCAGAAAGCAATGGCAACCTACTGCTGGATAATCTTCTGCCCAGTCAGGCATGTCGCCTTTGAAACATGATCGCCTAAAGTTAGTATCACGTATGGCACTTAACTGACTGACTGAAAGTTACGGGCCCATTTCCCGCATTGTTCTGTTAAAGCTAAGCCAAAGAAGTTTTCACTTGCAAGCTTCAAATTGTCTTTATTTTTGGAAGTACGTTCATAGCCTATACATAGATATTTGCTAGCGAGCCGAGACTTCCGAAATCATATCGTTGATATAAAACAAGAGAATAACACCTAAGAGAGAGTGTCATGAGGAAGCATCAATAAATTATATTAGCTTCTTGAGTATGGGTAGTGTGCTTGTAAGGCCAGTTGGCACTCGTTTATTGCTCAAGATAAAGATAGAACCCTGTAGGGTGGTGAAACTGGAGTGACTTCTCCTACACACAGGTCTAGATAATGCTATACATTGGCCGTAATGTAGTAAAAAAATGAATGATGATGAGTGGGGGGGGAGTCAAAAAGTGCAGTAAGACGTTCGTCAGCAGGCCTGCTGTTTTTCTTTCTTTCTTTCTTTCTTTGGTTGCCTCAAGGAAATGAATTTCAGGTTTCCCTTTCTCGACCGTTACACAGGACAGTTATGAAACAGACTCCAACTAGGCTGTTCCTCCTTCCTCTTCGTCAATCTGACTGTCAATCCGCAACTTCGACACACGCTGGCACCGCGCTTTTTATACTATTCCAAAACGGCCAGAATTTGCATGTGTGCAAATATCGTCTCGTTTTGGACGAGATAAGCACGCATAAATTGTTGGCCATATTTCTTTGTTGTTATTATTTTGCAGGCAAGACACGTTCGCGCTTGTTTCAAATTCCGCGGTAAGTCATGTCTTTCGTTACACGTACCCTGCACAGATTACATAGTTTTGATATTCCCCGTACCAACAAGATCCAAATGAATACAAGTCATTAAATTTGAATACCCCAGCTTGGTTGCAGAAGTTACTAGAAACATTGTCAGTGCTGACAGACAACCACATTCGTATTTTCTGTCAATATTTACTTCTATAGCCTTTTTCGTGTTTTGGATATGACCACAAAGTAGCAAATGTTTAAAATTAGGGTTTTCCCGGATTGTCGAGCTCCATCAACTCAAACAATTGCTTATGAAGCACCAGTTTTCCACCATCACCAATTCTCAGCCTTAGAGCTGGACATGGAAGGATTTTATAAACAGTGAGAGCTTGTCCCCACTATCACCCCTGGATTATGAAAACGTTTGAAACAAATATAACGTACATATATGAACATTATATACATTACATGTTTTAGAATATCCCCAAAACTTAGGTAAAAATATAAGAAAGCAAGACAAAATACGAAATAGTCGTACATAAATAAACTTAAGCAAATCTCCAGGAGTTTAAATGTAAGTTCAATAGACACCTCCTAACACACTTACTCGCACCCATTCTCTCAAACACTCTTCCTATGTACCTCCTTACTCGTCTATCACCCTCCTTCTAACATTTCCTATATCTAATCGCTCTCTTAGCACCTTCCCCTATGTAACCCCCTGCGCTATAGTAGCAGTGGAATGCCTTCCTTGGGGTGAAACGATTTTTTAAAAAATATCAAAAAATTGTTAAATTTAGAATAAGATAGCAGAAAGAAAGAATTAAAATATAAATCAGGGTTTAAGTTTAAAATACTCAGCGATTATGGTGACTTATAAAGCGTAAGTGAGATGTCAACAAGAAGGATCGCATTCGCTGTTAAGTTGCAATTGTTCTAACGAAACAAACCTGCTAATCATTACAACACTTTCGAAATGCCCAATATTCGGCGATTATGAAGTCATTATACAAGGAAATAATTTATACTACTTTTTCGATATTGCGAATACCAAAACTATCAATTGATAAAAAATGATCGAGTGTAAAGAATTCAAAGTTGATGAATATGATATCACTGCCATCGCCGAAGACTGTTGACATAAAGAAGTATAACAAGTATTCAACGATGCCGCTCTAGTTAGCAGACGTATTCGTACCTCCTACGTGAATATAGTGTTTATTAGTAAATCGTCCGAAAAATCATAATGTTTCCACCGTCATGTTTTCCCATAGTGGATACAAGTATGAACCACTTTCCTTGAATAAAGATGCACCCGTATCTATCATAAAGGTAAAACGAGTTGCTTGAATTGATACAAAGTTCAATTCCAACAACAGTGTAAGCATGGAAGACACTTTTATTAATAGTATTTGGTTGATTACTCCGACAGGCCTACAGCGTCAAAACTCTATAGGATGGCAACAATAGATGAACTCTGTATTGTTAATCATACTTCCTACCTAATTTATTAACACGAACTGTAATATCAGAAAGGTTATTCTGTTGTCTCGTACTGGACAGAATGTCTTTTTGTTTAATTCTTGCATCAATAAATCTTCAACACCAAATAATTTTTCAGGGGTGATGATTTTTTGTCTTCGGACCATAACCGATCGATAAATGTCAGTATCACCATAATTTGTGCTGTTTTGGAAATTTTCTCATCATAAGTTTCCTGTCATAATAGTTTGTTATGCATATATTTCCCTTGACTGGTAAATTCATCACATCAGAATGACGTGCACGATATCGTCTAAAATAATTTTAAAACTGAAAACCTCAGCAACTAAGTTTATCGCTATTGATTAATATTTATTTAATCTTTATATCACTTGTCTTAATGTATTAACTCATCAGTGTGTTGCGTCAAGGTGTGTAAATATTATATTGATACGTTATCACTTTTACGCCAAATAATAGTCTTTTGAATATGTTGAGTTTAATCGCCTGCTTAGATTATACAGCTGGTTTATCAAAAATTTGTGCTTATTCTCGGTCATATTAGTTTCTTTAAGATGTTGGAGAGGAAAATAAAGACTAGAGATTATTTTCTTTTCACGATTACATAGGCCACCTCCATTCGTTTGTTTCATAGTCTACTCGATGTTGTCAGTGTTTGAAAACAAAAGCAAACCATTCAACACATGCCTTCCTTCTTTCAAATTTCTGGAAGAAACGTCATAAGTCTGTTTATAGTCCTGTCAACTGAATGAAATTCTAGAGATTTTTTTAATCATTTCACCCCAAGTAAGGTTGAAGTGCAGTGGATATCGGCTCGGAACGAGAGATCTGGAGCCGAGTTCGAATTCCAGCTGAAGTCATTGCATTCACTTACGCGCAAATACCCTTGGAAAAGGTATTAATCCGTCTATTCCTTCCAGTTATGAGTTAAATAACAGGACAGATTGGTTTCTATAGCCTTGATCGGCAACCAGTCTACCGCAGAAAGCAATGGCAATCTACTGCGGGATAATCTTCTGCCCAGTCAGTCATGTCTCTTTCGAGACATGATCGCCCCAGCGTGTATCACGTATGGCACTTAACTGACTGAAGGTGGTACCGCCACTGATGTGCAGGGGGCTACATAATGGAGTTAAAGTTTTAGACAGGGGAAGAGTGAAGACAAAGATGAACCAGCTGCAAGGGGTGAAAAAGAAAGGGCAAGAGAAGAGTATGAACACAGGAGTGAAGAAAGTTACGAAGGTAGAGAGAAAGGAAAAGAACAAGATACACGGGGTGATGTGGAAAGGGCTGGAGTGAAGTGGATAAGAGACAGGAATTGACTTTGCATTTAAATTCTTGGAGGTTGTAGTTGTCAGGAAAGCAAGTATATGGAAGGGAGTTCCACAGGCTGGAAGCGCGAGGAAAGAAGCTACTGGAGAACTATTGCCTGCATTTGGTAGATCTAATTGTAAAAGAGTCGGTTACAAATATTCTGCTTTTTCAAAGAATTGATTCGATGTCACTTATTACTTCATACCAGTGCGGATTGTGGTGTTTGTTTCATTTTTTGTTTCTTTAACTACAGATATTGATTAAACTTTGCGTTTCAAATAATGCCTCTAAGGTGTTCTTCATTCCGTTCAGGAAATACTGTCTAGATTTTCGTTTTCGATTGTGCGTCTAACCTTTGACATTTAAATACTAAAACCCCGTATTTAAACTATGACTGAATAATAGAGTGATAAAGAGTGATGTATTAAAGTTAATTATTTGAAATCAGAATTATATTTTGCTATATCTAGACCTCGAAAATAATACAATGTGTAGTAAATGTATCAACTGAACTAATATCTCCTATATATATATATATATATATATATATATATATATATATATATATATATACAGTAGCGGCCATAATATAAGAAACAGAAAAAAAGACATAAATATGTGTATAACTAAAAATGTAATGCATGATTAGCAATTAATTTTTTATCGAATAGAGATTAGGGTGTAATGCATAAATATTATACAAAGTTACAAAAATTTACATAATACTTTTTAAATAAAGATTAAATGGAACAAAGGAAATAAGCTACTGGACATAAGTTAAGGAACGATGTTAATAACTTGCATAAATTTGATGGAGCTTTTCAACAATAAGTAAAAGTTCATTTATCATTAGGACTTTATTTTTAAGCAATATGGCAAATTCTACACGCAAAAAGCTCTTTTTTGAAGAAAAAAACTTATTATCGCTATCAAGAAAAAAGTCACTTTCAGATATTTCTGATATTGATCATAGGTCTAAAAGTGTCGTTCATCGTGTAATTAGCAGGTATAAAACCGATAAAACGTTAAATGCAAAACCGAAAATTGGCAGACCCCTGAAAAGATTGCAAAGAGAGGATCAAAGAATTGTTAGAATATCTACAAAATACCCTTTTGAAACTGCTACATCACTTTCCCATAAATTTAATGAAGCGACAGATAAGATCTCAAGGAAAACGGTTGCTCGCGGGTTAAAAAAATGCAGGATTGCATGCCCGTATTCCAGCTTCGAAGCCTTTCATTTCAAAGCGAAACTAAATGGCACGCCTGGAGTATGCGAAAGAACATGTTCTTTGGACTGATGCACAATGGGATACAGTTCATTTCAGTGACGTGTTCAAGTTTACTATATTTGGTTCTGAGGGCAAAACTTGCGTACGCCGCAGAACAGGTGAAAGACTGTCTTCTCAATGTGTCAAGAAAACCGTTAAGTTTGGTGGCGGCAGTGTAATGGTGTGGGGAATGATTTCATCTGTAGGAGTTAGCCCTATCATCTGCGTACATGGCAATATCAATGCTGAGATTTACAAAAAACTTCTTCAGCAGCATGTGGTACCAAGATTACATCATAATCTTTATAAATCTTCTGTTTTATACAGGACAATGAACCTTGCTACAAGGCTCAGAAGGTTATGGCTTTATTTGAAGAAGAAAGAATAGCCCTAATGAAGTGGCTAGCCCAGATCCCCGACCTGAATCCAATAGAAAATTTTTGGAAGACATTTAGAGAAAGGGCTCAGAAAAGAAACCCGAAAAACCAGGATCACCTATGGGAGTTATTGAAAGACGAATGGGAGGGAATTACTGCTGATTTTTGCAAGATATTAATTAGATCATGTGGTCGACAATGCAAAGAAGACAACGAAAATAAGAAGTTTACCAAATATTAAATTTTGTTGATATTTAGTTCACAATCAAATATTAAAAAGATCGTTCCTTAATTTTTGTTCAGTAGCTTATTTCCTTTGTTCCATTTAATCTTTATTGGAAAAAGTATAATGTAAACTTTTGTAACTTTTTATAATATTTATGCATTACAACCTAATCTTTATTCGGTAAAAATTTCATTGCTAATCATGCATTACTTTTTACGTAATACACATATTTATGTCTTTGTTGTTTCCGTTCCTTATATTATGACCGCTTCTGTATATATATACATCTATTGAATTATATATATATATAATTAAATTTGTTTATTCAATTAAAAATTAAAAATACATTGCGACATGGAAATTTCTGTTTCGAGATTTCTCATCAAGTAATGTTAGATGTTAGTTGTAAAAATTATTTTCATTTAAAAATTATATTATAATTATATTATGCTCTATAATATTTATTGCATTGGGCACTTTTTTAAAGTAAATGCCAGGGACCTCAAAATCGTAAATTCTTGGATCTTCTTTACCTGGATTTATATATCTAAACTTATTTATAAATGGAACTTTGTCTGTGTGTGTATGTGTGTGTGTCCGTGTGTGTCTGTGTGTATGTATGTCCGTTACCTATAGACTCAGAAACCGCTGAACCGATTTTCTTGAAAATTTATACAGTTGTACTATAAGCGTCTGCGAGTGTTCTTAGCTAGATTTTGTGTCGAGGTACCCTCCATAAATATCGAAAATCGATAATCTAAAAAATCGGATTATAGAAGGAGTGGTCCGATTTTAATCAAATTTGATGCACTCATAGACAAAGACATAAGAAACGATACTCAGAAGCTTCAAGGTTGCAGTTATTACAATAGTGCAGAAAATCAATAATATATATATATATATATATATATATATATATAAAAGGAAAGATGTTTGTGTGTGTGTGTCTGTTTATCTGCCTGTATGTCTGTATTTTTTCAGCCCTTTTATTTTAGTTTTTGCTTCGGGTTTGGCTCTAAGTAGGTATAATTGTAGTTCTTAGTCTCAGCCATGATATCATTTACTCAGAGGACTTATTTAGCCTTCAAAATTCAGTTTATGACGAAAAAAACTTATTCGATGTCAATACAGGGAAATCAAAATTTGACTTACATGCATTCATTTTTCTTTCAGAGAGCAGCTTCGTTTTGGAAGCATTAACATTTACGAGCCATTTCCTAAACTATTCCATCAGAGATATAAGATCCTTTTTAAAGGTTAACTTTATCAGCCTTGGCAGATTTAATATTGAGACGAGATAAATGGGGTTGTCATCTAAATAGATACCTATTTCAGAACTGATTACATTAGGCAGATCATTGATTTAGATCAGAAAAGTCGTAGGACCCCATGATAGACTCCTGAGGAACTCACGTTCATATGAAATCATCTGAAAGTTTGCCAATTCAAAACAACTTTCATTTCACGATCTGACAGGAAAGACCGGATTAAATCGAACAATTGCTTAGAAATACCGTAGCCTTGTAGCTTGCGCAGAAGGCCAGCATGCTAGTCAGTCAGTTAAGTGCCATATACGTGATACACGCTTTGGGCGATCATGTCTTTTTCGATACATGACTGAGTGGGCAGCAGATTATTCCGCGGTAGGTTGCCATTGCTTTCTGCAGCAAACTGGTTGCCAGCCAAGGCTATAGAACCCAGTATGTCTTGTTATTTAACCCATAAATGGAGGGAAGAGACGGATTAATTCCTTTCCCTAGGGTATTTGTGCGTAAGTGAATGCAAGAAATTCAACTTGAATTCGAACTCGACACCCCGATTTGCCGTTCCAAGTCGATATCCACTGCACCACAAACCATGTCAAATGCTTTCGAGATATCTAGAGCAACAGATCGGGCTCTGGCGTTCTCATCTATAGCCTGGTATATATATTAATTGATGGCTGTTATCACATTAGCGGTCGAACTGGCGAAGCGGAAGCCTTACTGCGTTTCAAAGATTAGGTTATCAAATAAGGCAGGCCGAAATATTTCAGTATTAATATTAGACTTGAACACTTTGCCAAAAAGCGGTAAGAGCCTTTTTATTTCGATATCCATTTGACCGAATTTCTTTACCTCGAGGCTGCTTAAGCGGCTACATGTGAAGTTCCTGTTACAGAGTATGAGATATAGGAAACCCTGAAGCTGGTTGGCCGGTACAAAACTCCGTGATCAGATTATCTTTCTTTAGAAATGTACCTGTGGCAGTCGCCTTTTCTTGTTCCTCTGCTGGAACTGATTTAAAACGACTGGATGAAGCAAGGTTTTTTTACCTCTACTCTTTACTAGGGGTGTGATTAAATCGCTCCACGAAAACAAGAAGGTTGGCATGAGATAAGTAAACTTTCAGCCTTTGAGCATGTTAAATACAGAGTTGAAGAGTTTAGCCAAGATCTCAGCCGACCATTTGAAGGCTGGTCTCTCCAGACTAACTGACCCTGAGCAGAGTTATGCAGTGAAGGGTAGGGCTATTCAGGCAATCTTAATTTGGCACACTTGATCACCGAGCAAGTCGACAGTGAAGATAAGCTTAGGGCATTCTATAGGGTTGACTATCATTTTTGGGAAGCTATCCTTTTGGCTACCAGTTTTCGTTCCGATTTCTTGCTGGAAATGTATTTGTGGAAAGGACGAGGGCACAGTTTGTCTATAGTGTCGTGTGAATCTTTTCTTAAAGGGAAAATCACTTTTACCGATTCTATGTGCTTCCACTACCGTATGTCATAATAATGCAATTAGTTAGGGTCTTGCTCTCATTCTTGGCAGAAGCACACCTCTCAAGATTTGCTGGGAGATCGGTAACCTCTATCTGAAAGTTGTTTGTTGTGCCTAATGTTGAGATTCGTCAATATACACTTCGCAACGCTTCCCTAGATCGAATGTGTTCGCAAGCGGATGAGAATAGCGAATTCCGGAAGGAAAACACCAGTATGAATTTTCAATTTCTAAAAAGGGTGCATTTATGCTTACCCTGGGACGAGTGCTTCCCTGGGACGAATGCCGGTTAACTCTCAAGACCCTCTTACGTGCGACGGATGTCTTCTCTAATGTCTAGGCATTGTTCCTTAAGGCATTATATCAGGAATAAGGGGGTCCGTTCAAAGTGTTCTGATTGGCGTTCCAGTGGAAACTCTGGCTCACACCTTCCACTGCAAGGTTGTATTCCATTGTGCAAGTTTATTGAAGACATCATGTTTCATATGCTACACGGAAAGTTCTTTGTACTCATATGGACGTCGCGACAGGAGAAATTCTATGAAGACGAGAAATTTACGTCCTACTTTCTGATCCTTTTTTTTAATTATCAGCTTAAAGTCAAGATTAGGACGGAAAGGCGACAACTCTTCACCACAGTTTAGAAAAAGGTGGGTGAGTCTTGCGCGTATCTGTCGAGTGAAAGCAACCGGTTTAAAATGGTATTGTGATGCTGGTTATCTATTAGATATTTTGAAAATCTGTATTAGACATTGACAACCCCATCCAAGATATATATATAGTGCGGAAAAATGTTAGAATGATGGAAAAACTCAATAAAAGAGTGATTAAATTAATCCTTGTTGGCCTCATTAAATTAGATAGATAGATAGATAGATAGATAGATAGATAGATAGATGTAAAAGTGTTTATCAAATTTAACACCCTGAGGTCACAGTTAGTTTCATGCCTGAACGCAATCATCTGGACGGATGACGTTTAACATGTAACAGACCCTTGTTTCTGGGTGTTGACTTCAATATCAATTTTTATAAGTTCACACGTTCTATCCCTGATATTGTGCACTTGACCTCATAAATGTAGCATAAAACTATATTATCACACACACACACACACACACACACACACACACATATATATATATATATATATATATATATATATATATAACATAAAATATTTGGTATTTAAGTCAAGTAAATTCCGATAAAGACGAACTCAAAAGAACTCAATGTTAAAATTATTTATTTAATTTAACAAAGTTATAGAATCTAGAAAAATTTTAGATATTCTACAATTTTTGGGGTAACATATATTTTGCAGCCAAAACCTGCTGCTCTTCAAACCCAAATAATACAACAGTTAATATTAAAAATCATCCAGAAAAGAATCACATACAGACACTCATGTGTATATCCCTATACACACATGCATCATCAGATATCCAAATGCAAATATATACATATACCATATATATTTTTCATTAATATATACACACACATACACACACACACATATATAAGCAACCAAATTTTTAAGTTAAATTAATTGAAATTGTAATTTTGCTCTAGCTAAATTATTTCATACTTACTATTATGCCTGCATTTAAATATCAATTCGTTTCGTTGATTAAGGAGTTCCTTTGTATTACTGTATTTGATAAAAATTAATTTCTCCTGCAGGCATAAATTACATCTGTCCCTGAAGTTGTTGGGAGTGTTAGCATATTTTATTATCCTCCATTTGCTCATTAAAAAGTAATGCATGATTAGCAATGACATTTTTATCAAATAAAGATTAAGGTGGAATGCATAAATATTATACAAAGTTACAAAAAAATTACGTAATAGTTTTTTGTTTAATAAAGAATAAATGGAACAAAAGAAATAAACTATTGGACAAAAGTTAAGGAACAATCTTGTTTATATTAATTGTGAACAAAATATCAACAAAATTTAATATTTGGTAAACTTCTTGTTTTCAATGACTTTTCTGCATCGTTGACCACACTATCTAATTAATTTCTTGCAAAAATCAGCAGTAATTCCCTCCTATTCGTCTTTCTATAGCTCCCATAGGTGATCCTGGTTTTTCACTGAAATGAACTGTATCCTATTGTGCGTCAGTCCAAACAACATGTTCTCTCGCATACTCCAGGCGTGCCCTTTGGTGTCGTTTCGAAATGAGATGCTTTAAAGCTGCAATACGGGCATGCAATCCTGCATTTTTACTTGCGAACAACCGTTTTCCTTGAGATCTTATTATCTTCTCTTCATTAGATTTATGGGCAATTTTTTTTTTAATCATATCACCCCGAGCAAGGCGGTAATGCCACTGATGTGCAGGGGGCTACGTAAGAGTGAAAAGATTTGAAAAGAGAAAGCCGGAAACCACATCCTAAACAGGGAACAAGGGATGAGCCTCTTCACCTGTTCAATAGACGTAGGTGGAGTGTGAACCGGGCGATAGTTTAGTCTATCTACTCCAATTGATGTAGCAGTTTCAAAAGGGTTTTTTGTAGATATTCTAACATTTCTTTGATCCTCTCTTTGCAATGTTTTCAGAGGTCTGCCGATTTTCGGTTTTGCATTTAACGTTTTATCGGTTTTATACCTGCTAATTACACGATGAACAACACTTTTAGACCTATGAATAATATCAGAAATTTCTGAAGTTGACTTTTTTCTTGATAGTTAGCGATAATGAGTTTTTTCTTCAAAAAGAAACGTTTTGCGTGTAGAATTTGCTATATTGCTTAAAAATGAAGTCCTAATGATAAATGAACTTTTACTCCATCGACTTTTTTAACAATGTAAACCAAATGTTTATGCAAATTATTTACATCGTTCCTTAACTTTTGTTCAGTAGCATTTCATTTGTTCAATTTTATCTTTATTAAAAAAAAATGTATTATGTAAATTTTTGTAACTTTGTATAATATTTATGCATTACACCCAAATCTTTATTCGATAAAAATTTCATTGCTAATCATGTATTACTTTTAAGTAATACACATATTTATGTCTTTGCTGTTTCCATTTCTTATGGTCGCTACTATATATATATATATAGTGGTTCTGTAAAGTCCTCGGCTTTAACAACTGAGCAGGAATTAATTCCTTCAAATTCTTATGTTTCGTTATTCGGGCTACCTTTGGGAAATAGTTTGCTTCGATAATCTTTATTTCCTGCTTCTATATAATAAATATTTCAAAACAAACGGTATTATTAATAACGCTTCTCTATGATAATGACCCTGGGTTGGGGTATGCATGGATTCTGATCCAAAGCACGATTACCAATCTAACCCAGGTTAGCCAAAATGCAATTAATTCTAGCAGCCATTACTGGCTTTCTGTCATATGTGGGAGCGCTAGATCCAAGCAGTTGCATCTTCCCTTTGATGTTGGGTCACCTTAATATATTTACATTTTTATGTTGGTGAAGATCCAATCTTAGGCAGGTGTGCCAACATAGAATTGGCAGCAAAATTACAGTGTCTGACATTAAATCTTGCAAAATTTCATACTTCTTCAGCTTATATTCATATTTCTAATCATTAATACATGAAATCAAATTTCGAATTAACTGACTCGATACTAATATATTATCAACGAGTTAATTGTTTTTAACTATTCAAAATATAGAGAATTAGGACATTTTTTGGATGACCTTCTAATTTTGCTCAATTTAAAATAAAGTCAAGTGACAGGATTTCACTTTTCTGATTATTCTGTAACATAAATAATTTGTGGAAATGATAAAATGAGTGAATAGTGGGGCTCAACCTTTGGAAAATGGAACCTTATTTGATTTCAAAAACCAATTACTGAAAATAAATCTGCTCTGATAGATAGATAGATAGATAGATAGATAGATAGATAGATAGATAGATAGATAGATAGATAGATAGATAGATAGATTCTGGAACTAAGAAACAATTTCGATTGTTTGGTTACTTCAATAAATTTTTGTTTTCTATACGCACATTCGTCAGCCATTTTGAACAGATCGACCTATCATTGGCCAATTGCGTATCGATTTTTAGCACCAGCCATTGTTTGCGTGTCTTTGATAGAATCTTAAAAGACTAGCTGATATTTCATTTTCATGTTCGTGACATCTACCGTTTATAGAATGTTGGACCACAGTCATGACATCTAAACACAGGGGACAAAATTTCCAAGGAAAATCCGTTTTGCCAAGAAATACCAACTTTTCCAGAACACGTATGCGGTTGACAGTAATTTCATGGTCGAAAATTCGTTAAGCAGACGGGGCCCCGGGTTGTGTTTGGAGTGATGGGGATGGTAGATAATAATAATATTTGTTTTGATGAAAGAATATGCAGAAAGAATAGACAAACGAAAACGAAGTATTTTTTATCCTGACTGTATTCACAACGTCCTGATTCTCGTTTTTTAATTCTTTCTATTCTGTTACCAGTGCGTCAGGAATTTAATCTTGATTGAAGAGATTATAGTATGTGATTGTCATTATTGAGGCATTTCAACACAAGCGCACAAGGTCATATGGAGCGAGGTTCCTGTTTTGAAAGACTGAGCTCACCTATGAGATCATTTTGAACAGACCATCTAACGCGATATAATGCCTTACGAGGCAACGCCTAGGCGTCGGAGAGGTCATTCGTCTCCTGTAAGAGGGGTTTGTGGGCAATCCGACATTCACGATAAAAGAATCACTCGTCTCGGTGTAAACGGGGGGAGGGCCTCTTCCTCGCATACTGCACACTTCCAATGGATTACAGGCGTTTTCATCAAAACATTCGTCCTCACCATCCACTTGTGAACACATTCCATCTAAGAACTCGTTGCGAAGCGTATATTTACGATTACCAACACAAGGCATACCCAGCCCACCTTCAAAAGAGTAAAGGTAACAGATTTCTTTACACACCTTGAGAGCCTTTCTTTTTTACAAGAAGACCAAGACTCTAACTAAACCCATTAGTGTGGCATATAAGAGTGGAAGCACGGCGAGTCAGGAAGATTTGCGAGGTACAAACTTTTCTTCTTTTATTTAAGGAAAGATTTTTCCGAGACCACAGGTGAAGTGTGAATTCGACCTTTTTCCACACCTTTGACCAATCCATTTTTAAGAAGAGATCAGGACCGAATCAGATTCTGAGTATCTTTACCGGCCAATCCAGAGGAAAAAAAACGGGAAGAGAAACTCCTTTCTATGTGCCTAACCACAAGCCAACAGACATATCGCTGTAGATTTTCGACTCCTGTCACCGTCTCGCACCCGCTGATCTCTTTACCGGCTTCTTCAATTTTAGCTTTGTTCGACATAAGAAAGAAACTTCGTCAGCATAGAAAAAGTACTTCGGCGAGGTGGTGGCACCAGAGAAAATTCTGCCTAGGACCTGATTCATTTTGGAAAAGAAATATCTACAATGCAACCAAGGCAAAAGCGGACAATCTCCACGAATGAAGCGAGACATTTTGAAAAGTTCAGATCTTATCTTATTACCAATGTACTGGGGGATCAAGCGTACCAAATAAAGGTGATTCTGAATAGTTCTAACCTTCACTGCACAAGTCTGCTCAAAGCCAATCAGACTAGAGAGAACAACCTTCAAACTGCTAAAAATTAGCTAAAACGTTCTAGTCAAAGGCCGAGAGTTACCTATCTCATCCCCATCCCCAACCATTTTTATTCTTGCGTAGTGAAAACGTTGAGACATAGACCCCTTCTTCATCCAGTAGTTGTAAATCAGTTCTAGCAGAGGAACAAGAACGAGTGGCTTCAAGTACATTTCGTAAGGAAGACAATCTAATCCCGGAGTTTAATTCCGGTGACCAGCTTCAGCGTTTCTCAGAATATACGATTCTGTAATGGGAACCTCGCACCCAGCCGCTTCAGCTGTCTAGAGGCATGGAAAGTTGACCGAATACGCGTCGAACTGAGCAGGGCTCCCTAGTGAACAAAATCTGAAAGTAATCACATGTGCCCGCGTTTGTAATCACATGTGCCCGCTTATACGGCGATGTGACGCACAGGATATATCAATGAGATGCATTCCAATCTTTCTGCGCACACATTTCTGTAGCCATATTTGTTGCCTGAGAAGCAAGGGGACCTGATCCGCCTTAGATAAGACTACTTTACCGTCTTTAGACTATTATGGCGTTTGTACTGCTAATCTAATTCGGCTGTGTCGGTGACTGTAGTCAGCAGCAAACAATCTAATATTCTATCTTAAATTATCCCACCACTTTTTCATAACCAGAGTCTTTGTCATTTCCCACTGTAGCATTAGTAGCAGCTGGTCCCAGAAATATCGCTCAACAAACAATGATGCGTTCAATTTCCAGTAGTCAGCCATCTTAAACTCAGAATTGTCTAAGTTTAAACAAACCCGGACGAGTCTTTGATCTGTGTAAAGTAGCGATAGAAAACATGGACAACCTAAGAAACCTAAATAGACCCTTTTAACACGTTCTTGGAAGAAAGCATCACCATAGCTGAGTTACCTGTATTAGCCCAAGTACACACCAGCACCCTTGGGTGTTTATTACTAGACTTATCAACAAAATCAAATAAGTCGATCAATTCCCGAAATGGCTTCACATCGGGGTTGTTAGTACCCGGCCTTTACTCTATGCCATCTATGGTTATTGAACATCATAAGCCCCAATGAGATAAATAGACTTATCCTTCATGGTAATTATCCAGCATGCAAAGATGGCTTGCCGGATCTGGGAAAACAAGAACACATGCCGCATTTAAATACTTGCTCACTAGCCAGGAAACATCTCGCGAGCGTCCTCCAAAAAGTGCTGAATAGATGACAACCCGCATTAAAACAGGTTTTCTTGTACACAACATACATTCACCCAGAGACTGTGAAGAGCACGGGCGAACTATGCGAGATTCCGATATCAGGCTTCAAACATTTAAACTGGCGAATCAGTTTAATCTGTTCGATTAGGGTTGGGAATATGGCAATGGTAAGGACATCTACAGCCCGTTCTATTGATTCTGTGCCCAACTCACTCTTGGTGGCACAATCAAGATACAGGCCGCTAATGTCCCAAGGGTGGATAAGTTTCAAAGCTGTATAAAGGTAGTGGATACAAAATCAGTGACCCTCTCTGAACAATATTTCTTTAATTTGTCATCTGATAATATATGCTTCCGGGGGTATTAATTTTAGGTATTTATTTGCCCTCTATATCATCCCCCATTTCTACTTTATTCCATTGATTGGTTTAATGTTTAGCAGACATCTAAGTTCTTTTACTTTCCAACCTGATGAGGATCTTTCTCGGCTTGTTTTTGGGTACGCGGCGGATGTCCTCCCCTAGTTGATACGGAGGTTTTATTTTCTAATTTTTTTTTCATGTGTTTGTTAATGGGCTATGAAGTCTTATATTCATGTGGGGATTGGGAAGAAGTTTTTGTGGATGTAGATTTGGGTGTTAGAAGGGAGTTGTTTTGAAAGGTGAAATCGATGGAGTCTTTTTTCATGGAAGTCCTAGCAGATGGACTGTTAGAGACGTATTTTGTCAATGATGGAGGGGCAACTGATTTTATTTTCTTTTGAGGTTGGGGAAGACGGTGTATAGAAAGAGGGGTCCGTTACCATCAGCGGCGCAGGTTTCAATTCTTGCTTTGCTTGAAGGTTTATCTTTTAGTTGTTTCAGTTTTTCTCTGTTTTCGAATAATGACTCATATTTCTTGGATAGGTCTCTTATTGATATTTTTGCCTGGGCATCGCCCTTGAAACTTGTAGAGAGAGGCTGTACGTGCAATTTTTTAGGTCTTCCGGGGACTGAGACACCGCTGTCTGATGCTTCCCCCTGGTCCTACAAACAACCAGCCATTTCTCCTTTTCCGTCTCCGCAACTACACAAGCGGCGGGAAATGGGAGCCTCACAAGAAAATCAACCGGGCATTTAATCACACAGGTCCCAGTCGCTGGCATGCCCATTACAGGCGAAAACCACAGACAACAGTTCAGAAGAACAATTACCATAAACGTGTATTTATAGAAAAAGCACAGGGAAGCTAGGAAAGTGAGCTTTAGTTTTCATACGTAGCCCTACCTATGCCAGAAAAAAAGCCTTGTGCTCAAATGACAATTAGCAATTCTAATCAAATCGAATAAGTATTTCATTTCATTTTTTTTTCAAATCATTGGATTCATTAGATTAAGAAAATATATAAAAATAACACCAGTCGAATAATATTATCGTACATTTTTTATTAAAATAAATATTGTCAAAAATTATAAATTTTCGACTAGTATTTCTTCAAATATTAATTTAAGTTGCTTTTCTTCATCTTAGTGAAGGCAAGCGAGAAGAAAGGACTAAACAACAATTGCAATAAGACAGAATGCATAGCTGTTAGCAAAAATAAGACCTCAACATGCAAATTACACATTGGAGGTTCCAAAATCAAACAAATGCAACAATTTAAATATCTGAGAAAGTATTTTATTAGCGGACGGAAAATGCAACACTGAAAATCGAAGGCGTATTGGGATAGCGAATGGTGTCTTCCAAAAGCAAAGCAAAGTATTAAGAAACAGCAAAAAATAGCTAGAAACGAGTACTGAAATATTACATAAGATCAGTCTTCTTATATACCAGCAAATGTAGGATAATCTCCTCATAGATGAATAAGAGACTTTAAGTCTCTTATTCATAAAAAACTATAGTTCTACAGCAGGATGCTGAGAATTCCATAGACTGAACATGTGAGCAAAAATGTAGATAAAACGAGCACTTATACTTAATATCAGGTAGCGACGGTTGAAATTTTTAGGGCATATAATAAGAAAAGTGTGCTTGGAAAATTTGATACTCAAAGGACGGATTAAAGGCAAGAGGAAAACATCGTATAAACTACCTAGCGGGCTTGAGGAAATGGATGGCGGAAAAAGTTTAGGAGAGATAACGAAAACCAGCATATATTAAAGTCTATAAAGAAAAGGAAACTGTGGAGAGCTATGATCTCCAACATTCTGAAATTATACGGTACACAGAAAAGAATTTAGTGCAGTAAATAGCTCACATCGTAAAACAAAATAAAAATTCTATGTAAGACTCTTTAATCGTTGGAAATCTATCAAGAAAGAAAAAACGTAATGAGGCAATTGATTTTCTATACCAGTAAAAACGGTCCAGTTGTTATGCATAGAAAAACAGTGAAAGACAGAAAAAGACAGGGTTATAAGACGTGGCAGGAAATGAAAACAGAGATGGAAATTAGGTAAATATAAATAAATCTAAATAAAGATAAAAGCGAAACTGGTCGCCTGAATCAGCCTCTTATCACTTATTCCATTTGCACACGAATATCTTTTAACTTCGTTCTTAATAACTCCATATCTATTTCCACCTGTGTATCACTTTCTTTTATCTATTTCAATCCATTTCTGTAGATATCAGTTTTTCAGATTCCAACTTATTCGAATCTACCTCTGTTTTCCGACGATTTGCATAACTTTTGGAGGAGATTCCTAAAAGTCGAAGCAGTAATTATTCGGATGAAAATTGAGTAAATCGAAATATAAATACCAATAAATATCAGAATGCAACGAGAGAATGAAAAAGAAGAATGCTCTGCGGAGGCGTTAGACAGAGTTCAGAAATGAAAGATAGAAAAACAATTTGCAAATTCGGATAATGAGAAACGGGACTATTATTCTCGATTTCGATCACCGTGATCCTATCTATCGACCTCCATATATCATCTATATTGACTCCTATTTTTTCATGCCTAGCTTCATCTACAGTTTCTATGATAATTTTAAAATCTATCTATCCTTCCTAGTCTGTTCGCATCTATCTATCGCTTTCTCTTTCTCTTTCTCTTTCTCTCTCTCTCTCTGTCTCTCTCTCGATATATATATATATATATATATATATATATATATATATATATATATATATATATATGATAATAAGTTGGACAAATTTTTAAATCTAACGGTAAGAATTTATTTCATGAATATTAGAAATATTCAACTCATCAGGCCAAGTCGTTAGTTTTCATATATATATATTTTATGAGTACCTACGATTTCTATTGTTTAAGCATAAAATATTCACCAGTTAAGTGATGGCACACTCATGTAAAAGTTACTTCTAAAAATTGTTCATGTGAGAAAATAGAATAAAAGTTGACTAAATATTGAAATGGGATCAAAAAATAGATGTGACTGATTTATCTACACAAGAAGAAATAATTTCATTTAGTGATGTGTGATTGTATGCATGTAAGACACTAAAAGAATAGATAGATAGATAGATAGATAGATAGATAGATAGATAGATAGATAGATAGATAGATAGATATGAACGAATAGTCATATATTTTCGCAATAAAATTCGTATTAAACAATCATTAATGGTAAAATTTTCAGGATATATATTTAGCCAATATATTTTATGAATATGGAAGCCCAACATGTAGCATATTTGATTCAGTGTATTTGGTTGTCCGGAAAGTTCATGTCGATTTTTTAAATAAATTAAAACATAAAACAATTTTATGCCATTCAACTAGATTCTGTCTTCCAAGAATGTTGGGGTTTTTATTTTTTTGTTCTTTTTTTTCGGCAAAGATCTCATTAATGTGTTGTTGGTTTTTACCATTTAGGTTGTTTTAGAAATACCTAAATAAATAAAATCCAAAGGCGTAATGTCTGGTGAATTATCCCAGCCAAGATGCAACAATTTTGGACGGTGCCACTAAAGAAACGTGAGGAGGTCTGCCATTATCCTGATAGAGAAGCAACACCTTTTCTGTTCGAAAATTCTGAGCGTTTTTTTTATTGAATTGCTGCTTTTAATCGCTTTAGTTGTGAGCAATATTTTTCAGAATCAATTGAATGGTTACTTAGCAGAAGCTCATATTACAGGATTTATTTCCAATGTCGCCAGATGCACTGCATGACATTCTTTGGATAGAGACCTGTTTTGGGGGTGGCTAAAATTGACTCATGTCGTTTAGCCCAGGATTTTTCCCTGGATATTGTTGTAAACGATTCATTTCTCATCACAATTTGCTTCAAATAGAGTGAATTTTTATTACCCAAATGCAGAAAATCAGATAGAACTGCCATCTAAAATATTTCTTTTGCTCAGATTATGTGGTAACCAAACATCGTAGCAATTTGAATACCCAAGCTTCACATGGATGTCGAATTTTGAGAAATTTAGTGTTTCTACCAATTCCCGCATTTTGTGATTCGGGTTATTCTCAAGCATTGTCTTCATTTTGGACATCGTCTGTTGTGGATGTCTGCCTGAGCGTTTTTCATCAACTGAACTTAACGAAGTACTTTCATAAAGTTCTGTCAGTTAAAACACATTCACTATACACATCACGAACCTTTATTGTTGCTTACAGTTGCTTTACGTTAATAAGATTGCATCAAGTGTCTAAAATGCACCTTATAATTTTACATAGGGATGCAAAATTAACACGAGTTAAATATTTTTAAACTTTCTTTCTCAAAAGATAGTTTTATGTTTACTCTAATCGGAAATGCAAACAATGTCGATAAAATTTTCCGGACAACCCTATAAATTAAATTCATATTTAAAAATTTTTTGAGCAAACGATTTTTATACATTTCTTCGTCTCAAATGTTTCTGTTCGTAATGTTTATTTAAAGATGGCAATCAGAATCTTCTTAACCAGCCCTCTTAAAAGTATTCGCTTTCTGTCTACAATCACAACATCAGCCTTTACGAGACAATCCAATTTAAAGATGGCAATCAGAATCTTCTTATCCAGCCCTCTTAAAAGTATTCGCTTTCTGTCTACAATCACAACATCAGCCTTTACGAGACAATCCAATTTAAAGATGACTATCAGAATCTTCTTATCCAGCCCTCTTAAAAGTATTCGCTTTCTGTCTACAATCACAACATCAGCCTTTACGAGACAATCCAATTTAAAGATGGCAATCAGAATCTTCTTATCCAGCCCTCTTAAAAGTATTCGCTTTCTGTCTACAATCACAACATCAGCCTTTACGAGACAATCCAATTTAAAGATGGCAATCAGAATCTTCTTATCCAGCCCTCTTAAAAGTATTCGCTTTCTGTCTACAATCACAACATCAGCCTTTACGAGACAATCCAATTTAAAGATGGCTATCAGAATCTTCTTATCCAGCCCTCTTAAAAGTATTCGCTTTCTGTCTACAATCAAAACATCAGCCTTTACGAGACAATCCAATTTAAAGATGGCAGTCAGAATTGTATCAGCCCTCTTGAAAGTATTCGCTTTCTGTCACCACAATCACAACATCAACCTTTACAGACAATCCAATTTAGATGGCAATCAGAATCTTCTTATCCAGCCCTCTTAAAGTATTCACTTTCTGTCTACAATCACAACATCAGCCTTTACGAGACAATCCAATTTAAAGATGGCAATCAGAATCTTGCTTATCCAGCCCTCTTAAAATATTCGCTCTGTCTACAATCACAGCAATATTTACGAGACAATCCAATTTAAAGTTGGCAATCAGAATCTTCTTATCAGCCCTCTTAAAAGTATTCGCTTTCTGTCTACAATCACAACATCAGCCTTTACGAGACAATCCAATTTAAAGATGGCAATCAGAATCTTCTTATCCAATACTCTTAAAGTATTCGCTTTCTGTCTACAATCACAACATCATGCTTTACGAGACAATCCAATTTAAAGATGGCAATCAGAATCTTCTTATCCGGCCTCTTAAAAGTATTCGCTTTCTGTATCTACAATCACAACATCAGCCTTTACAGAGACAATCAGAACCTTCTTATCCAGCCCTCTTAAAAGTATTCGCTTTCTGTCTACAATCACAACATCAGCCTTTACGAGACAATCCAATTTAAAGATGGCAATCAGAATCTTCTTATCAGCCCTCTTGCAAAGTATTCGCTTTTTCTGTCTACAATCACAACATCAGCCTTTGAGACAATCCAATTTAAAGATGGCAATCAGAATCTTCTTATCCAGCCCTCTTAAAAGTATTCGCTTTCTGTCTACAATCACAACATCAACCTTTACGAGACAATCAGAACCTTCTTATCCAGCCTCTTTAAAAGTATTCGCTTTCTGTCTACAATCACAGCATCAGACTTTACGAGACAATCCAATTTAAAGATGGCAATCAAGATCTTCTTATCAGCCCTCTTGAAAGTATTCGCTTTCTGTGTCTACAATCACAACATCAGCCTTTAAGAGACAATCAGAATCTTCTTATCCAGCCCTCTTGAAAGTATTCGCTTTCTGTCTACAATCACAACATCAGCCTTTACGAACACAATCAATTTAAAGATGACAATCAGAATCTTCTTATCCAGCCATCTTAAAAGTATTCGCTTTCTGTCTACAATCACAACATCCTTTACGAGACAATCCAATTTAAAGATGGCAATCAGAATCTTCTTATCCAGCCCTCTTAAAAGTATTCGCTTTCTGTCTACAATCACATCATCAGCCTTTACGAGACAATCCAATTTAAAAGATGGCAATCAAAATCTTCTTATCCAGCCCTCTTATAAGTATTGATACAACTTTCTGTCTACAATCACAACATCAGCCTTTACGAGACAATCCAATTTAAAGATGGCAATCCAAGTCTTCTTATCCAGCCTCTTGAAAGTATTCGCTTTCTGTCTACAATCACAACATCAGCCTTTACGAGACAATCCAATTTAAAGTTGGCAATCAGAATCTTCTTATTCAGCCCTCTTAAAAGTATTCGCTTTCTGTCTACAATCACAACATCAGCCTTTACGAGACAATCCAATTTAAAGTTGGCAATCAGAATCTTCTTATCCAGCCCTCTTAAAAGTATTCGCTTTCTGTCTACAATCACAACATCAGCCTTTACGAGACAATCCAATTTAAAGATGGCAATCAGAATCTTCTTATCCAGCCCTCTTAAAAGTATTCGCTTTCTGTCTACAATCACAACATCAGCCTTTACGAGACAATCCAATTTAAAGATGGCAATCAGAATCTTCTTATCCAGCCCTCTTAAATGTATTCGCTTTCTGTCTACAATCACAACATCAGCCTTTACGAGACAATCAGAACCTTCTTATCCAGCCCTCTTAAAAGTATTTGCTTTCTGTCTACAATCACAACATCAGCCTTTACGAGACAATCCAATTTAAAGATGGCAATCAGAATCTTCTTATCCAGCCCTCTTAAAAGTATTCGCTTTCTGTCTACAATCACAACATCAGCCTTTACGAGACAATCCAATTTAAAGATGGCAATCAGAATCTTCTCATCCAGCCCTCTTAAAAGTATTCGCTTTCTGTCTACAATCACAACATCAGCCTTTAAGAGACAATCAGAATCTTCTTATCCAGCCCTCTTAAAAGTATTCGCTTTCTGTCTACAATCACAACATCAGCCTTTACGAGACAATCCAATTTAAAGTTGGCAATCAGAATCTTCTTATCCAGCCCTCTTAAAAGTATTCGCTTTCTGTCTACAATCACAACATCAGCCTTTACGAGACAATCCAATTTAAAGATGGCAATCAGAATCTTCTTATCCAGCCCTCTTAAAAGTATTCGCTTTCTGTCTACAATCACAACATCAGCCTTTACGAGACAATCCAATTTAAAGTTGGCAATCAGAATCTTCTTATTCAGCCCTCTTAAAAGTATTCGCTTTCTGTCTACAATCACAACATCAGCCTTTACGAGACAATCCAATTTAAAGATGGCAATCAGAATCTTCTTATCCAGCCCTCTTAAAAGTATTCGCTTTCTGTCTACAATCACAACATCAGCCTTTACGAGACAATCCAATTTAAAGATGGCAATCAGAATCTTCTTATCCAGCCCTCTTAAAAGTATTCGCTTTCTGTCTACAATCACAACCTCAGCCTTTAAGAGACAATCAGAATCTTCTTATCCAGCCCTCTTAAAAGTATTCGCTTTCTGTCTACAATCACAACATCAGCCTTTACGAGACAATCCAATTTAAAGATGGCAATCAGAATCTTCTTATCCAGCCCTCTTAAAAGTATTCGCTTTCTGTCTACAATCACAACATCAGCCTTTACGAACACAATCCAATTTAAACATGACAATCAGAATCTTCTTATCCAGCCCTCTTAAAAGTATTCGCTTTCTGTCTACAATCACAACATCAGCCTTTACGAGACAATCCAATTTAAAGATGGCAATCAGAATCTTCTTATCCAGCCCTCTTGAAAGTATTCGCTTTCTGTCTACAATCACAACATCAGCCTTTAAGAGACAATCAGAATCTTCTTATCCAGCCCTCTTAAAAGTATTCGCTTTCTGTCTACAATCACAACATCAGCCTTTACGAGACAATCCAATTTAAAGATGGCAATCAGAATCTTCTTATCCAGCCCTCTTAAAAGTATTCGCTTTCTGTCTACAATCACAACATCAGCCTTTACGAGACAATCCAATTTAAAGATGGCAATCAGAATCTTCTTATCCAGCCCTCTTGAAAGTATTCGCTTTCTGTCTACAATCACAACATCAGCCTTTACGAACACAATCCAATTTAAAGATGACAATCAGAATCTTCTTATCCAGCCCTCTTAAAAGTATTCGCTTTCTGTCTACAATCACAACATCAGCCTTTAAGAGACAATCAGAATCTTCTTATCCAGCCCTCTTGAAAGTATTCGCTTTCTATCTCTGTCAACATCAGCCTTTACGAACACAATCAATTTAAAGATGACAATCAGAATCTTCTTATCCAGCCCTCTTAAAAGTATTCGCTTTCTGTCTACAATCACAACATCAGCCTTTGCAGACAATCCAATTTAAAGATGGCAATCAGAATCTTCTTATCCAGCCCTCTTAAAAGTATTCACTTTCTGTCTACAATCACAACATCAACCTTTACGAGACAATCAGAACCTTCTTATCCAGCCTCTTAAGTATTCGCTTTCTGTCTACAATCACAACATCAGACTTTACGAGACAATCCAATTTAAAGATGGCAATCAGAATCTTCTTATCAGCCCTCTTGAAAGTATTCGCTTTCTGTCTACAATCACAACATCAGCCTTTAAGAGACAATCAGAATCTTTATCCAGCCCTCTTGAAAGTATTCGCTTTCTGTCTACAAATACAACATCAGCCTTTACGAACACAATCCAATTTAAAGATGACAATCAGAATCTTCTTATCCAGCCATCTTAAAAGTATTCGCTTTCTATCTACAATCACAACATCAGCCTTTACGAGACAATCCAGATTTAAAGATGGCAATCAGAATCTTCTTATCAAGCCCTCTTAAAAGTATTCGCTTTTCATAATACAATCACATCGCTCCAGCCTTTTGAGACAATCCAATTTAAAGATGGCAATCAAAATCTTCTTATCCGGCCCTCTTATAAGTATTCGCTTTCTGTCTACAATCACAACATCAGCCTTTACGAGACAATCCAATTTTAAAATGGCAATCAGAATCTTCTTATCCAGCCCTCTTGAAAGTATTCTTTCTGTCTACAATCACAACATCGGCGTTTACGAGACAATCCAATTTAAAGTTGGCAATCAGAATCTTCTTATTCAGCCCTCTTAGTATTCGCTTTCTGTCTACAATCACAACATCAGCCTTTACGAGACAATCCAATTTAAAGTTGGCAATCAGAATCTTCTTATCCAACCCTCTTAAAAGTATTCGCTTTCTGTCTACAATCACAACATCAGCCTTTACGAGACAATCCAATTCCCAAGATGGCAATCAGAATCTTCTTATCCAGCCCTCTTAAAAGTATTGTTAACTTTCTGTCTACAATCTGGCATCCAACCCTTTTACCAGGGCAATCCAATTTAAAAGTGTAATCAGAATCTTCTTATCAACCCTCTTAAATGTATTCGCTCTGTCATCCACAACATCAGCCTTTACGAGACAATCAGAACCTTCTTATCAGCCCCTCTTAAAAAGTATTTGCTTTCTGTCTACAATCACAACATCAGCCTTTACGAGACAATCAATTTAAAGATGGCAATCAGAATCTTCTTATCCAGCCCTCTTAAAAGTATTCGCTTTCTGTCTACAATCACAACATCCCAGCCTTTACGACAATCCAATTTAAAGATATGAAAATCAGAATCTTCTCATCCAGCCCTCTTAAAAGTATTCGCTTTCTGTCTACAATCACAACATCAGCCTTTAAGAGACAATCAGAATCTTCTTATCAGCCCTCTGCAAAAGTATTCACTTTCTGTCTACAATCACAACATCGGCCTTTACGAGACAATCCAATTTGATTGGCAATCAGAATCTTCTTATCCAGCCCTCTTAAAAGTATTCGCTTTCTGTCTACAATCACAACATCAGCCTTTACGAGACAATCCAATTTAAAGATGGCAATCAGAATCTTCTTATCCAGCCCTCTTAAAAGTATTCGCTTTCTGTCTACAATCACAACATCAGCCTTTACGAGACCAGTAGCAATTTAAAGTTGGCAATCAGAATCTTCTTATTCAGCCCTCTTAAAAGTATTCGCTTTCTGTCTACAATCACAACATCAGCCTTTACGAGACAATCCAATTTAAAGATGGCAATCAGAATCTTCTTATCCAGCCCTCTTAAGAAGTATTCGCTTTTCCTGTCTACAATCACAACATCAGCCTTTACGAGACAATCCAATTTAAAGATGGCAATCAGAATCTTCTTATCCAGCCCTCTTAAAAGTATTCGCTTTCTGTCTACAATCACAACCTCAGCCTTTAAGAGACAATCAGAATCTTCTTATCCAGCCCTCTTAAAAGTATTCGCTTTCTGTCTACAATCACAACATCAGCCTTTACGAGACAATCCAATTTAAAGATGGCAATCAGAATCTTCTTATCCAGCCCTCTTAAAAGTATTCGCTTTCTGTCTACAATCACAACATCAGCCTTTACGAACACAATCCAATTTAAACATGACAATCAGAATCTTCTTATCCAGCCCTCTTAAAAGTATTCGCTTTCTGTCTACAATCACAACATCAGCCTTTACGAGACAATCCAATTTAAAGATGGCAATCAGAATCTTCTTATCCAGCCCTCTTGAAAGTATTCGCTTTCTGTCTACAATCACAACATCAGCCTTTAAGAGACAATCAGAATCTTCTTATCCAGCCCTCTTAAAAGTATTCGCTTTCTGTCTACAATCACAACATCAGCCTTTACGAGACAATCCAATTTAAAGATGGCAATCAGAATCTTCTTATCCAGCCCTCTTAAAAGTATTCGCTTTCTGTCTACAATCACAACATCAGCCTTTACGAGACAATCCAATTTAAAGATGGCAATCAGAATCTTCTTATCCAGCCCTCTTGAAAGTATTCGCTTTCTGTCTACAATCACAACATCAGCCTTTACGAACACAATCCAATTTAAAGATGACAATCAGAATCTTCTTATCCAGCCCTCTTAAAAGTATTCGCTTTCTGTCTACAATCACAACATCAGCCTTTACGAGACAATCCAATTTAAAAATGGCAATCAGAATCTTCTTATCCAGCCCTCTTGAAAGTATTCGCTTTCTGTCTACAATCACAACATCAGCCTTTACGAGACAATCCAATTTAAAGATGGCAATCAGAATCTTCTTATCCAGCCCTCTTGAAAGTATTCGCTTTCTGTCTACAATCACAACATCAGCCTTTACGAGGCAATCCAATTTAAAGATGGCAATCAGAATCTTCTTATCCAGCCCTCTTGAAAGTATTCGCTTTCTGTCTACAATCACAACATCAGCCTTTACGAGACAATCAGAATCTTCTTATCCAGCCCTCTTAAAAGTATTCGCTCTCTGTCTACAATCACAACATCAGCCTTTACGAGACAATCCAATTGTCTTGCACTTAATCTGTCGTTTTGGTGACATTCTTAACGATATTGTCAAATTATTTCCCCAATGTTTTCAATTGCTTTTTTCTTTGTCCTCTGAAATTTATTAAAATCTTTCGCAATTTCAGATGTTTTGTTTACATCATTTTGTAGGGTCCTAGGTGATATTTATCAAACTGGCCTTGTGTCAAACACAACTGAAGTCACCCCAATTTAAAATATCAGATGGTTGAAAGTTGGATGTTGGAATGCGGAAGAATAACATATTTCGTCTTAATGTGGAAGAATAACATATTTTCATATCTTAAAGTAAATGTTATTAACTAAAGAGAATAACAAATTTGGAAAAAGAAAATGTTTAAAGTGAAAAATGTACGTGGTTAAATGCTTCAGAGAAATATTGGTAAGGAGTTAAATGAATCCAGCTTATTGTTGATAGTAGCAGAATGTGTGTATATAGATAGATTAAAAAACTAACTAATAAAAGCTGTTTCTTTCCTTTTTATGGCCGGCGAAAAAGTGAAAAGGAAACTAAAGCAATAAAGGAAATTGTACTTATCGGATTTTAGTTTCTAGGAGTCAGTTGAAGTATCTTGTTGTTGTTGTTTCTTTGACGGCGTGTGAGTGAAGACGAAAAAAGGAAAATTGGAAGGAGAGAAAGAACAAATGACGCCACTTTATATGTCCGGGGGCGGCTTGAATTTTCTTTTCTTACATTTTAGCGTGCTGTCTTTAATTTCTGCTCCCGTCTGACTGTCTTTTGTCGATCAAGACTCGTGGTTAAGTAATGAAATCTAGTCACGTTAATGGATTCAACAGCACACCCATTTTTTCAGGTATTAAAGAAAGTTGACCGGGGTCATAGATCAATTTGCTATCCAATCAGAATCCATAATCTTAATATTTATACCGGCTTGTGAAATGTTCCTTGGTCTGGGCTTTTCCAAAATGCTTTCTGTCATTCTGATCCGTTTTTGTGGGTGTGCAATTTTACTTTTTGCGTTTCAGTTAATTGTTGGATGATATTGGATTTATATCCCATAATTTAACAACTTTTCTTTTCTCAATATTTACATTATTCGGACTATTGACCTCATCTTTGTTTCTATTTTTACGACGTTTTGGCCGTTGTACGCTTCGGCCTTCTTCAGGTGCTAGGAATTTTGAACAGGGTCCTTTATTATAACAACTGGGGTATATCATTTTCATTTTTGTGCGAAATTGCTTCTGGTAGTCATGAGTTATCTCCCTTTAACCCGACTCTCTAAGTTATTTGTTTACCACTGCTGTAGCCTATGATTGAATTCTTTGGGTCAAGTCATTGGAACTAACCAACACATATACCCAATGGGACATGTGTCCTTCAACAGCGATTGAATTTCTGGAACTAATAAACCTAATGTTTCAGTAACCTATTTTGTATTACCAGACTTCATATTGCATTTATTTGATGTTAATAGTTTTCTCTAGTTATTTTTATTTTTTAATTTAATAGTTTTCTTTTAGTATTTTTACCTTATGTTGCAGTTTTTGATGTTGATGGTTTCTCTAGTATTTTTTACCAGAGCCCATATGGCAATTTTCTTACACGAATGATTTTCTCTGGCACTCCGTATTACTGGTTCCTATATTATATTCATATCTGTTATGGTGCTTTCCTACGAGGAATGGAATCTTCCTCTTACTATATATAATTACTTGCGTAGTAATTTCCGGAGGCAGTTGACGGTAATTTAGTACGACAGCTAGTACGCAGTTAAAGCTAGATACGAATCAGGCAATAAGCAAGGTAACTGTACCGTTCGGTCTTACTTATTTCTAGTTAATTAATACTAACACTACCTTTTGTATATGGTGTTCTTGGATTAATACACTGTTTTAAACCTACCTTCTGTGTTCCAGGTCTTACTTTCGACCAAACTGGTCCATACAACTTTGCGCCGAAGTTTTGCCGCAACAACTCCACAACAAATTGGCGATCCAAAACAATCAGTTTAAGAGGTTTTTGTAGCAGAGCATATGCACTGATTCATTAGGTTTACGTAGTTTCCTGTGGGGTTCTCTATCTATCATTTCAACTTCATTCCATAGGTGGCCATGTTTCCCTTCCATCCTTCCATATGTGTTCAACTATGCCTGATTTTTTCTATTTCCTCTTGCAATGTTCTTGTAGCCTTACCTTAAGGAGGTGGCCTGTTTCACTTTTATATTTCTTTCCACAGCTACATGGAATAGTGTACACACATTCCTTAGTCATGTCCTCCTCTTTTAGGGGTCTGATTCGGGAGAGGTACCTGCAAAGTTGAGAATCAATTCTAAAGATCGTGCCGATGTTGTATAAACCACAAATCATTTGTAAGATCCTAGTAAGACATTTTAGAAAAAATCGACTCGGAAAGAGAGATCGGGGTGCCGAGTTCGAATTCTAGTTGAATTCCTTGCAGTCATGTACGCACAAATACCCTTGAGAAAGGTATTAATCCGTCTCTTTTCTTCAGTTATGGTTTAAATAATAGGACAGACTGTGTTCTATAGCCTTGGTTGGCAATCAGTCTACCGCAGAAAGCAATCTACTGCGGGATAACCTTCTGCCCAGTCAGTCATGTCTCTTACGAGACATGATCTTCCAAAGCGTGTATCACGTATGGTACTGACTGATACAGACACAAGCACACAACATGCACACACAAGCACACACACTCACACACATACACTCACACAGAAGTGCCCATATAAACCCATTAAACAATAGATTACCTTAAAAATATTTTTATGATCACATTTGTTTGAGTCGATAAGGCTGTTTTGGAAAAGTCTGATTGGAAGAATTTATGCATTTTGACGTGTAACAAAATAAGAGTTAGCATTCATTAACTCGTTGAAAATAAAATCCTCGTTCAAGGGTAAGATTTTCAGTTACTTTCTGTAGAAGGTATCAACAATGCCTTTGTCTAAGAAAATTTCAATGGATTTAAAATTTGCATTTATTTAAATCATACCTTTTTTCAATCTTCGCTAAAATGATTTAAATTTAAATACGATTTAAATTTAAATATCTGGTAAGATTAAAGAAAATGTTTCAAAATCCACTTTTTACGAGAAATTTATTTTTGGTCTATATTTCTGAGATGAGTTAGTATTTACAATATTTACATTATTTGGACTATTGTCTTCATCTTCGTTGCCATTTGTACGGCGTTTCTCTCCTTGTACATGGCCCAGTGGATATAGACGTTGGTTAGTTACTGACTTCACTCTTAGAGTTGTGAGTTCAATACCAGGCTACAGCACTTGTAAAGAAGCAACTTTTAGGGTTAGAGGGAGATAACTTCTAATCGAGGCTTTAGGCAAGGAATGAGTATGATATACCTCAGTGATTGTAATATTGGGTTTGGTTCTAAATTCTTAGCACCTGAAGAAAACCAGAGCGTACAACGGCCGAAGAGTCGTACAAATGGCAACAAAGATGAGGACAATAGTTCGAATAATGTAAATACAGAAATTTATCTGTACGATATATTCATTGTGAAGAAGAAACTTTTTTTACTAATGGATTACGAAGGAACTTATGTTGGTTCCTCACTGAATCCATGGTGTGTTTGTTGTTTTGACTATAAAGGATTTTACTAGTGGAAATAATGGACGTAGCTCGAATCAAGATTATCCATGGAAATAGTCACGAGGAAAACGGGTTGTAGGTTGGTATATAATTCATCACTTACCTAGGCCGCATAAACGTTTTGAACTCTGTTGAGCTCGCAAAAAGAGGATTGGATAGTTGCAGCCCGGATATGGCAGCAATCCTCCATTTATAGAGAAATACTAAATTTAATTTAATCAATATAAACGTTACACTAAATATAAACAAAATCTCATCAATTCCTATAAAATAATTGATCTATCATTTTTTTAAAAGTATGGTTTTGTAATATGTTCTACAAAACCATTAAATTCTTCTGGACTGCTAGCATCTGACGCCTCAGGATTATCTCACTCCGACTTCTAGCTTTACCGAAACCTAAAATTGTCGTTGCTGGCGAGGCTGTTCCAATCATGACAACTAATGGCGATTCTAAAAAAAGATTTTGCGACCTATTCTCAAAAAAGAAATAGATGCTGCGTTAAAGTTCTAACATAACAATACAATATTTATCTATACAAACTCTCCTTTTTTCTTCCATATTTAGTCAGCTACACCTGATGTTTCTGTTTCCCCTCGTATCACGGACTTGTTTTTGCAGCCATAAGAGGGCGGCCCGTTTCTCCTTTATATATCATACCGCAACTGCATGGAATGTCGTACTCACTCCTTAATCTTGTTTTCCTCTTTAGAAAGTCTTACTTGGAAGAGATCTCTGTGAAGTTTTGAACCACTTTTGAAGGTCGTCGTTTTTGTTATATGGACCACAGATCCTTTGTAGTTTTTTTTTCGATAATCTCTTCAAAAAGGGTCAGAACATCTGAGTGTTGTTATACTCTTGCTCTTTTTTATCCCAGGTTGTTGAAACTGCTGTCATGTCATTAGTTATTAGGTTGCAACAAAAATTAGAACAAACAGTCCGAAAAATATAAATACTGTTGATAACAAGAACGTATTTGAAGAAGGTTAAGGAACTTTTCGGATATTTCATTCTTTTCCTGTCTATGCTTTCTCAAACGTGACTGTATATTTTTTCTATTTCGTTTTCAGATTTCTCTCCAATCTTTGTGCTATTAATTTCATGTATATAATCTCCGTGATATTAATTTCATGTATATAATCTCCGTGATATTAATATCATGTATATAATCTCCGTGATATTAATATAATGTCTATAGTCTCCGTGATATTAATATCATGAATACAGTCCAGTTACTTAGAAATGTTTGGCAAAACAAAAATGCAAAATTGAACTGAGTAAAACATTTTTAACAGACCAGTTAAATTAATTGGTTTATATGCCGTATCTTTTTAGGATATATACGATCACGGCTCTCTGCAACTTCTTAATCTTTGTTGTTCTTAGCAACGTTTATCCTTTCATCCCCTTTTGTATCATCCATTTATTCGAATTGGTAATATTACTGTTGTTTCCTCTGTTTCTCTAACCTTTGATATACCCTACGAGTGCCAAATTCTCTAAGCCTACCTTCCTCAGTATGGGTCCCAGAAATTTCAAAGGCTTCTTTCTGATTCTAAGTGTGTGTGCGTGTGTGTTCGTGTGTTCTAAGTGTGTGTTTGCGTGTGTGTTTTAATGTGTTTGTGTGTGTGTGTTCTTTATAGTTGTTTTCTTAGGAGGACTTTTTTCGCCCTCATGTTACATCCATGGTATTCTTATTAAATTCTTGTATATCCACATATGTTGTTGTCTCCTCTTCGTCTGTGAGGACAACTGATATTAAAAAGCAGCTTAACACACTGTTCTCGTTAAGATGACACCATATCATCACCTGGACGAGAAAATCCGATATATTTATGCAGTTTATGTAGATTTGTTCAATCCTTGAAAGCAAATTGTCCCAAAACTAAAAAAAAAACTAAGTGTTAGGAAGATTTTAGATTTTCTATATAAGTAGGTCTCTTTCCTTTCAAAATTTGTTATTTGTATTTTATATACAAGATCTTCTGACAGTGTGCTTCTTTCAATGTTTTATGACGACATTCATTTTCCTTGGGCTTGAAGCATGTTCTTACTTCTCTTGTGGAATCTACGCAGCTGATTGATTGAACAAGCTGTAGACAGCAAACTGAACTGTATAGTTACTCTTAAGATTTCTCTTAAATTGTTAAAAAAAGCTAGCATATACATCAACTGAGCACCTCAAGGTGGTGTAATGATTAGCAAGCTTGTCTCGCTAGAATCATTGCAATTAAGTAGTGATTTTGATCTTCACTGGGTGCCCCATAAAACACCCTCCTCCAGCTTTGGAGGTTGGGCACAGGGTTAACAACCCTGCCCCATAATAAAACAGTTTGTTACGGAAACAGCAAAATGCTGCCCTAAAACATCATTGGGTGTAACGGTTGATGCATCAATTGTTCCTATCACGAGAATTAGTATTCTTCCCATAACTTAACCCAACACAAATTCAAATTCCGTTCTCAGAATTATCTACCGATGCATTTATATCATCAATATTATATCGTTATCAGTTTTTACCAAATCTGTCTTTAAAATAAATAATAAAGCAAAGGAGCTGATTGTCTGTCTCGTTGCCATAAGAAGGTGTGTCTTTGACTTCAACGACACACCTTTAATTGATGAGAGTCAAAGTGAAACAGAGAAAACATTGCCAGGTTATACCACAAGGGAAAACAATAATTTCAATTATTAACTCTTAGCAGACAGTGTGGTGTCATTATCTTTTTTCGTTTTATCCTCTGTTTTCTCTCTTTCTTTTTTGAAGTTTTTCCTTCTTTTTATTTTGTTTCTGTCTCTTTTTCATTCCTTCCATTTTATTTCTTCTTTCTTTTTACCTCTTTTTATTTTTGTGTTTTTCTTTCTTTCTTTTTTTTGTCATTATATTTTTTCTCTACAATTTTTTTTTTGCTTATATTTTTTCTCTTTCTTTACCTTTGCCTTTCTTTACTTAGACTCTTTCTTTCTTTCTGTTTTCTTTTTTCTTTCTTTTTCTTTACTTTTTCTTTCTTTTTCTTTGTATTATTTTTTATCTCTTTTCACTTTTATTCGTTTTGTCTTTTCATTTTTTTATTCTATTTATTTTCATCTTATTTTATTCACTTTTTATTCTCTTTCATTTTTCACTTTTTCTTTTTTAAGCTTCTTAAGCTTAGTACAGTACAAGGTCAACTTTACTGAATTTATTAACAATTCCTTTATGCGAAGAATTCCCCTTTATGACGATTCGATACTTGCTTTGATATTAATTAGTTGTCATTTGCACGACAGTATTCATTGATTGTAAATTGTTTACACGTTCTATGGAACACAAGTTGGGTTTTTATGAACGCTTTCCAAATGAGATTTGTTCAAATAATAAGATTATAAAATTTGTGTTTTATTATCGCTTTCTTTTGCTGAACCGTTTCTTGTAGGATCCTCAAAAGCCGATTTGCAAAAAAGTACGAAGTAATTAAGTTAAATGAATTCTTGGAAGCAATAAGGCGAAAAAGAATAAACTTCGGTTGTATGAATCGAAATAATTGATAATGGGAAGATGACATGCTTAAAAAGTTTGAGGTACATTTCCCTATCAATGTCATGAGACCTTGCTGCGTTACATCAGCGACGTTAGAAAGACTATTGTAATGAATCAAAATAATCTCTCGATGTTTTCACCTCGTTATTTTCTGTTGAAATGTGCCACTCAAATGATTGTAATCATTTCTTTCTAATGGTTTAGTATAATTACCTGAAAGAGGTTTTCTGAGTATTTTCAACAAATGTAATCTTTTGTATTTCAGATAGTGAGGGGTTTTTCTGGAGCTTTCGTAATATCGGTATTAACATAAACTTTAATCATTCGTACTTCTCCTATTAATATTGGTATAGCAGACGTGTTAAAATGATACTCTGAAGAAATATATATTTCCAGGTGCTTATATTTTATACGTTTATTAAATTCTTTTGCTGATATATTTTTATGAGATGGGATGGCTATTTCTGCTTTGATATCTTTTATTATATCTCGTCTAGGGTCTTTTGTATAACCAATTGGTATGTATGTATATCTATCGTGACGATTTTTATATTCATTTGGGGCAAACACAGAACATCTTGAAATTAGATGGTCTATTGTTTCTTGGTATTTATCACAGAACCTGCATTTTGGATCCACATTATTATGTATAAGATTTGCCTGAAAGTTCCTAGTGAAAAGACTTTGGTCTTGCGCTGCAAGAATAAAGCCTTCAGTTTCAGACTTTAATCCAGATGCACGTAGCTATCGATGTGTATTAATTTTATTAATATTGAGTTTATTAGCACGTTCTTATTATTGGCCATGCAGAGGTTTGTCTTGCCAGCGTTGTTTCATCTGTTCAAGCGCTTTATCCTTGGCTTTCTTTTTCATATTTTTGCCGCAATAGTTGGTTCTTGGCTTCTGTTTTGCTTTTCTACAGAATCTGCTAAATGTAAATCTTGTTTGTATTTACTGCCTTTTTTCATTATTGAATATTTTTTCTGTTTTTATATTGTTTAACTAATGGCATCATCTAGTCCTTTGTTGTTTCTATGTATGTTAGTAAGCCAATAGTTGTTGTCTTGTACGACAATTCTATTTGAATAAGACCACTTCCACCTTCTTTACGGTGTATGTGTAGACGGTCTACATGAGCCTTTGGATGATGCATCTTATGTTTAGAAAGGAGCTTTCTTGTCTTAGAATTATTATTATTATTATTATTATTGTTGTTGTTGTTGTTGTTGTTGTTGTTTATCTTTTTCAAACAACAGTTTTCGCAATGGAATTTTCACTCTTTCATGGAACCAAAACTCACTGAATAATTCTATAAAAACTTGAATAAAATATAATACCAATATTAAATTTTTATGGTAAATTAATATGTAACGACTTTTACTTGTTCACCAAACACTTGCAGTTTTTATGATCGTAACCTCGTAAAATATTCTGGTAACTAATGACGGGCAGATATTTTTCCTGAATCCAACAATTGGCTTGTCGGAATCAATCGTTTGCTTCTCTGGAAGGATTTCAAAATCAAATTCTTCCTTTCAATTCGCGTATATATCACCGTCACTATGTTTGGATAAAGATCAATATTCGGTTCATTTGAATCTTATTGCTAGTATCTACGTAGATAACCGCTTGAGAATGTCAGATGCAGTAAAATTAATTATGCAAGTGGTGTAATAGATAACGGATTGAATTTGACGAACGGAGTAAGAATTTCAGTCGGCTTCGTCATATTCATAGTCACTATTCATAATATTCATATTCCCAAATACTCCAGTTATGGGTTAATTAGTATAGCTTGTATCAGGCAATACCTTTATTAACTCAAAAAATCTTACAATGCAAAACATATTATCTATTGACAGTTTCTAAAGCGAAATTCACGATTTGATAAATTTTCTTCTGTTTTTACGACTGTCAGTTTCCAGTTTTCTGACCTAAATTGGGTGATTCGTCTGAATCTCAAAGTCCCATTTGATTTTAAGTGATTCATTATCAAATATAGAGTTTGCTCTGAGCATATTCTATGGATCTGAAGGGTAAAAATGCAATCAGATACAGACTTCCCAGTAGATTACCCACATATTCCAAGATAATTCATTATATCATCTGGTTTATTACCGCATCATTATTTTCGCGCGGTATATTTTTGCAAAATAAGCATCAGGGGATTTTTTTAGAAAAAAGGAAAAGACTAAACTGAAATGTTATATAATAGCGTTTGTCCTATATATGCAATTGAATGCCAAACAATCTCATCACAGAGAAAGAAGAATGCTGAAAACATTATAGACTGAACATGTGAGTAACGTATTTTTTTAAGGAAAATAGAACAAAAAGAACGATAATACATAGAATAAGAATGAAGTAGGTTGAATGTTTAGGATGCATAATGAGGAAAGAAGACTTGGAGAATTTTACACACATAAGACATATTGAAGTTAAGATATTCAGAAATAGGCAGCGACGTGACATACCTAACGAGTTTGTGCAAATAGTTGGGAGAACAAGGAGTAGAAGGAAGGAATAGCAAAAAGAAAAAACTCGTTAAAAAGAACAGAAAATATGGAGGGCCATAACTACCCACATCCTGAAAAAATACGCCATACAGAAAGTATCTGTCGGTCCCTTAATAAAGTTGATTATTATTATTATTATTATTATTATTATTATTATTATTATTATTATTATTATTATTATATTTCAGGTTTGCAATAATAATTGATAAACTTCTTCGAAAAATATCAAATGACATTTAGGGACTGAAAAAGATGAACTTCAACGGATTTTTTTTAAATCCCTAATTTGAAATTTAATAAAAGAAAATAAAGTATCGTGACGTTGAATAAAGCTTCCATTCAATCGTTTTTCGTTAGCAAGGCGTTCATTTGTTGCTTTGAACACAAAGCGACAAATTTTCTTGAATCTTCACATGCGACATTTCGTCATTCAAAGTAAAAATGAATCGAATAAAGTGTTCTTTTCTTTCAACGCCTTCAAGAACTTGTAATGCGAACGGGCGCTGCCTATTCATGGCGCAAACATATATCGATAAAGAATGAAAGAAACATTCTTTTGTCGTGTGCCATAAAGAACTGCACTGGTTAATGACACTTGAGGAAGAAATTTAATGAAAACACAATTTGGAAAACTCGAACGATAACGAAAACGAGTAAAGAAAATAAAGAAAATGTGTTTGATACTTCTTACAATTATTTTACAATAATTAAAATATTTTTGATGACATATTCAAGTCTGATTAAATTTAGATTGATTCCATTAGATTAATTCAAGTATTTTTTATTTCTTTTATGGAAGAGATTTTATCGACATTTAGTTATCTCTTGATTTAGCTAGCTTACTTTGTTCACATTTGTTCATATATATATATATATATATATATATATATATATATATATATATATATATCTTTTAGTCAATATTGTAAGTACACATGTTCACATATTCAGTTAAAAACGAACGGAGAGATAAATAGCGCGAGTGAATAAGCAAGCTTGAGATTGAAAGAGAGCGAGAAAGAGAGAGAAGTTAAAGCAATGAGCATTCGAATATATATGACAAAATTTAGTTCGAAAATGTGTATTTAATTAAATATCAGCAATTAACCATTATGAAAGTATGAGCATAAGACCAAAGAAAAGATGAATTAGATTTACATGCAAAAAGATTGATCCAAAATCGTTAGATCAGGAATGATACCTTTTATGTCGAATTCATGCAAACATTAAATTCAAACAATGATACTCTGAAAGAATAGCACTGACATGAGAAAAATATCCTGATCTAAGAAAAGCCAGTACGAGCTATTGAACTTCTATTTTGTAATCGAACCCAATCGACATCCACACTTACTTAAAAACAATGTTTCAGAAAGCAAAGAACTCTTTACACGTCGATATTCATACACAAATATATACGGTTTACGGACATATCGTGTTGAAACTGTAGTTCTAGTACGACCACTGAAGTTAGGCAACGTCGAACGTGGTCAGCAACAAAAATATTACCTCTAAATAAATATCACAAAGAGAAGCGTGTATAAAAAATTGATTCTGAACTGTAATTTTTATTAAAGGATAATGGCTGCATGGAATGAGTCAAATAGCTTCGTTTGAAAATATTCAAAGAATATGATTTGGGTGTCAAAAGATGGGAGCTAATGTTTGCGGCCAAGTAAGGGGGGTAAATGGATGATTATAAAATAAATGCAGAGAACTGTCATAATTTCTTGGGCGAGGCATTTTATGACTGAGAAAGTGGTTTTATGCTAAGGATATATTGTCAAACATTGTTCGACGAGAAAATGTATCCTTGCAAAACGGGTTTACGGCGATATCAGGTTGAAATGTATGTTGTTGTGAAATGAATATCGACACAGAATGAGAACTGGGAGAGCCGATTTCGAATTCTAGTGAAATGTGCTGTATTTAAAGACATAGAGAGATGGATAATTTTTCTTTTGTTCGGCCTTGTGTCAGACTTAACCGAACTCCCAACAGCTTACAGGATTTATGCAGAATTATTATCAGAAGGTTTTTTGTTATCAGAAGGGTGATTGTAAGTTGGAATGTGTGGATTAGTGTAGAAGAGTGACATAATAAAATATACATTTTGAATGCTAAAATAGAAATTTATTATAAGGAAAGACTAACATAAGTTGTAGAAATTAATGTTCAATTAGAAACCTTATTAAGAAGTGATGAGTTCGTATAAAATGCTTGTAGTAGTAATTGTTGAAAAGAGATAAGGAGAAAGAGAACAAGGTGCGACCTGACCTTATCTTTGGGTCGATTTGAAGTTAGTTACATTTTAGTTCTTTCATCTCTCGGCTCCCACCTGTCTCTCTTGACTGACGCCGAGGTCATTTATATAGCTTTTTTTTAAAAATTTAGCACTGGATCGCCAAAACCTTCCAAGTCTTACAAGTCGCTCCCATTGGTCAAAAATAATTTTAACACCGACTTGCAAAATCTGGTTCCGACCTTTTCGTTAAACACACGGTCAATTCTTTTTCTATTTGGGAAAACCAGGATTTCACACGTCGTTGTGAATTTTTGTATAAGTGAAGAGAGTTGATTTAATTAATTTATTATCCACTATTATATACACTTACGCGCATTTATTTTAATCCATCTTTTCTCCCTCCGGATTGATTAGTAGGACTTGTATCGGCAATTATTAACTCTTAACAATCTGAAAGTATTTTATCTTTAAATAGCCATCAAAAGCTTGATAAGCTGTAGCAAAACAATTAAAACAATCACAGTTATATACAAACATCAGTGTTTTATTATTTTTTAACGTAGTAGAAAACTGTTTTGTTTATTATCATATGACAATATTAGTGAATCATTTTTTTTCTCAATCACTGAATACGTCGGGCTGTGATTTGATATTTCTCTATTATCATTTCATAGTGAAACTAAATTTCTTTTAACATATAAAACTCTATCAAAACTTGCAGTAGGTTTCGTTTATTCATAAAATGTATTCACAGTAAAAGGTATATTTATTTTTCAGGTTTTGGTAAATAGGTTTGTTTCTTTTAAGAGTTTAAAAATGTAACCCAGATTTCCTCGGTAAAGTGTTCTTTCAGGTTATTTGTTTGGTAATATTTGATTGTGGCTAATTGCAGGTTCTTACATGTCAGTATGTAGCGTACTGTGTTCCTTTCTTGGCATGTCATGCATATAGGGTATTTACCCTATAGTAAGTATGAGTGCGTAAGAGATGCGTGTCCTGTACAGAACCTAGTCAGGATCACCTTCAATTTCTGAACAGAATATAGCTCTGCCACTTTCCTATGGTTGGTTTTGTTTTATGTAAATTATTGTTTGGGCAAATGAACGATGGCTCTTGCAACCTTTTTTTTTTCGTTCGTAGTCTATGTATAGTAATGTGTGCTATAAGATCTTCTTCCTGTTATTTAACGAACATTGGATTTGATTATTTGATGCTACTTATGTTAAAATGTTGTGTTGGTTAAAATTGCGGAAGCAGACGCTCTATTTAACCTGATACGAGATTTTGAGCCATACATTTCCCAAACTATAATCAGCAAATCCTAAATTCTGTTCATCAATCCTATTTTGTTTGACAAAGTAGGTGAAGAAGAAAGGGATAAAGCTAGTCTCTAATGTAAACTAGAATTTCAATGGGTGCATGATATTTGCATAGGACCGTGAAATACGATATTTGATCAATAAAATAATATAGTCTGTCACAATCTTTAACGGAATTTGGATCGGAAGTTTTCATTGAATAATGCGATTGATGTAATATATCAATTTTATTACAGTGTTTTCAAACTAAAATTAAACTTTTCAGAGTAGGCTTATAGTGTCATAATCATATGAATTTCTGCTTATTTTTTTCTTACGAATATTTCCGAAAAGTTATTTAGTGCTGAGAGATTGTATTATTCAAGTCAGGATATCATATTCTAAATAAATCTATATATTGGGTTGTCCGGAAAGTGCCTGCCGATTTTTAAAGAAAATTAAAACACAAAAAATAAGGTCATTAAATAACTATTCAACTAAATATGAACCATTTTCGTTGCACAAGCTTTCTTCATTATTTCTTCAACTTAAAGATTCCGTCTTTCCAGGATTTCCGTGGTTTTCCGGCAAATAAGTCATTAAGATCTTTGCCATTAAGGTTATTTAGCAAGGACGTGAATGAATAAAAATCCTATGAGGCAATATCTGGTAAATATGGCGGGTGGGGTAAGACATCAAGAATTTTTGCCAGTCGCCAAAGAAATGTGACGTTTGACGATTATCCTAGTGGAAAATAATACTATCCTGTTCACCAGTTCTGGGCTTTTTTCTTTAACTGTTGCCTTTATTTTGTCTAGTAGAATGAATGAATTAAATGGGTTATTAAAGAAGTTCATAGTAAAGGATTCCTTTCCAATCTCACTAGAGGCACACCTCGACTTTCTTAGGATAGAGACTTGCTTTGACATGGCTAAAACTGGTTCATATCTCTTACCTCAGGATCTTTTTCGCTGAACATTGTTGTAAAATATCTATTTCTCATCACTCGATACAATTTGTTTCAAAATGGTAAATTTTCATTGTATTAATACAGAAAATCACAGATGAAAATGCGATCCAAATGATTCTTTTCATTCAGATCATGCGGTACCCAAACATTCTAGCGATTTGAGTACCCAAGTTTCATTAAGTGCTCCTCGATGTTGGATTTTTATAAATTTAGAATTTTTGTCAATTTCCACCTTGTGTAATGCAGGTTTGTCTTAATCAATGCCTTCGTTTAATCGTCATTGGCAGTGGGGGGGGTTAGATCTGAGTGTTCTTAATCAATATGGCTACAATCACCAACTTAGCAAACCACTTCCGTATAGTCCTATCAGCTAAAGCCTTTTTTTTTTTGCCTTTACGGTAATAGAAATGCATCAAGTTTCTAAGATGCACTTTAAAATGTTCCATTTTTATAGGGATTCAAAATTGATATGAATTAAGTAACTTTAAACTTTCTTTCTCAAGAAATAGTTTGAAGTGTGATTTAATCGGAAATGTAAGCAGATTGTATCTGTCGATGAATTTGACGTGTTCTAACATGTTGAAACATTTCCGACTAAAACTTGCATGACATTTCCCGATAACTCAATATAATAGTATATCTTTTTATACTTATTTGTAATTTCAGACACATAGATATTCGCTATGAGTTATAAGATATAACCTCAAAAAAGAAAAATATGAAATAATACTGGGATTGAGACAAGGTTGAACGGAGATGACGGAAAAATAAATTGAAGGGATTGGCTGACGATAAGAAGTAAAAAACTAGATTACAAATGTCACAAAATGTTGTTTGATAAGAATTAAAAGTAATAAGCAAGGAAACAGAATTTACCAACAAGAAGTTAGTTTTTACAAGCAACAAGAATATCATACTTAAATAAATATCACAAAAAAAATGAAAAATGTTCGAAAAAAATGCATGAAAACTGATTTCTCAACAGTAATTTTTCCGAAAGAAAACTGACGCGTCGGCCAAATAGCTGGACTTGAAAATATTCAATGGTTATAATTGAGATGTCAAGAGGTGAGAAAAATGGATGATGGTAAAATAAATGCAGAAAATTATCATAATTTCTTCGGCAAGACATTTTATGAATGGGAAAAGTTATAAGCAAAGAGCTTTGCGATAAAAATATATGATCATACATTGATCAACAGGAAATGTTTCTTTGCATAATGATTTTACGGCAGTATCAGGTTGAAAAATCACTCGGTAAAGTTGAGCAAAGTTGAGCCTGGTTAGTCCCTAGATTAGAGAACGCTTTGGAATATGAGGTGCTGTAATACTGGATGCTCGGATAGTGTAATGGTTAACGGTCCAGAGTCGTTAATCAGAAAGCCGAGTTCCATTGCCAGTCGTGTTCGTTGTATGAACTTAATGGCAAGTGTTGTTGGGAAAAGTATGAATCCATCTTTGCTCTTCCTCCATGTATGAGTTAATTAATAAAACTGGTATCAGTAAATCATTATCTCAAAAAATTCATACAATGTAAAAATATATTTTGGCTTTACATTTTTGTCTTTTATCTGGATTTATACATGAGGAAATATTTATTTTGTTGTATGTTTCGATAATAAAATTTCGATGGCATTCCAAAATTCAATTGATTATTAATACTTTCAATAAGAATAGTAGGTGTAATATAAAAACCGATATATTGGTCATAAAAATATAAGCATATGATCAAAGTTTTACCAATATCAGTTTTACTAATGGTGACACCAATGACACCAAAAATATCACGGAAAAAAAGGAAAAGAACATCAGCCTACAACAATCAATCCGAAAAATAGAAACTCTGCTTGGAGGAAAAATAGCTATTATTACTTTTCTAGACCAAAACAAACTACTAAATAAACAATCAGAACTCATCTCAAAATGCAGACATAAATACAAATTTTTATTGCACTGCTTAAAAATCGAAAACTGAAAACAATCAAAAATAAATAAAAATAAACAAAAACGAGTAAGATAACTTAATCCAAGCAAATAAATAAGTTAATAAACTAAGTAAATAATAAACAAATTAACAAATTATGCCCACCAAAATTACCGTTATGATAATACAATAGACTACCCACAATGCAACAGACTACCCACAATACATTATTGAGATGCATCACTGACATGTACTTATACAAAGTCGAGTAAAAATACAACGTACATGGCTTTTAGCATGAAACAGACTGTCGCCACTGGGTAGTGATTCAATGACTACTTTCATATATATATATATGTGTGTGTGTGTGTGTGTATGTGTGTGTGTGTGTGTGTATGTGTGTGTGTGTTATGACAGAGAGAGAGGTATAAAGAAAAATACTACTGATAGTGGTTCCTTTCTTTGAGACAAAATATTTTCAATAAACAGCAAGCAAAAGAAAATATAAAAAAGAAAATGTATATTAATTTTTATTTAAGTCATTGTTATGTTATTCAATTAATTTCTATGAAAAGTTTTACATTATAAAAAATTCATGCAATATTTATTGACATGAAGTTATATTTAATTTTATAAAATGTTTCGTCTTGATTAATTACTACAACAGTAAACCTTTGATTATCAATGATTATAATAAATTATTGCCTTTGTGTTTGTTTATATATATATATATATATATAAACAAATAAATGAATTGAGTTCTTTCGGTGACTGGCGTGTGTATACACTGCTTATATACAACACTTTAAAATTTCCCATCTCTGATTCTTAGGGAGTAGCGACTCCGACTGACACCAAATCGGTCGAGTTTCGATCCCGGCCAGAAGCAAGTGGATGCGTCTAGCCACACTGATGAGTTGTGATACAGCGAAACAGGCTTATATGTGGATGACTAACACACTTCTTAAAAAACCCTTGTTGAAAATACATATATACTTAGACAAGAAAATAATAAATGAAAACTTAAAATTCTAGAAGCTATCTACATCAAACAGTTTAAACCTAGCTTAAATAAAATAAATTTCAACGCCTCCACTAACAATGCCTATAATCGACGGGAGGGGTCATAGTTATTATACTTACCCCCTACACCCATAGTAGTAGCAGTTCCCAGACCAATCTCCTCATGCCACTATACTCTCATTTGACCAAAACCTACTACCACCATTTCGTTCTCTGCGGCCATCTGCGAACTGTTTAATTTCTCTGTATAACTCCACTCTGTTAATAATTTAAATGTTCTCTGTTCACTGTATATTAAATGTTCATCCTTTGATAATGGCTTATGTAAGCCGAAAGCTCAGACCTGATAAAAAATCAACAATTACTGCGATTTCTTGTCGTCTTTTCATGACAGCACTATCAAGCTAAGTAGATCATACAAAAGGATCTTACACAAAATAAATAGACAGAACTTATATATTATTCAATGAAACCTGTATTAATGAAAAAATGCTGCCAAAATACACACAATATATATATATATATGTTTATGTATGTGTATCTTTATATATATAATAAAGAAGAAATTAAAAAATGCATACAAAAATTATAATGAAAATATTTTTAAAGAAAAGTGACGTCCCTAATTGTGAGTTTTCTGTTATTCTGAATGCTTTCAGGCGATCAGACAAAACCCCCATGTTTGAAAAATAAGCAGTTAATTTGAAAGCATTGTGTCAGAAAGAAGAAAGATGGAGTAGAAAGATGGACGAATAGATCGTGTGTCGTTTTGTGTTGATAAAAAGCCTCATTGTGGAAGAACAAAACGAATTTTAAATATTGATATCAGCCAATGGCGATTTTGTCCAATTTAAATTTTCTCCGGTATTATTATCTTAATCGCTTTTGGAACTTTTTTTAACATTCACAAAAGAATAACAGTAACAGGACAACATACTAGTATTATTATTACTATTAATACTACTCTGGACCTCATCGGAGAATGTAACATTAGTACCAGCGAATATTGGATTCATGTGAATGACCTGAAAATACCAAGAGAACTGGAAATCTGATCAAGATACGAGTTAATTCTAATTATGACAATACTGACGAAAGGGAACATATTGAAGAGCACCTTGCTTAATTTCAGGAATTGATGTCGTTTGTCCTTCAGCCAAAAACGACTTATAATAATCATATAGTAGCTGTAAACATATCTTAGGAAGTATATTAGGTGGTTTCTTTTTTCTAGTTAAGTATAAATTAAAGTGAAATAGTACATAAAATCTTTACCTAAGGATAGGGGAATGGATGTTGTAGAAGATGAAAGTGCCACTCGTTATAGAGAACTGTCCCTATGAAACTGGAAATGAGCTGAGGGGTCTCACCGACGAAGTTCCAGTCGGCAAACTTTTTCCCACAATTGCACCCATATCCTTACTCTATACCAATCTCCATGGAAAATATCAGTTTTTTGTTATATCATTTCAGCTTTTACAGTTAAGACAGGCCGTGCCACTTCCACTGAGTTGAGTCACTCTTATTCCCTCCGTATATGTAGAAAATTACAATTAGACAGCTTTTTCTCAAGGACTACTACTTTAAGTAGCAGACACCCGTATGTCAAGAATCAATCGTTATCTTTCTACCTTATATTTGTAGAAATACAAAACCTGGATTTACAAGCACAGCTCACATCTTACGAAGGGTTTTATGGATGTAAGATATGTGTTATCTTAGATTTTGTCTTGTTTTTGATTTTTTGGTTTTGGTTTTTCACTCCTCTGAAAAAAGTGCTCAGTAGAAAATACCATGATACTATTTCTAACCATAGTTATCTGGTTGAGACCCAGAAGGAAATAATTATACAAAAGAAATCAAAGCTAATAATAATGCTAATAATAATATTATTAATAAAAGCGCAGCTGTAATTACAAGGATTTTTTTAAGCTCCTGAAAACTAAACTTTTTTCTTTAAAAATATAAATTTAAAATTGTTATTTTTACTATTATTTTTATGCAAATAGGAATTTTTCTTCTTTTTCATCTTCTTCTTCTTCTGCTTCTTCTTCTTCTTCTTCTTCTTCTTCTTCTTATTATTATTATTATTATTATTATTATTATTATTATTATTAATTTATCTGTTTCTCACTTAATGATCCTAATTGATTAACCCACTTGTTTTTGTCTATATTATTCATATATTCCTTAGAAAGATTATTATATTAGTTGTAGATATTTTGAAAGTACCTAAACAATATATGTTGTCATTAATCTCTTATATTTTTCAAATATACTCTGATAAATAATATCACTGCTTTCTTTAAATTAATCAATGAGTAATATATTATTTATTTGCAAATTTGCAGGGATGTTTGTTTCACTTTTACAGAAATGGTGCGACCTACCCGGTGCGATTAACACGTTGAATTGTGGGTTGTTGCTCAGAGTTTTTCTTCTCCTAGATGGGTTGCCAATGGACAGGAGACAGAGAAGTGAGGGAAAAAGAAAGAAGTTGGAAAGGACATTGAAAAACAAGCTATGCAACAAAACAAAACGTTATTATATAAAAATGTCATCGTTAAATAATGCATCATTTAATTATAATTATGGAAAAAGTGATGGTTATTTTTATTTATTTATTTGTATGATTGCTGCTACTGCTTTTGGTAATCAAATAAGCTCTTAATTAATTCAAAATATTATTGTTGTTGCTACGTTCACTTGTCATTTTAATTAAATTAGTTCTCAAAAAATTTAATGGAAAAAGACAAACTTAACATTTGGTTCATAAATTCAAAAGTTATACGAATGATAACGTATCACTGCTGGGATATTAAAATAATGATAAAGTTTACTTTTTTTATATAATGAGATTAAGTGAAACAAATATATGTCAGACATAAAATATTGAAATGGAGGAACGAGAACAGCTACCAAAATTACTGCAAACAAATCATAACCTAAAAACTATTAACTTCTACAATGTAGCACTCAAATTAATTCTGGATTTAGTAGACCCACATAAAAGTCCAAACGAGGCAATATATGCAAAAATATGGGTTTATCCAGAAGAACATAACAAATAAGCAGGTTTGATTACGGAAGAGTTAGTACGGAACAAAACTAAACCAAAACAAATAAGGGCTGGAATCACAAAAGAGAATGTTGAATGTGCGCTGAAAAAATTTCAAAACTGGAAATCTCCAAGAATATTTAAAATTCTTAACTTCTTACTCTATTATCTAAATACAGTACACCAAAGACTAGCCAAAAACCTTCAACAAATGATCAATAATCCTACGAAAATTACGACATGAGTAACCAAAGGTATTACCTTCCTTCTGCTCAAGAATGGTGGCACAAACGTTCCAAATAACTACAAACCAATTACATCTCTAACAAACTGTTGACATCTATTCTAACAAAAAAAATACAGGCATATTCCATTTTAGAAAAACAATGACATACTACCGCTTGAACAAAAAGGGTGCAAACGTGGTTCTTACGGATGAAAAGACCAATTACTCATTAATAGAGTGATCTTGCGGGACTGCTTCAATTTAAAGAAAACTCTCAACACTGCCTGAATAGATTATATATCTTATAGTGTAACCGATTCCTAGATGCTAAAATCCTTAAATATATAAAAGGTATCACTCGTCTTCATCAATTCATCAAACAATGTTTGACGATATGAAAAACAACACTTCAACTCATTTATGCAAATGAAATCTATAAGTTTAGTGAAATAAACATCAACAGAGGAATGTTTCAAGGTAAATCTTTGTCTCACTTACTATTTTGTATATCACTAATAGCATTAAACAGGACATAATTTGACTGTAAGATATCCCATAAGAAAATAATCCATCTATTTGACATGGATGGCGTAAAGTTGTTTACTAGAAATGACAGTGAACTGCAATGCATCTTTAAAACAGTAAAATGTTTTTCGTGATGACATTGGAGTGGAATTTGGTTTGAATAAATATGCTGAAACCACAATTTTACGAGGATAACAACAACAAACCTTGTATATTATTTTCGACAATAGGGTAACAATCAAAGATTAAGAGCAAGAAGAACGTTATAATTACCTCGGTTTAACTGAGGGTGAAGGTGTTCCCCACAAGAAATGTAAGAAACATTGCGAAAATAATACTATAGAATCGTACGACTAATATTAAAAATTGAATCGAATTCTCGGAATGGAATTATGGGCATTAATATCATTGCCATCTTAGTAGTTCAATATAATTTCAACATCTCGAACTGGATTCTAAACAACATCAGACGAATGGATTCTAAGACAAGAAATATTCTTTCTAAACATAACTTGTATCCTCAAATGTCCGATTCAGACTGGTATTGTTAAAATCTACGTTAAAATCTACGTTAAAACAGATTTTCAATCATTTAATTTTATCATAAATTATTTTATAGTTGTAGATTATAATTATACTATTTCTTCTAAGGCATTGTTTCTAATTTCTAATTTAAAGTTTATTAGAGGTATGTATGTATAGGATAAACAGTATTTATAGTGTTCGGTATCCTTCGCGATTTCAAAAGTCCACTATGGGTCAGGAGATCACAGCATTAAATTAAAATTAATATAAAATTTTCAATCTATATTTCTTACGATATATGATTAATTTTCAATCTATATTTCTTACGATATAGGATTAATTTGGTAAATTGAATTAAGTACATTGAAAAAGAAGATTTTGTTGAAAAATAAATACGTATAACGAGGCAATCATGTCGTTATTGTTGTAGATATTTGAAGAATTAGAATTATTCGCTAAATACGAAGAAAATATAGAAAAAAAAAAGAATTGGAAATTTTGCCTGACTGAAAATCCTCCATTCAATTTAGACATGCCTCAGGGGCCGTGAAGGAAATATTAAAAGTATCTTTGAATATCCATTTTTATTGCCTTTTCTAATGTTCTTTTCTTTGTGCAGAAAATTCATACTTTTAATTTCTTTTATGTAAAGTCATTGATGAATATAAAATGCAAATAAGTACAAGTGTGGCTTTCATATCGATCTTATCCTAATACTGAAACTCCCGATTACTTACACGCCGTTCACAGCACACTTCTTTGAGAAATGACTGCTTGCACTTTGTTCTTGAACACTCATTCTTCTTAGCAAACTCCTTTGCACAAGTAAATGAACAACGACCAGTAATTGTGATAGAAAATAAGTGTATTAACGTAAAGATACAGACTTGAATGAAGATTAGTAGTCCAAGAATGTGGGTTAGTAAAAAGTATATGTACAAGTCTCTGGGAGTGAAGCCGTAGTATAGTGAGTATGTCCGCGTCGGAAGCTGACGGGTACTGCGTAATAATCTTCGATGAGAGGAGCACAGAACTACTATGAACTACTGTGTGCTGACTGCTAATCTCTCTCTGTACTCTCGTTACCTCGCTGTGAAAACGCGGTATTCGGTATTTATCTGCCCTCCCACTAGGGCAAAATGTGGTACAAGGCCTTTTTAACGTAGGACCTCCGGGCCATATCGCCCAAACAAAAATAGCTTTCTAATTTTACCCAGTCGTGACTCTGGTTAATGCCCTCCGCCCGAAGGCAGAGGGCTGACAGTGTCAGTGGAATTACCGCGTGAAAACGCAGTATTCTTCTATTTATTTGCCTTCCCACCAACACAAGACCTTTTTAAATGTGGGTCGCCATATAGCCCAGTCAAAAATTTCTGCCTAATTTTGCCCAGTCGTGACTCTACCCTTCGGTGGAACCACGACTGGATTAACGCTCTCCGCCCGAAGGCAGAGAGCTGACAGTGTCAATGAAAGAACCTCGTGAAAACGCGGTATTCGATATTCACTTGCCCTCCCACTAGGGCAAAATGTGGCACAAGGCCTTTTTACTTAGGCTCTCCGGGCCATATAGCCCAACCAAAAATAGCTGTCTAATTTTGCCTAATCTTGACTCTACCCTTCGGCGGAGCCACAACTGGTGAGCTGTCAGTGTCAATGGAACTACCGCGTGAAAACGCTGTATTCTACCGCCTCGCTTCTCTATCCGTAGTATAAGTATACTCTGGACGAGTCGATCTTTATGAAAAAGAAAAACCTCACAACAGACACATATTCACTTTCATATTGTCCTCGTCAAAATTTTGCTGCACATTTCTGTTTATATATTGTCTTCGTTATATTATTGTAACGCATACCTGCTTACTCGTTGTCCACGTCAAATTATTAACGCATTTTTTCATTTATGTGACGCTATTTTTTCTCTGTTATGATACATTACTGTTTTCCTTTTTGTCCTGCTATTGTTCTATTCTTAATACTGACGCGGCAGACTTCATCAAAATAATTTTGAGTTGAATGTGTTAAATGAACGCGGAAAATTATCTTACATGCAGAATAAAAATAAATATTTATGAGCAGGAATAGTTAATTCCTGGGAACAGCACTTGGGTGGAATTTGATCATAGAAAACAATGGCATATGCACGAAGCAGAAGATAACTTGGAAAAGGAAATATTGAATCAACCGCGAGGATAGTGTCAAGAAGAATCGAAAGTCTATTAGGTTACTGATGTCGATGTTTCTGTAGGAAAATAATATATATATATATATATATATATATATATATATATATATATATATATATTATGAGAGGAATGAAAAATATTGGAATATGAAGGCAAACATTTGTTAGCATTGCGAAATTACTTGCAAAGATACTGGTTGAGCTACAGTATGAGAAAGAATTAAAATCATTCAGATGGTATTATTAGCAAAAGATGTCTATTATAATAAAAGAAGAATACTACAGGATTGAGAAGATTTGATGTCACTTGATTTTCAATGAAATCTATCAGCATGCGCAATAATAATATCAATTATTATTATTATTATTATTATTATTATTATTAGAAGAAGAAGAAGAAGAAGAAGAAATCATTAGAGATATTAAGATAACACTTACTATTTTCTCCCCACCATCTTCTGCTAGATAACAATTTTATTAATATTAGTAGTATAAACAGGTTGATTGGTAATTTATTATGACCAAATCAGCGCCATTTTTATTTGGCCAGAAATAACCCTGTCTCGCTCCGCAGACGAATTCAGTTCTTAGAAAAATACTCTTCGCACATCATTGGATTTCACAGTTGAATAATTAATTTTCTGATCATTTTTAAATTTAGCTTCTAAAGCTTGTGTCTAATGCAATGCGACCCGAGGCAAAAGTTATCCACTAAACTAACGGACATTTAATTCACTTGGTTTCACATTACAATAATTATTAATGAACATGGTCAGAATACGTAGCTATCTATATATCAGTGTCTTTGACAATAAGAATTGGATATTTGTTTTTCCCCAAGCAATGTTCATTGTTACATTACCTTTTTTTCTGTTAAATAAGCAGTCAGATTCTTGAAATGGCTGTCGAACAAGTAGCCTCTTCTATGAAGTCTTGACAGGAAATGCTAGACAATGTTTAAAAGTCCATCAGAAAACTACTTCCTCAATACGACTTAGAAAAGAAAATTAATCAGTTGCTATTGTAATACAAATTCGTTTCATTTCGATACATCGTTATCGAGACTCTATTCGTCTAAATCACGACGTTTGTCTTGAGCTGACGGCTGTTGTCATTATTCGATTAACTATTCTCTGGAGCATTTGACATCGTTCTTGTTTTTGTCATAACGTCGCAATTAACCTGTATGAATTATTCAACCCAGTATCTTCACTTTTGATATTTTGATTCTTGCGTTTCCATCGGTGCTGGTTTTGACTTTCTTTCGTCTTCAAAATCGTATAAATACCTTGTATTTGTATATAACGAGGTGTGTGCATGGTTGTGACCGACTGCATTGCACACATTCTTTAAAGCGTTGACATTAAATGATATTGTTATTGAATTAACACTGGATTTCTAATCCCGTTATATCGGTCGGTAGGGTTTCCAGTCGTTGGATCCCAAAAAATGATATTACCTAACCAGACAGTATAAAGAAAGAAAATAAAGTTTTCTTGAATCTAAAATCAGCGTGTTAGAAATTAATAAGGCAGGGAAATTCGAAGAATGACCACATGCGACAGCAGCAAAGATCCCGTAGTAATCAAAATAAAAATACGCACATAATAATAATAATAATAATAATAATAATAATACTTGTCTATTAATTGATATGGCTTGTCCAGCGGATTGTAACATAGCAACCAAGGAATTTCGAAAAACTGTCAAAATATAAAGACCTGGAAATTGAAATAGAAAAAATGTGGAAATTGAAAACAAGAGTTGTGCCAGTGATAGTAGGTGCACTTGGAAATGATAAAAAATGGAACAAAACAACACATTGAAAGAATCCCTGGAAACCCCAGCTTAAGAGATATACAAAAAATTGTTTTATTAAGTACAGCCCACACACTAAGGAAAACTTTATGTAATGCTAGGGATGATAGGGAATATAGAAAAAAAATGAAATGAAGCCATAACAACACGCCACGACCTGCCTTAGGTCTTCCCGCAGACTTGGTTGGTAGTACGACCATAGCAGAAATCGAAATATGATGAAAAATGACATAATAATAATAATAATAATAATAATAATAATAATAATAATAATGGAACCTATAAATCTGATGAAATAAACATCAAAAGAGGTATATTTCAAGGTGATTCTTTATCTCCCTTACTATTCTGCATATCATTAATAGCACTAACCAGTCAACTTAATAAGACAGAATGTGGTTATAAAATAGGCCAAAAGAAAATAAGCCATCTATTTTACATGGATAAAGTTATATGCTAAGAATGATAATGAGCTGGAAGGTCTTCTGCAAACTGTAAAATGCTTCAGCGAAGACATTGGAATGAAATTTAATTTGAATAAATGTGCTAAAGCTACAGTTTTACGTGGATCAATACAAGAAACATCCTCAATTAGCCTAGACCCTGCTGTAACAATAAAAGAATTGAAACCAGAAGAAGCTTATAAATAACTAGGTGTAAATGAGAGCGAAAACATTCACCATAAAAAAATGAAAGAAATAGTGCGTAAAGAGTACTATAGAAGGCTACGAATGATATTAAAAACTGAATTAAATTCACAGAACAGAGTTATTGCCATTAATAGCCTTGCAATCCCAGTTGTGCAATATAGCTTTAACATCTTAAACTGGACTCTAAACGACATCAGGCGAATGGATGCTAAAACAAGAAAGCTTCTTTCTAAGCATAAGATGCATCATCCAAAGGCTGATGTAGACCGTCTATACATACCCCGTAAAGAAGGTGGAAGGGGTCTTATTCAGCTGGAATTGTCATACAAGACAACAACTATTGGCTTACTAACATACATAGAAACAACAAAGGATTGGATGATACAATTAGTAAGGCAACATGAAGAAAGAAAGAAAAAATATTCAATAATAAAAGAAGGCAGTAAATACAAACAAGATTTACAGTTAGTAGATTCTGTAGAAAAGCAAAACAGAAGCCAAGAACCAACTATTGCGGCAAAAAATATGAAAATGAAAGCCAAAGATAAAGCTCTTGAAAAGATGAAACAGCGCTGGCAAGACAAACCTCTGCATGGCCAATATCCAGTACGTGCCAATAAATCCAATGTTGACAAAGTTAATACTCATCGATGGTTACCTGCATCTGGATTAAAGTCTCAAACTGAAGGATTTATACTTGCAGCACAAGACCAAAGTCTTTTCACGAGAAACTTTCAGGCAAATATTATGCATAATAATATGGATCCAAAATGCAGGTTTTGTGATAAACACCAAGAAACAATAGACCACCTAATCTCAGGCTGTTATGTGCTTGCCCCAAACGAATATAAAAATCGCCACGATAGAGTTGGACAATGTGCAAACATTATGGAAAAGCTGTAAACAAATACTGGTATGAACATCATCCAGCACCGGTTACAGAAATAGAAGATGTAACCATTCTATGGGATTACACCATCTACACAGACAGAAAAATTGAAGCAAACAGGCCAGACATTATTGTTAAAAACCAGAGGGAGAAAACTTGTCTATTAATTGATATGGCTTGTCCAGCGGATTGTAACATAGCAATCAAGGAATTTGAAAAACTGTCAAAATATAAAGACCTGGAAATTGAAATAGAAAAAATGTGGAAATTGAAAACAAGAGTTGTGCCAGTGATAGTAGGTGCACTTGGAATGATAAAAAATGGAACAAAACAACACATTGAAAGAATCCCTGGAAACCCCAGCTTAAGAGATATACAAAAAATTGTCTTATTAAGTACAGCCCACAAACTAAGGAAAACTTTATCTATGTAATGCTGGGGATGATAGGGAAGATAGAAAAACATGAAATGGAGCCATAACAACACGCCACTACCTGCCTTAGGTCTTCCCGCAGACTTGGTTGGTAGTACGACCATAGCAGAAATCGAAATATGATGAAAAATGACATAATAATAATAATAATAATAATAATAATAATAATAATAATAATAATAATAATAATGGAACCTATAAATCTGATGAAATAAACATCAAAAGAGGTATATTTCAAGGTGATTCTTTATCTCCCTTACTATTCTGCATATCATTAATAGCACTAACCAGTCAACTTAATAAGACAGAATGTGGTTATAAAATAGGCCAAAAGAAAATAAGCCATCTATTTTACATGGATGACTTAAAGTTATATGCTAAGAATGATAATGAGCTGGAAGGTCTTCTGCAAACTGTAAAATGCTTCAGCAAAGACATTGGAATGAAATTTAATTTGAATAAATGTGCTAAAGCTACAGTTTTACGTGGATCAATACAAGAAACATCCTCAATTAGCCTAGACCCTGCTGTAACAATAAAAGAATTGAAACCAGAAGAAGCTTATAAATACCTAGGTGTAAATGAGAGCGAAACATTCACCATAAAAAATGAAAGAAATAGTGCGTAAAGAGTACTATAGAAGGCTACGAATGATATTAAAAACTGAATTAAATTCACAGAACAGAGTTATTGCCATTAATAGCCTTGCAATCCCAGTTGTGCAATATAGCTTTAACATCTTAAACTGGACTCTAAACGACATCAGGCGAATGGATGCTAAAACAAGAAAGCTTCTTTCTAAGCATAAGATGCATCATCCAAAGGCTGATGTAGACCGTCTATACATACCCCGTAAAGAAGGTGGAAGGGGTCTTATTCAGCTGGAATTGTCATACAAGACAACAACTATTGGCTTACTAACATACATAGAAACAACAAAGGATTGGATGATACAATTAGTAAGGCAACATGAAGAAAGAAAGAAAAAATATTCAATAATAAAAGAAGGCAGTAAATACAAACAAGATTTACAGTTAGTAGATTCTGTAGAAAAGCAAAACAGAAGCCAAGAACCAACTATTGCGGCAAAAAATATGAAAATGAAAGCCAAAGATAAAGCTCTTGAAAAGATGAAACAGCGCTGGCAAGACAAACCTCTGCATGGCCAATATCCAGTACGTGCCAATAAATCCAATGTTGACAAAGTTAATACTCATCGATGGTTACCTGCATCTGGATTAAAGTCTCAAACTGAAGGATTTATACTTGCAGCACAAGACCAAAGTCTTTTCACGAGAAACTTTCAGGCAAATATTATGCATAATAATATGGATCCAAAATGCAGGTTTTGTGATAAACACCAAGAAACAATAGACCACCTAATCTCAGGCTGTTATGTGCTTGCCCCAAACGAATATAAAAATCGCCACGATAGAGTTGGACAATGTGCAAACATTATGGAAAAGCTGTAAACAAATACTGGTATGAACATCATCCAGCACCGGTTACAGAAATAGAAGATGTAACCATTCTATGGGATTACACCATCTACACAGACAGAAAAATTGAAGCAAACAGGCCAGACATTATTGTTAAAAACCAGAGGGAGAAAACTTGTCTATTAATTGATATGGCTTGTCCAGCGGATTGTAACATAGCAATCAAGGAATTTGAAAAACTGTCAAAATATAAAGCCCTGGAAATTGAAATAGAAAAAATGTGGAAATTGAAAACAAGAGTTGTGCCAGTGATAGTAGGTGCACTTGGAATGATAAAAAATGGAACAAAACAACACATTGAAAGAATCCCTGGAAACCCCAGCCTAAGAGATATACAAAAAATTGTCTTATTAAGTACAGCCCACACACTAAGGAAAACTTTATCTATGTAATGCTGGGGATGATAGGGAAGATAGAAAAACATGAAATGGAGCCATAACAACACGCCACTACCTGCCTTAGGTCTCCCCGCAGACTTGGTTGGTAGTGAGACCAAAGCAGAAATCGAAATATGATGAAAAATGACATAATAATAATAATGTTGTATGTCATTCACATCAGGAAATTTGAAAAGTCTGAATCGAATTCAGTGAACATCAGAAAAAGGTGGTGTATGAAAAATTGATCCGTGGTAACTCCAATATGTACTGTGTTCACTCTAAGAAATACCAAAGTAATTTTACTACTCTTTGTGAACTCAGAACGTCAAAAGACCAAAGTTCTGCGAGGATTTATCTACAACGTAACCTCTTGTTCAGAATCGGGCTTCAAATTTTGTCGGTGGGAGCGTCGTTGGAAACAGAAAATTAATTTAACTGAATTTTTTTATATGCACATAATACGAAGATGAAATAAAACAAAATGATTCACGAAGGGGAAGATAGTCTCTCCGATCCTCAAAGAAAGAACCGAAACAACATACCCTTTTTTAAAATTAATTTGACGAATCAAAAGTGAATAAACAAGTATTTTACGTATTAAAATTTTAGTTTTGTGGTCTTTGTTACTAACATAAATTTTTAACGACAACAACAACAACAAAACAACACTAATAATAAGTATAATAATAATCACCTCGAAAAGTCAAGATGTACTTGAAATAAAGTAACGACTAACACAAAGAAGTTTTTTATTTCAATTATTTTCAGAAATTCGAACTATACTAGAAACCTCGGAGAGCCAATCAATTGAAATGAAGGTTTTGAAACAAAAAATGGTGAGATTTCTTGTTCGAATAATTCATATAAGTAAATTAATTCACTCTCCACTAAACAATTTGAGATATCTTCATTTACTTATTAGATATGTTGAGGCGAAATAAATTGCATTAACTTATTTTTCTCTCTATTGGTTGATATTCTACAAGCAACAATGCAACATAAATAAAAATGAATTTTGCGAGGATCACTTCCCGTTAATAAGTGCCTAAGTTGGCACTAATTACGTTTGCTCGGTTGTCCAGGCAATGGATATTTTTCGCGCTGATATTGGAGGATTGGTGGGCATTGTTTTTCACATTTTCTCCGGTAGCTCTTACTCCTCAACGTACGACTCTTTCCATCTGCTGTGCCTAGTTCGAGTTATTATCTTTGTAATATATTATTATCAGAAAGATTAGTTTTTTGTAAATTATTATCCAATAACGACCCTAACCAACAAATCGTAAAATTGTTCGAACGATAAGGCTCATTATTTTTTTATTTTTTATTTTTTATTTTTTATTTCTTTTTTTTTATGTGATCGAATACAATCTTTTTGTCAATTTGTTCTTTGTCCTTATTAACTTGTATAGTCATCCTGAAATAATTCTTTTTTCAAATAATAATGTGAGATTTGCCACCATAATAAAAAAAAATCTACCACATGATCATTTTCTAATTGAGCGCCTGTACTGATACTCACATGACAATGAATATTACTCAGACTAATTATATATCAGATCGCTGATGAAATTCTTCGACCCCTACCTAGATCAAATATATTTTCCAGCTGCCTCTCACCCGTCATATAAATTTGGTTTCAACTGAGAAGGCACTACAAATGATATGATTTATTTGATTGACTGGTTGGTTGATTTTGTTTAAGGGCATACCAATACCTCAGGGTTTATTTAATGCCGAGATCTAAATGTTTTGAACACAATCTTAAAGATTCAACTACAGCTAAAACGTAATGTTGGTCATTTTAGTATAAAATGTATTGTTAGTCATTTTTCATATAAAATGTCCTACTAGTAATTTTTATGGTTTTTTTTTTTTTTTTTTTTGGTGGGACGCTATTTACACATAGCTGAGCCCTAACAGGTGCTACCACCCCGGGTCAGGGTAGAACTAGGATTAACAGTAATTAAGAGAAAGTTCCACGCTCCTCAAAACTGCCAATCTCTAGGTCAGTTTCTTAATTTTTTTAGATTCTAATTTCTTACTCTTTCACCGTTAATATATAAAATTTAATGACGATTGTGATGTACACCCCGAGAAAGTCAGAGAACAATTTTTATGAAATGGCTTTGCTACAATCAACGAAGGCGGAAACTTTGTTTAATGATTCTCTGCGTCATGTTTTTTATCAAAATGCTTCAACCTCCCGATTTCATCAGTTGGCATTCGATTTTCTCTGAAACAGAATAATTTATTTTTTTATCGTTATTTCCCTGAGATTCTTTCTTCCTTTAGATTCTTTCTTCCTTTAGGCACTTCTTTTAGTTCATTTCTTCAAGATTTTCTAACCGGTTCTCGTTTATTCTTTTTATGAAAACACTGTCTTCGTTATCTGATAAACTAATGAATAGATTTCTCTTCTCTTTCTGAAAGTAGGACATTTTGATTAAATACTTGGTTATCCGAAATGGCCTCAAGTGAAAAAGTAATTACTATTAATTTATGAGGGAGACATTTCTTAATGTTTGCAGATCCGAAAATAAATGGCATGAAATTTTCACTACGATTGGTACAATGAGGACAGAAAACAAATTTGAAAGTCTTCGGTAAGTTTAGATTTTCAGGTTTTGTGTCTACAAAACGGGAAATGATTAAAATACAAAACTCACCTTAAAAAAAGAGTAGCACCTGCTGTTTGTTTAAGTAGACAGTATATTTCAATTAAATTAAAAGTCGCCCTCAAAGCATTCGTAGAAGAGTTCATTTAATATTCTTTGTTGAAATGAGGAGACATGCATACTACTTAATACACTATATATATATATGTGTGTGTGTGTGTGTGTGTGTGTGTGTGTGTGTGTGTGTGTGTGTGTGTTGTAATTTTGTTATTACGATGGTTTACAAATTTCTGTCTTTAAATTAAAATTAAAAAACAGAAATCTTTCCCCTCAGATTGAATGGAAAATAATAGGGAAATCTCAAACCCCCAACAGCTTTAGAAGCAGATGCAATTTATGCTTAAACGAAAAGATTAAAATTATCAAATTCAGAGAATGTAACCAATTATTAAATCTTAGAAATGAAGTAATTTTCCAATGCCACCATAAAAATAAATTTAAACTGTCTAACATAATCACCCCGTTTCGACACACTTGCAAGCTCTTTCACATTTGTGTGGATCATTTGTTGGAGGATTTCACAGACCGAAGAAGTGAGGATAAGGATCTACCATACAATGGGTTGACATACAAATCTAAGGACACAATGACTTTATATCATTGGTGTACGAAGTTTATAAAAAAATATCCTATCATGAACTATGTAATTGTAAATGATTTCACTATAATGGCTTAAACATAAATATTTCACGTGTATAATGGGGCACCTGAGTGTAAGATGAGATATGGTTCTCATATATATGGGTGCACCTAGTTTTGTGCATACTTCTATAGAATTTTGTGCATGTTTATATATATTATTGTATGTATTATTGTGTGTATATGGGGGCACCTAAGTATAAGTGTATTTCATGTATAAGAATGGACCTGATTATGTATACGGTTTTCCATCATGTGAGAACATCTGATTATAAGTGGGTTATGTTAATCTTGGATGCAGTCAATTGTGCAATCTTGAACTGATTATACCTTCATTTACTGATTATTCTACCCATAAGTGTACAGGTTAGTATCAAAAATCCGTATGCTGGTATATATGGATATATATACATATGTGTAAAGTTTGTTAAGACGTATAAAAAGAAAATATACCACCTCGCAAAATGTTTTGTACCAAATGGAAGGAATATTGTGTGGACTGATGAAATGAGCTAATTAAGCTCATTGAAATGAATGATAATTTATAACCAATTTAAATGATGTGTTGAGTTTTCCTTTATAAATATAATATTGCTCTGGATAACATCCATTGAGCTCTCTATATACATATAACACTTAATATTTTATATTAAGTTGATCTTATTGGATTATCCTCGCTGTTTACGCACTAGACATACATATATATATAAGAAGTAATTCCGGGTACTGAGTCTATATCCAAAACACTCCAACTTAATATGTACCAACTTACTGAACAACTAAACTCTTACTAACTCTCTGACAACCACTCAAACCCTGCCTTACTCTGTATAGGCAGGATTATATGTACACATCAGGCGAGTCCATTATGTGCAAACAGGGGTGCTCCCCAACACCCCCTCCCTAGCTTATTTTTGGGAGGAGCTAGCGTTTTTGTTTTGTTTTGTTTTTTTTCACTTTCGGATCTAATATTCTCAACAGCTTCCAAAATATTTCTTTTTTCATTGTGACAACGTTTTTTGAGAATGACGAGCTTGGCTTTTCATTCTTTATTTGTTGGTTGATGTGTCTCACTTGTTCGCCTGGTTTGCAAGTTTTTTCCCGTAACTATCGGTGTAATAAATACAGGTTTCATATTCTTTTTTGAGAAATTTCTGTTGTGAATTTGTTACTGCTTGAGAATACCTCTTTTTTCAGTTCTGAAGTTTCCGTCGTCAGGCTTTTTTTACAACACGAGTTAATGGGTAAATCCCATATATTAAATTTCTGCATGCAGTCCTTTCCTTCCAGGTTATGTGTATTTTTCGTCACATAGATTTTTAGTTTTTTGGTATTTCCTTGAAATTTTACATTTACAATAATTTCGCCCTCCTATTTAATCCTTTTCTCTGTTACAGATTTAGCCTTTTGTTTCTTTTGTGTGTGTGTGTGTGTGTGTGTGTGTGTGTGTGTGTGTGTGTGTGTGTGTGTGTGTGTAACATGGTCGGCCTGTTCAACTTCCGCTATACCTATGACTTATTGTTAAGTCTGACCCCGAATCCAATTGCAATTTGATCTTCTTATTCAATATTTCAAGTTCTACATATTTTCTCATATTATCCTTGTTTTCATCCTCTACTCTAATAGATCCTACCCTACTAGGTTGGTTTTTGTTTCTGCATACCGTTGCTTTGCGGTCCATCTTACTACACGCTCGGCAATTTTTGTACTTGAAAAGATAATCTTTAAACCAATGCCATCCACCACATCTGTAACATGCAGAAACGGGGGTTGTTTTTTTATTGGATTCTTGTCAAACGTAGTTTTTTATCTCTTTTGTTTGTCATTATAATCTTGTTTTCCCTTTTGGGGAGGATACAAAACGTAAGTTTCTTTTTACTTTACGAATGTGCGCAACTCCTGACTCTTCAATTATGACACTATTTCCCGCTGTTATTTTTTTTTTTTTTTTGCTTGGTTTAATACAACGGAGGAAGAGAAATTAATATTAGTGGTATTATTAGTTATCCGACATGTGAGCTTATGTAAAAACTATTTTTAAATGCTATTATGTATTTGTAAAATCTGAGGAATAGAAAAATTGGCTGACAGTCGGGAAATAAGAGAAAAATACAATTTTTCTTCTTTTTTTCATATACGAAACGAATTGTTTTGGAAATTTGGTGGAAATTTCTTTGATGAAGTCAGGTAGGCTTAGATCCTCAACAATTATTCCTGGGAATTGAAAACCTAAAAAATGATGTAATCAAAAGAAAGAAGACAGAAAGACATCACGTCATGTGAGCTGTTGATATTTCATTCGTCGAGCCATGGCTCCCCGCAAATCGTGTGGGTGGAAAACAATCTCATTGGTCAAAAGCTTTGAGTCGGCTAGCACCACCGAGAGGATTGGGGATGGTTATAAAAATAGATACTCAGCAAGAAAAATCAGAGTTTGGAGAGAGTTTTCAGGCGACAAGGATAAAACAACCCCACACTGCCGCCATTAGCCGCCTTATAACTCGGTAAATTCCGTTAAGCTCCGATAAAAATCCGAAAGAACTTTGTTGTTTTCAAAGTTGCATAGAGAATTGACAGCTTTGATTATAGAAATATATGAAAAGACATTAAAGAAGAAATTGAAAAGTTTTGATATTTCTAACGAAACTTGGAAAAGACATTTTTATTTGAAGATTGAAAGCTCATATATTTTTAAGTGAATCTTCTCTCCGTTGTAAACTGGCGTTCCGACAATTTTACTTTCCGCTTTTGTAATTAATATTTTTTATAAACATTTTTCTTCGTAACTCTCCGAGCATATTCGACCTTATTCATTTTTTTTTCTGCCGTGTTTATTCTATTTTTAACCACAAGTGTCCGGTCTGGATCTGGTAGAAAATACGGCTACTGGATTTGCACAACGCGACTTTCTGAGATCAAATCACAACGTGGGCAGTAGGTCCGTTGTTGCAATAGACGTCTCGAGGACCAGCTTCTGTGATGAGATCATCACGACCAGCGGCCCAAAAGCGTCGACATAACTGGTACCGTTTCGATATCATCGCAGCAGGATCCATTCCCGAACGAGCGAACGAACCAACCAGCCAGCCGGGTGGCAGTGTCACACGATGTCCTTACTATCTTCTGTTATACCGAGGCTTTTCTGGCAATCCTCTGACAGTTTTTGTAGTGTTAAACCTGGCTCGTTTTTAAGTTTGGTCAGCATTTGTTTTCTCATTTCGCTGTCTTTAGCAGCAACTAGTCCCTGGATAAATATGAGACACTTGAAGTTGTCTGGGGTTAACTCCGACAATTTCAAATCGTCACAGTGTTTGTTGACAATAACTGCGAATGTAGAATAGTTCTCGTTTTCATCTTTTCTGAGATTAAGGCATTTCTAACTTTTATAGAACAATGAAAATTTTGGGCTAAACAGCTCCGTGAGACCTGTCACTGCCTCGTCGAACGTTAAATCGTTCGTCTTTTTTGGGAGAATATAATCTACGAACTTAGTGTGTTCGTCTGTACCTAATTTTCTGAGTAAAAGTCTTAATTTCTTCTTTCCACTCCAGTGCTGGCAGTCGATATTAAAAATATCTTCATATCGCCTGTAGTATTCTCCAAAATGTTTGTCTTTCTCAACTGAGTATTTAAAAGTTTCAATAGCGTTCCGCACCGCACCTTGCGAAAACGCATCCTAATTTTCCGTGTTCCTTTCTAGTGCTGTACTTGTTAATTTCAATAATAGTTTTTGTAATTGTGATTGTCTTTCTTCATTTTCCTTTTGTATTTCCATTTGTCTTTTTTGCATTTCCATATGTCTTTTTTCGCTTCTCTTAATGATTTCCAGTATTCCTTTCTGAAAGTCCTCCATGATTTGCTTTTTCAATTCCGTGAGGGGTTTGAATTTTTAGCTGTTGCTTTCTAGCATTTAATTTTGACAGTTTTTTTTTCTTCTTTTTTTCTTTTATCTCTCTCTGATAGTGTCGCTAAATTGTTTGTGATCGACTTGTTGTTCGACCTCGTAGCGAACTTTGTTTAAGTGATTTGTTGTACGACTTGTGTACGAATCTACTTCGCCAATTTGTTGTTGACTCCTCTGTATGTGAGTTTTGAGATCCTCGACGTTAATTTGTTGTTCCTTGGTGTTATAGGTGAGTTCGCGTCCTTTTGTCACTAATTTATTTTTGGCGACTGATGTGAAAAAGTATTTCACATAGCCCGGCTTTGCTCGAGGTTTTTTAGTGGTTATGTTGAAATGGTAAGGTCAAGTGCTCTTTCAAAAAGCTCTAGTATAATGTCGCAGTGATGCGTAAGTTAAAATATGCAAAGTATTTGTTTTTCTTGTATTTGTAAAACGGGATTCATGCTTGGTTAATCTTGACAATAAACGGGAATTATATATGTACAGTTGAAAGAACGGAGGCGGCGTTACGGGAGCCTGTGATGCGATGACGTTTGACTCAGAAGATGTGGATGCATTTTCCCTGAAACGTCGGAAGTGGTGTCTGGCATCTTGTAGAAAACGTGAAATTGTTATGGCATATAAGGTAGAATGTACAAAAAAAGACCCGACTTTTGTTAAAGATCTCGGTGAAATAAACGATCGCATAAAGCAACATTTTCAATTAATTTTTGCCGCACTCTGTGAGTCAATTGAGATTTTTGGTTGCATATCAAAGCATCAGGCCTCGATTTACCAGTGACTCGTTTTTGGTTGGGTTTAAATGAAGCGTCTTGGAGAAATGCATAAAAGTGCGCAAAAGACCACTCAATATTATAATTGCTGCTGATTTTTGAGGAAACCCGTACATTGATTCGAAAATTTTTTGTGCACATTAAAGGTTCGAACCTTGATCTACAAGTTACCCGATTGAATTTGCATAAGACATCCCGAAGGGGAAGAGTTTGAAACTTCTAAGCGTTTCGGTGATTTCTGTCGTACTCTGTAAATCGAATCCAAACTTTTTGTGTACATCAAAGGTTCATTTCATGATCGACAAGTGCTCCAATTTTGGTGAAAATCGGGCCAAGGGTTTTGGAAGAGTTAGTTTCGTTAGTAGGGAGGCCCATAAACACGCACACAGACACACACAGACATATCGATCTTTATGTATATAGTAGATATTACTACAGAAGTAGCTATTTTGTCTCAAGGGATGGTGCTGATGTTGTGTTGAAGAGTTTTAAATGGTTCAAAAATAGCCAAACCCACTCAATCAGGGAGACACTGTCACATTGTCTGTGGTGACCAATCGAAATCAAAAGTATTTTCTAATTTGAAGAACATAACAACAGAGACTAAAAAGCAATTTATTGGGACATTAATGTTAATATTTGATTAAAATAGAGACCATTATTAATAATTGACTCTGAATTTCATTTTACAATAAAAATTAAATTTTTTAACGAATTAATCTTAGCGACTACGAATTTTAAATTCTAACTTTAACTAAGCATTAGATTTAGATTATGGTAAAGTTATTGAAATATGAAACGGAGAAGAGAGATAGACACACATTATATGCAAATATATAGATACCCACATATGGACAGACAAATATATAGGCATATACATATACTCGTGCACACACACACACACACACACACACACACACACACACACACACATATATATATATATATATATATATATATATATATGAAATTACAAAGTTCGTGTTGAAAATGAAAGTGTTTTGATTCGACTTTCATTAGCTCTAATAGATTTGCAAAAATATATATATTTTTAATAATGCAATATTTTTTAATATTTTAATATATATATATATGTGTGTGTGTGTGTGTGTGTGTGTGTGTGTGTGAGTGTTTGTCCGTTTGTTACTATCCGCTAATCTAGAAAACGGCTGCATCAATTGTTTTAAAATTTTACTATAACCTTTTAATCGAATACGAGCATGTTTTTATATACCTTATATTAAAAAATATTGCATTATTAAAAATATATATATTTTTGCAAATCTATTAGAGCTAATGAAAGTCGAATCAAAACACTTTCATTTTCAACACGAACTTTGTAATTTCATAGAAAAAATAGGAAAACTGTACATTAAAGGTAAACGAAGCCTTTTATTATTATTATTTCCATTTTGGCCAGCGTAAACAAAAGAAATTCCTTCCAATATTTTTTTAAAGATTCTATTATTTTTTTTTTCAACGAATTATTACCGATATCTCATTTATTTCGTTAGTTTAGTAAATAAATTTCTTCTTTTTTTACCATTTAACCAAACTGAGCCACAGCAACGAGTGGCCGGGTACAGCTAGTCGGCTGTCTAACCGCACTGATGAGCTGCGATACAGCGAAAGAGATCTGTCTCCGGATGACTATTTACGCTCTCACACCCTGATTGAGCACTCTTGAAGAATGGTAGACTTTGAAAAACAGTAGCTTTTCTGGCATGTATATTCAGCAATAAATTAAAACACTCTCAGCTAGTGGGCGTGTATAATGATATATACACGCTAAAAAGTTTGCCTCCTTCTATGGAGTGCCCGTAGCTCAGAGGTAGAATTGCCGACTGATGCCAATTCAGTGGGGTTTCAGTTCTGGGTAAAAAGCAATCGGCTGTCTGACCGTACTCATGAGCTGCGAAACAGATCTGTTTGCAGATGACTATATATATATATATATATATATATATATATATACAATTTTTTAAACTCTTGTTTCTAGTGACGTATCAATTTATACTTTAAATTGAGAGCCAGATGAAGAAAAGTCTGTAAATTCTACAATAATGGGATTTAAGACAAAATTCGGATAATAAAATCGGCAAATTTTAAATAGGGTTAGGACAAACAGTCATACTCCACTGCATAAACAAATATATATAATTAAATATATTCACACGATTTTCTCGACTATACAGGCTGGTAGACGAACATAAATAAATACACCGCGTCTACTCAAATATGAGTATCTAGTAAAAATAAAGTTTAATTAATAATATTATTTTTTCGAAAGCTGTTGCTTTCCCAAACGCTACAATTTTGACGTCTTAAAAGACGTCAAAATTGTAGCGTTTGGGTTGACTAGGGTCAACATTTGTCTTTTCTACATGTCCTCACGTTCTTTTAATCTCACAGCTTCTACTCTCACAAACTTAACTCCCTGGTGCCCCCCTCTGCATGAATTTACCCGAGCTACTAGACTAGCGGCTAAGTTTCACCCTTTTACAGCAAAAGCAATCAAATGTAACCGCAACTTCTACTCCCTTAGCTTCTTTGCTCGCACTTCCCACCTGTGGAATTCTCTTCCCTAAACTTGCTTCCCTGAAAGCTAAAATCTTCAAGAATTTAAATGCAAAGCCATTTGCTATCTCTTGTTTTCTTGTCTCACATTCTTTCCATGAAAACCCTTGTATCATGTTCTTCCTTTTCACTCTACTCTCATGCAGTAGCAGCTTTGCCTTGCTTGGGGTGAAATGATTAAAAAATATCATTCAGTAACCGTCTAACTTGATTGGCCTTTGGTCTTTATATTAGATAAAGAATTAGTAAAAATAAACCGTCTAATGCTACCAGTAACTGAGGTTGCTGTGGGTTGTCAAGAAAGTCATAGGATGACAGGTTTTTAAAAAAATGGTAGGTGATCTAAATGTACTAGACTTCATAGAAATGTTCACTTCTATATCAGTTGTGATCTATCATCTGTCGGGTCATTTTGATTTTTGGCTTGGTTGTCACGACAAAGTCTGTTGAAAAATCTAACGAATAAGTACGTGCCAGAAGGATACAGCATTCCATTTTTCAAATTGTGGATAGCACTTAATGTCTCTCGGTTCGGTTTATGATGATACTAGACACGAATGCACGCTGTGCAAAGCGCAGGGGACAATCACAGGTCCTTGATGATCATGACTATATACATCTGGCTAGGATTGGCTGTGCTAACACACAATTGATACTGTTTTAAATCACGTCCACATTCAATACAACCACATATCTGAGCTGATAAGTCGGGATCGATCACATTACAGATTCTTCCTTGGATTTTGTTAAGGACCCCTAGATGAATAGCAGGGGAACCTGACCAGATATGGCAGCAGTATTCAATGCACGAGCGGATGGTAGATTTGTATATGTGCAGGATGGTTTCAGACAGGAAAACTTCCTGACCCTACACAGAGAACCGACCTTCTTAGCAGCAGATTTAGCTATGTATTCTATATTGCCTTTCCACTTGAGGTCTAGTGTGAAAGTCAACCCGAGGAGGTGCGGTATTTTACTTTCAGGGAGACTAGACTGATTCATGCTAATGGGGGTGGTTAGGAGCGATTGTCTGTGGTGGTTAATAGATAGCAGCTTCGTTTTGGAAGCATTGGAAAGATTCTTTAACTTCCAAGGGAAACTAAACAGGAGATCTACCAAAGTGTAGTCGTACCCAGATTCCTTAGACAGGCTAGGCCGCATGGAGCAGAATGAGGGGAACGAAGGAAGACACTTTCCAGAAAAAATATTCCAATGTTTCATCGAATTTTAAGTATTTGGATTTTAAATGTATTATAGTTACCGCTCTTGTTTCCTGATAATGCCATGTATAGACATCCATCCATATTTACAGAAATCGGTAAATTCATATACGCACAAATAAATTCAAGATTCTTTTTAAAAAAATCTGGCAGGGACCGAAATTGTAATAATCTTTTTCCATTTCTGATTAGGAAATATAGTTTTCGATTACTAACTATATCATCTAAACGGCATAAATTAACAGAGAATTTTTAAAAGATTTAAAGAAACATTTAAAAAAATGAAAATAAAAATTCATTATTCATCGAAAATATTTTTCTTAAGACAATAGCGTTTATTATATATGTTCGCGTTTTTATTTTACGATTCAGAATTGACTTTCGCTAAGTGGTTATCCTGTTTTACATAAAGAAATTGAAGATTTTAATTTTACAAGGACTTATAAACAGAAGAACAGATATTTTCTTGAAATTTAATACAATTAAATAAGCGGGAGTTAAAAATGAAACATTTCAAAAATAATTTCACTCATTTTATTTGTGAATAAATCCTGACAGGTTTATAAAATCCGACAATTATTTGATCTTTGCAAGAATTACCAAATCAATGAGTTTTTTTTTTACCACAAAAAGAAGCTAAATTTTCTCATAAAGACTTAGACGATAAAACTATTTTTATTAATTTTTGGATTTTTTCAATCATGTTTGCTCATTATATATTGAATCTTTAGAGCTACACACATACACACACACACACACACACACGGACACCCACGTATATATATATATATATATATATATATATGTGTGTGTGTGTGTGTGTGTGTGTGTGTGTGTGTGTGTGTGTGTGTGTGTGTGTGTATACATGTTTCTTTTGAAAACATATTAGGTGTGTATGCAGTGATATACGTACTCATTATGTGTTTGAATTTCTTGCACGCAATCATTTATGCCCGTTGTTTTAAGAAAACCAAGCAAAAGAGAACGCTGTTATGTTTTCCGAATATTTCTATTAAGATATTAAGATAAACTTGTATAAAGTTCTCATTAAGACAATTTTCTAATAATTAAAATACGTAATAATCTAGTGGTGTAAGTTCAAGGTTGAAGTGGGACACATCCCATGCAAGATATAACCAATTTTAGCCAGATCTACAAAGAGACATGGCCAATATATATATACAACGTAAATTTCCCTCACGGCTGAAACAAAATCATTTATTCAAACATTTATTCCCACACAATGACAATAATATTTAAGTGAATGTGTACCCGATATATTATAGCAACACAACGCACACTCTTTTATTGGTGTTAAGTAATGCGTCTTGCCAATAACAATGAATGCAATGCTACCAACAAGAATGTGCCAAACTGCATAACTGACACATATATAAATTATATTTTGTTTTATAAAATAGATTATTTGTTTTAGACAGGATTTGATGAAAAAAGAAGACAATGTTTTCAAACATCATTATTTTGAGGAAAGAAAACATAAAGCGGTCTCGTGAGGATTATAAGGTTGTTATGACTGCATCCCATGAAGCATTACACAAACCTCAGAAAAAACATCACTCAACAAATATATGACATTTGGAGAGAAAAGTTTGGACAAACAATTAAAAAGTACGTTGACAAAAATAAACTAGGCAATGTAAGAAGGCACATCATGCGAAATAACCGATTGACAGAGGCTGAAATTAAAGAAATAAAAAGAATTACAACCAGAAGAGACGAATCAACAAAACATGAAAGGGAACCGGAATCAGAAATGAAAAGTAGTGACATCAGACAAACCACAGATCATAATGAAGAAACTGAGATACACACAAATTATTGTGAATATAATGCTGAAAGTTTAAAAGTGTAGTAAAGGTGTGATCTTAGTCGATCACAAGACGGCAATAAAACGAGTTCAAAACACTTGGAAAAGAATTATTTTACGGAAAACAAGAACAGTATAAAGAGAAAATTTTTCAAAATTACAACAAACAAAACATAATTTCAAGAGAATTAAACTCGACAATGCAGCACTCAAATTAATACTGGATGAAGAAAATCCTCATATAAATTCCAGTGAAGCAATAATTCTTCAGTCACAAAAAGTACAAAAAGGCAGCCTCACAAACATGAAAGTTCACTTTGGAGAAAAATATAAAAAGAAACTGATCAACTTAAAAATGTATAATCAGTACTCGATGAACTGGAAAGAGGAACAAAAGAAAAGACTAAAAAAGGCATAAAAGTTAAAAGAAAATACAATATTATGAAGGAAATGATTTCCTAGCAACTTAAGAAAAAATAAAGCAAACACTACAACTGAAAACTCAAAGAATAAGACGCTATGAAAAACCTCAAGATTCTACAGACAGAACAATATCTTTCAAGCCAATGCAAAGAACTTTTATCGAGAAATATCTAAACAAAGAATTGAAGTAACACTCCTCTCCAAAGATGGAAAGGGCTATATAGTTTTGGGAAAAATATGGGTTAGTCCTAAAGAACATAACAAAGAAGCAGATTGGATTGCACAAGAGATAGAATTTCATGAAAAATAAAAGAGAACAAACATGGGCTGGAACCACAGACAAAAATATTGAATGTGCACTGAAAAAAGTCAATATAGTTTCAACATTTTGAACTGGACTCTAAATGTAATCAGATGAATATATTCTAAGACAAAAAAGCTTATTTGTAAGCATAACATGCATCATCCAAAGGCTGATGCAGACCGCTCATACATAACCCGTAAAAAAGGTGGATGAGGTCTTATTCAGCTAGAATTGTTATACAAGGTTATAATTATTGCTTACTCACATACATAGAAACAGCAAAGGTCATGGTTGTACGTTTAGTCAAACAACATAAAAACAAAAAGAATAAATATTCAGCAATGAAAGAAGACAGTACATGCAAACAAGATTTACATTTAGTAGATTCTGTAGAAAAATGAAACAGAACCCAAGAAGCAACTGTTGCAGCAAAAATTTGAAAAAGAAAACCAAGGACAAAGCTTTTGAACAGACAAAACAACGCTGACAAGGCGAACGTCTGCATGGATAAAACGTGCTAATAAACCCGATGTTGATAAAGTTAATACTCGTCGATGGTTACAACCATCTGGTTAAACTCTGAAACGAGGGCTTTATTTTTTACATTTTACTATAAACCTTCAGGCAAATATCATACATAATACTTTTTTTTAATCGTTTCACCCCAAGAAAGGCGGTACTGCCACTGATACGCAGGGGGCTATATAAGAGAGTAAAAGCTTAGGCAGGAGGAGAATGAAGGGAAAGTTACAGGGAGTTGCAGAGAAATGGCAAGAGAAGGATAGGACCACGGGTTTGAAGACAGTTGCGAAGGTACAGAGAAAGGAAAAGAACAAGACATAGGGGGTAATGTAGAAAGAACTGGAGTGGATGACAGATGGGAATTGACATTGCATTTAAATTCCTGGAGGTTGTAGCCGTCAGGAAATCAAGTTTACGGAAGGGAGTTCCACAGGCGGAAAGTCCAAGAAAAGAAGCTGATGTAGCAGAATTGTCGGCTGCATTTGGTTGATGTAACTGTAAATGGGTGAAACATTGTTGCCAGTCTGGTTGCATGAGTAAATTCTTGAGGAGAGGGTACCAGTGACCTATGTTCGTCGGAGCAGAAGCTATGAAAATATTTGTAGAAGAGACAGAGGGAAGCCACATCGCGCCGGTGAGAATGTGGATGAAGTCGAGCTGCTTATCACATTACAGATTCTCTTTTGAATTCTGCCGAGAAAACAGTATGACAACAGTATTATACGCACGGTTGGATGGTTGATTTGTATAAATGCAAGACGGATCCCGCAGAATAAAACTTCCATGGCCCGACACAGTGACCCAACCTTCCTAGCAGTGGATTTAGCTATTGACTCAATGTAATTATTCCACGTAAGGTCGGAAGATAGGGTAAGGCTGAGGAGGCGCAGTATATTGCTTTCAGGGAAACTTGCTTAGTTCACGCTGATGGGGGTAGGAAAGGTTGCTAGACAGATAGCAGTTTCGTTTTACAAGTATTGAAATTTACAAACGACTTCTTACACCATTACACTACTGAATGGAGGTCCTTCTCACCATCACCCGCGTGGATATGTTTGTCAGCCTCACCAGATTTCTCACTGATGCGGGTGTAAATGGTGGTGTCATCTGTGTAGATGCCTACTTGGGATTTGATCACATCTGGGAGATCATATATGGAGATCAGAAAGAGCGTCGGGTTTAGGATAGGACCCTGGGAGACACCAGCGTTCGTGCGGTAGGATGTGGAGGCATGCCCATTCAAGACGATCTTCATTATGCAGTTACATATTAAAGATTTAATTAGATCAAGGAAGCGTTTAGTGATACCATAACCCTAAGGATTGCCTAGAAGGCCAGCGTGGCAAACCCTATCAAAAGCCCTGGAGATATCCAGGGAAACAGCACAAGCCTCGCCGGATTTATCGAATCCAAAATGCAGGTTCTGTTACAAACACCAGGAAACCATTGATCATCTAATCTCAGGATGTCCTTTAATTGCTTCCAATTAATATAAAAATCTTCGCGATAGAGTGAGACAATATTTACACTGCAAAAACTTTGGAAAATATGCAAACAAACAATGGCATGAATATCATTCAGCACTGATTACAGAAATAGAAGACGTCGTCATTCTAGGAGATTACATCATCTTCATAGACAAGGAAAATTTAAGCAAATAGGCCAGATATTATTGTCAAAGACTGAAAAGGAAAAAAAATTTGGTATGGCTTGCTCAGTGGTTTATAACATAGCAACCAAGAAACTTTAACGTCTATCAAAGTATAAAAACCTGAAAATTGAAATAGAAACAGGCTGAAATTAACTTCAAGTACCAGTGATAGTAGGTATTCTTACAATGATAAAAAGAGGAACACAAGAACACATTGAAAAAGTTCTAGAACTCCCAGCTTAAGAGAAATACAAATTCTTTTTCGATAATTACAGCTTACACACTAATACAAAATTTGTCCATATAATACTAGTGATGTTAAGGGGGTTAGGAAAACAAATGAAATTTGCCATAATCCCAAGAAACACCAGCTTAAGAGATATACAAAAATTCTCTTGATACCTAGACGGCCTACACACTAATATAAACTTTGTCCATGTAATGCTAGTGATGTTATGGGAGTTAGAAAAACAAATCATGAAATGTATTCATAACAACACACCAGTAACTGCCTTAAGTGTCTTTCTACAGACCTGATACGTAGTATGATGATAGCAGAAGTCAAAAGATGTGGACCATAATGATCATGATGATGATCATGATTGTTAAACACGGGAGATCAGAAAATTGCTATAAGCCTAAGGCACTTGTAGCTGTAAAAATGTTAATTTAGAGCTTTTCTAGGCGTTCACTGTGCAATGTGATAATGAACCGAGGCAAGAAGTTAAGGCATCATTACTGTTCCAAGGCGTTGTCAGATGTAATGGCTAAGAAAGAAAAATAAGAGGAAGAGTATGAAGGTTTTAAACATAAACTATCGGGCTTGTAGATGCTCTAATGTCTTGGGACTTCTGGAAATGTGGGAGACAAATTCCAAAAGATTAAATATATTTAAAATAAAATTAAAATCGTCCTTTGAACTGAGATTCTTCATAAAACAGGACTGATGAGATAGAATTATCAGTTAGTTTTTGTCGATGTATCGAGGTGAAGAAATGGCAAGACCCACGGGCATTTGTTAAGATCCGCAGCTGGTCTTTAAGTTACAGCATGAGAAAGCATGTTAAAAAATAGATAATAATAATAATAATAATAATAATAATAATAATAATAATAATGCATTTTTGGATCCACATCAGGCAAATCTTATACATAATAATGTGCATCCAAAATGCAGGCTTTGTAATAAAAACCTAGAAACAATAGACCATCTAATCTCAGGATGGTCTGTACTTGCCTCAAATGAATATAAAAATTGTCACGATAGAGTGGGACAAGATTTACACTGGACAATGTGCAAAAACGATGGAAAATATGTAAACAAACACTGGTATGAACATCAACCAGCACCGGTTACAGAAATAGAAGATGTCACCATTCTATGGTATTACACCATCTACACAGACAAAAAAATTGAAGCAAATAGGCCGGACATTATTGTTAAAAACCAGGAAGAAAAAACTTATCTATTAATTGATATGGCTTGTCTAGCGGATTGTAACATAGCAACCAAGGAATTTGAAAAAGTGTCAAATATGAAGACCTGGAAATTGAAATAAAAAAAGTGGAACTTGAAAACAAGAATCGCGCCAGTGATAGTAGGTGCACTTGGAATGATAAAAAATTGAACAAAACAACACATTGAAAAAAGAGATAAACAAAAATTGTCTTGTTAAGTAAAGCTCACAGATTAAGGAGAACTTTGTTTATGTAACACTAGGGATGCTAGGGAGATATGAAAAAACAAGAAATGGGATCACAACAACACACCACTACCTGTCTTAAGACTTCCCACATCATATATATATATATATATATATATATATATATAGTGTTGCGCAAAAGTAAGTGAACCGCAAAGGAATTTTTTTTTTAATTATCCTTATTTCCAGATAATCGCCAATTCTTAATTAAACTTTATCTCTTAATAAAAACCCTTATTAAACAAATTATAACTATATTCAAAAACTTATATAAAGCTGGAATAAAAATATTCATTAAAATTTAAATTGAACCCTTTACATTTACACACTTTATTTATGTTTCTGGTTAAAATAATTTCTTTTGCACGTGTAAAAATCAAAAGGATACATGTTAATACGTGTGAACCAATAAAATTTACTGTGTATACAAACGGCTACCAAGATACAAATAAGTTTCTAAAAATTTTTTAAATCACATAGTTTAAACCTATAATGGTACAGAAGGCTACAAAAGCTGTAAAAACGATTAGAAGGATACGTCTCTACCGTGCGACAAATTACTTATAAACGTAAGGTCTTTGGTATAACAGCATCGTAAATGAGAAGTGGTCGTTGGCAAAAAAAATAACAAGAGCAAGTTAATATCTTATTCGGCAAGTCCAGGCGAATCCTGCTGTGACCGACCTCTGCGGTTCTCCAAGACTCCCTGGTCAATGTCGGAATCAATGTACATACGTCTACAGTCGGAGGAAATCTGATCAATGCTGATCTTCATGGCAAAATTCTGAGAAAAAAGAAAACAATTCTTTATTAAAACATTCACAAACAACTATGTCAAATCACATATTAATAATCTATATACGTGGTGGCATTTTTTTTTTTTTGTCGGATGAAGACAAATTAGGGCTTTTTGGGAGGAACAATAGGCAGTATGTTTGGCAAGTTCTTAATAAGGCTTTTGAAGAGAAACTTTTGGTGCCAACAGTAAAACATAGAGGTAGCAGAGAGTGATGTCGTTGTGCTTTATGGCGGCTTGAACAGGTAAAATAGTGACATTGACAGCACAATGAACTGCAAGATACCAGGCAATTTTAAACGAAAGTTACTTGCCCTCTGTTCACAAATTGGGTTTAGGTCGGTACTAGATTTCCCAACAAGACAAAGCATCAATGTAAATCTACAAAATAATAGGTTCGAAAAAAGATTTGATGTCTTGGAATTGCTTGTCAAAGTCCTGATCTTAACCCACCTGAAAGTCTATGATTCAAGTTAAAGAGAGCAGTAACCCAACTGTTATCAGGCAATTATGGGAGTTTTACTAAGAAGAATGATCAAAAATTGATCCTCTCTACTGCCAGAAAATTCTTTAAAACTATAGAAAATAAAGGGTCATTATCGTAACTTCAAAAAGAGGCCCCATCTAAATTAAATAAAAGGTTTCACTTAATTTTGCACATCTCAATTTTTAATTGATATTTTTATTCAAGCTTGATAAAACATTTTGAAAGTGGTCGGCATTAATTTAATAAAGTTATATCTCTTAATAGAAATATAGTTTCATTAAGATTTGTTAATTATCTGAAAAAAAGAAACTGTTTTGATATTATCTTAGGGATTCACTTATTTTTGCCTAACACTGCATAGATAGATAGATAGATAGATAGATAGATAGATAGATAGATAGATAGATAGATAGATAGATAGATAGATAGATAGATAAAATTGAGCCTAATTGAACGGATTGGCTGCCATCAAAACTAGAAATCACCAGAGATTATTGGTGTAAAAAATCCATTGGATGCTTGTAATAATCCTAAAAAAATTACAAGACTAAAATTATAAATTAGCACAATATCTATAAAACCTATTTGTCCCTGACACTCATGAATTAATTGAAAGCTGAAGTTACCTCCTCAAATGAAACTTATTTTTGGCTTTCGTTTTGGTGTTATAAAACAATTATCAATCTAAAAAATGTTGAAATTATTATTTTTCGTTTTTACAAAATATTATTGACTTTTTTTATTCATTTGATCATTCAATTCACACGGAGAAAATGTTTTCATATTTCTATTCTTATTATTATATTACGATATATTAGTTATATTTTGTAAGATTAACTTTTTCTGGGGCAAGATCATAAGTCTTCAGTATGGCTTATGGATTGAACTCATTAAAATAGTTATAGCTTCTCAACACCTGTTTTATTGCCAGATATCCAAACATTTGTTGATATAGTGAGGAATTCTCAGGGAACCATAGGCTAATGGTAATGAGGTCTTAGATTTGAAACCGTACCTGATCCATAGCTCCTTAGTTTGTCAAAGATCTTTTTGTAAGCGTAGCTGTCATTATGAAGAAAGTTTGGGTACGTGAGTTATTTGAGGACACACTGAAGACTGTAAGTAAAAAAAACAACATCTTATAAACAATTAAATCTTTTGATATAAAACATGGAACACAAATGCAGTAATGGCTGGCTTATATGTTTATTCGATGTTACCACCTTCATCCGAACAACGATGGCTTCAATGTTACGCCTGAATTGCTGACATCCACATCAATTAGTCTGTATTAATATTGGACATTAGTCGAGTAATGGTGGCTTTATAGGAACGTAAAAAACGACTCATATGTAATAGCTAAGGTAATTTATGTCTAGTTAATTAAGTGACAACATATTTGGTTTCATGTGACAATGCAGATTGTCCAGTATCCAATCTTGTATTACCATAGTTTGTGAGCAATGTGTAAATATATTGCTGAAACGCATATGCCTTTCAATTGCATAAAAAATCTGCCCAGGTTATCACAACTGTTTTTACACCTCAGTGTAACCAGAAGCATTCTACAAAAGACCCGCTTGAAAGAGGTTGTTTAACATTATTCACCACACCTTAAAACGTCAGTCAGTTAAGGACCATACGTGATACACACTTTGGGCGATCATGTCTCGAAAGAGCCATGACTGACTGGGCAGAAGATTATCCTGCAGTAGGTTGCCATTACTTTCTACGGTAAACTGTTTGTCAGCCAAGGCTATAGAACCCAGTCTGTGTCATTATTTAACCCATAACCGTAGGGAAGAGACGGATACCTTTCCCAATGGTATTTGCGCGTAAGTGAAATCAAGAAATTCAACTGGAATTCGAACTCGGCTCCTCGATTTGTCATTCCGAGTCGATATCCACTGCACCACAACGTGCATCCCCTTAAAACGTAAAAAAAGCGAAAACATTAAAATGTATATAAGATATGCGATAATCTGCCCATAATCAACCATCGTTTTTCCGGTTCACTTATTTAATCCTGGTTGAAATGTTTTTCTTATTAAAAATCATTAGCATGGAATATTCTTTAAGATATTTGAACTTTTCAGTAATCGTTTCACTCGATGCGACCGTTGTTCTTGTGAATTGCCTTTTTCTCATCGCGTACAACTTCTACCGAATGTCCTTATCACACCACTTTACGGACAGACCCACAAACGCAGGGAGAACAATGGCAATAGCCATCAAGGATGCTCTGGTGTTTCCAGCGATAATGTTCTGTGCTTGATGTACAATTTCTAGTTTCCTGATGCTGTCTTAGCGATAAAAATGATTTTGTGCTTTGCTACGCGCAGCACATTCCTGTTTGAGATTGCTAAGTCTTGCCGAATTCTGTGCACAAACGTCCTGGTGACTTGCAAGCTCAACATTGTTGAACTTTCCGTGTTTCCACAGCATTTCATTTCGCCTCATGCCTTAACTGATAATTGTCAATTTATTTTCTGGAAAGGTAAATGGACATTAATTGATTATAACTTAACTGCAGAGGCACAATCTCATGTCCTTGAATTTTTTACTCAGCCTCTATTATTATTTAAATAGCTAAACTATCTGTACTAAATTGTGTATTTAGCCTGTAGCAGTTGATCTATCATATCTAAGTTTAAATGCCTCGATCTAAAATGGTAGACATTCATTTGCTTAAGGGTATTAACAATGAAGGACATTGTTGTAGTAAAATATAATAAGCTAGAAATATTCACTATAATTTCTCTAGTAGTTTAATCTTCAATGCCAGGACTAGTTTAGCCACCAATCCTATTTATATGGTAAATTCGCACATGAATACAAAATTTTCCCCCAACTTTGTTTTGATATTGTAAATTTGGAAAACTTTATTTCGGCAAAAGCAAATTAATGCAGTTTCAAAAACAATTTCACCAAATTCATTTATTTTTTATTTTTTAGTGTTCGATAGCGAGTCGTTTAGATGCCGTAGATGATTTGGGGGAGATTTTTAACTGTTTGGACTAGGGACGCTACACGATCCTTGTTTAGCCCTTTCAGTTGAACTACTTGGCACTTGTTGTAGTACACTATCTTTTGATTTTGGTATGTTATTTCCATCCAAATCAGGTAGAGGACTATTTGAAATTATTGTAACTGCTTTAGATTCAAAGATTTTTGTTCCCTCACCAGCGGGAACTAAGCTCCGTAAAGAAACTGTACTTTTATTTTCCTTTCGGTGACTTAACAAGAGCGTAATCGAAATTCGCCTAAATCAGCTCAACAAGTAGGTTCGTACTTGTTGTTCTGGACGTAGTTTCTCATAAATACTTTCCCAGGAATCGTCAACCATGAAGGATCAGAGGTAGATTTTATAAGATAAAAAAACATCCGTTCAAGAAGAGCACAATTCGTGGCTAGTCACTGTAAGGAAAGAATCGAGTGGAGAGCATCAGATAAAACGGTTTCCTATTGATGCGCAGGTAAACCGCGCTATTTTAAAGCTAAATTGATTGTCCTCGAAAGAGTTCCGTTCAGTTTCTCCACTTGACTGCTTCTCCGTAGATTGTAGCTATTCTTTTCTTGAAAACATTTTCTTAACTTTTCCAATATAAAATTAGGTCCTGTATCAGACTGTTATATAACTTGGCACACCAAATATGCAAATAATGCTGTGGATTCCGGGTGAGAAATCCCACAAAATAATAAATAACAAAAACAGATATGGAGATAAAAAATGTAAGTTATATTGAACAAAATATACAAACTGGAACACGGGTTAGTCAATTCAGGAATATTATTAGTAGAAATCAATATATACAGTCTTGCAGTGAAATAGTATGTTCAGTTAATGTGGCTATATCCAAACAACTTCAACTAACTCTGCACCAACTTATTGCTTATTGACCAACTAAGCAACTGCTTTACAACTCTACAACTGCCGATATCTGTATAGGCAGGATTATATGTACACATCAGGTGAGTCCGTTCTTGTATACAAAAGGGGCGATCCCACAACAAATAACTAACTTAACTCAATAGAGTTTTAGCGAGCATGTTTCTACAAATAAAAACGACTATTATCATTAATGAACATCAATAAATATTTGTTCCTTTCTCGATTTGAAGGAAGCGGTCCCTTGAAATCTATGTTCAATCTTAGAAGGATTGAGTCACTGATTAATTTGCTTCCTTCTCTCACAAATTTTGGCTTTCCTACGACACACATTATATTTTCCAGTTCTTTTATTTACTTCTGTTGAATAGGAAAGATTTCTAGACCTGATAGTGTTTAATTCTTGATACGCCAGGAGAACAGATTCTTATGTAATTTCTTATGGTCGATATTTACAACAGGAGTGCTGTCGATATCTGACTGCATATTTGTAAGTTAATAGTTCAATTTTCCAGCGATTAATTTTTTCGTTTTCAGTCTTCGAAGCTTTATGCTTATCGAAAATGTCGGATAAAGTTTTGTCCGTGACAAGAATCTTTACCTTTTTTTACCTAATGACCCAATTCTCTGTTTGTTTCAATGATCGCTTTAGCTGCTTTCTCTACTGGGTAGTCGTTTCGTCTACAAGGGATTAGAGTTCTAGACCAAAATGCAATAGACCTGCCTCTTTGATTTACTGTCACAGCTAAACTCACGTAGCTAGCATCAGTTTCATTTTCAAGGGGTTTTCTTCGACTATAGTGTGTACTACAGCTCTTTCTAATTTCTTTTTCAAATATTCAAAAGAATCTTTTACGTTAGCAGATAAGGGGAATGTAGTTTTGTTATTTAGCGCGTGAATTTTTAGTGAATAATTTGAAAGACAACGACTGTAGTAAGTGAACATTCCGGCGATTCTCTTCTGAGCTTTCATATTGCCTGGAGGAGGGAATTATCGAAGTGATCTCAACCTTTCAATGTCTGATCTAACGGTTCCTCTACCGAATTCATATCCAGAGGTTTTATTTTCGTTACTCTGTAAATAGATGTATTCTTATTTAAAGTGAGACCGTAATTTTCAATCATCTCTTTCAATCTTGGCAAGTTAATGTCATGCTGTCTTTCATTGATACCATTAATGTTGTGTGAATTTTCCCTTTAGGCCCTCTTTTTGATTATTTCATCCAAACTTTTTTGAAATACAGCCACGTCATCTGTGATACCAAACGGCATATTATTGAAATTATACAATTTAACATCGGTTTCAAAATTAAGGAAAGTTTGCTTTACGTAAGAGAACTTGATGATACGCATTTTCTACGTCTAGAGTACAGACTATACTTTGCTATTTCCGAAACCACCGTCGTAATGTTAGGCAGAAGATAGGCATCTTTTTTTAGGTTAAATGATTTATTGTTTTTGAATAATTTGTGACTAAATTTTTGTTTCTCGTTCTTATTTGCCACTGGTTGCGCTCTCCACAGAGATCTAATGAGCTCAGTGATATCTGAATCCAACAGGATTATTAGATGTAAGCATTTTATTAAAAGATGAGAAGACCACTTTGAGCCTAGGTATTACAGTTTGAAGGTCAAGGCACAACAATTATAACCCCTACAGACTTACAAGTTACTCTTGGAAACATTCAACGTACATTGTCGTACATAATTAACTACAGCTCTATTTCTAGAGTCTTCTATCAGTTTAAATGTTTTCAATAAAGCTGCCTTTCTTCACACGAGCGCGTGCGCTTAAATATTCCTGAATATGTAAGAAATCTTTTCCATTTTTTTTAAATTTCAATTATTACTTAATTTTCGTTATTTTACTAGAACTCATTACGATAATCTAGTTTATGCCATACTTTTCTGTCCGCTATGAAGATTATTCATTTAACTAGTATCGTTTTTTAACTGACGCACAAAGGTTTCAGTTGTTTTCTCTTCGTTCCGTCTTATGTTTGTTATATTGATTAGAGAAGATATGATGGAGATATGAACACTAAAATTCTAATAAGATATGCGATGGGTTCAGTCAACATAGAAAATGAGCAATCTACTGGTCTACATACAAGTATGCAATATGAAAAGTATTTGGGAGCTGTTGGATATTTTTTAATCATTTGATCCCAAGCAAAGCAGAATTGCCACTGGTGCACAGGAGGTTACAGAAAAGATGAGTGATGAAAAAGAGAAACAAGTTACAGGGGAGTCATTTGTTGAATTTCATTAAACGATTGATCTAAAGTCAGAAAACTCACCCACCCACCTATATATGAGTTTCTGGTGAGCTGCGATAAAGCGAAACAGGACGGTCTGCAGATGATTATATATATATATATATATATATATATATAAACACAATATGACTTGATATATTTGTTTGTTACATTCTTGACGAATTTTCTTGGATATAGTAACTTATATGGGATCGGTAAGTCTTAATGCATTGAATTATATTTTTTTTTACTTCAGTATTTTATAATAGAATAAAAATCAATAATAAAGTTAATTGGGCGGCTAAAAATCTGAGATGATGTATGAAATAAAGAAAACGATTACTTATTTTATGAAATCTTCTCCAATGGCTCTTCTCTCGTAATCACTACTGTCTGCCTCTCTCTGCCATTCGTGGTATTGCCGAAAAGAAGTAAAAGAGGAGAAAGAAAGAAGTTTTTGGAGAAAAAATAGTATAGAAAGTATAGTGATAGAGGAAAAACAAAAAGAAACCAAAAATGGAGAGAGATAAAAAAAAAAAGTCAAGAAATATAGTCAGAAGGATATATTTCAGTCATTTTTTTACAATTCGTAAATAACATAACTACAAATATTTTATTATATATTAATGTAGTAGCATTGAATTGCATTCTTTTTCAGTTTTAGAGTCTTTAACAAAATAAATCATAAACAAATACTCTATTTAGTTTAAATCTAATATCCCGATGTAAAGAATTCATCCGAGTTAAGCTTATTAAAAATAATATAGGCAAAAGGGAATTCTAAACTAATGCGTATCATCTTAGATCTCGAATACGCTGTCAGCGGAGAAGTCTCAGGCGAGTTTATTAAAGATACACATCATTTATACTGAGAATAAAATCTCAATGTTTAATAATAAAGTATTATATTCTGATCTTTCTTCAAAACACAAGAAGTTAAATAGCAGAAAAAATAATCTTGCATTTCTTTTCTTTATAATGAATTGGTTCTTGTTTCTTTCTTATTTTTACATTCTAAGTTTTAACTAACCAAAATGATTAATGTCACCATAGACAAGCCGTTCGTCGTATCTTGTATTACACGAAACTTCGTAAATTTTACAATAAAGAATAGTATATTAGTTTAATATCCACGAAGTACCGAATATTCACAAGAAAATGCTGAAAAACATAAATCTTTAATATCTTAAAAGAACGATCGTAAGATCATTTAAATATGCTGCTTATTGGTATCAGTCAATTAATTGCCATACGTGATACACGCTTTGAGCGATCATGTCCCGATAGAGACATGACTGACTAGGCAGAAGATTATCCCGCAGTAGGTTGCCATTGCTTTCTGCGGTAGACTGGTTGCCAGCCAAGGCTATAGAACCCAATCTGTTCTGCCATTTAACTCATAGCTGGAGGGAGAAGAGATACATTATATTACATTATTATATTAAGTATAATAAGTGGGGGGTCAGTGTATTACTTCATAACAATAAAAAACCGATCCCCCACTTTATACACAGTAGAAGTTTTAATTATGTTTCCAACTATTATATTCAGTCAGTCAGTTAAGTGCCATACATGATACACGCTTTGAGTGTTCATGTCCCGAAAGAGACATGACTGACTGGGCAGTCTAAGGCTATAGCACGCAACTAAGGCTATAGCACGCAATCTGTCCTGTTATTTAACTCATAACTGGAGGGAAGAGACGGATTAATACCTTTCCCAAGGGTATTTGTGCATAAGCGAAGGCGAGGAATTCAACTGGAATTCGAACTCGGTTCCTCGAGTTGTCGTTCCGATTCGATATCCGCTACACCACAACGCACATCAATACTTATTAAGTATAGTACTCTTAAAAATAAGATTACTTATGTTTAGAGGAATTATATATATATACACTAATCCTAGACGTAGGTGTCAGTAAGCAACATTTGATTCCTAAACAGAATGCACTGTGCTGATCTATATGTGATCTCGTCCGTCTTAACGGATACAAAACACGGATAATACTTACTTTCATGATGTCATCTGGAATAATAAGGAATATATTTTAAGGAAGAACTTATTTAATTTGATTCAATTAAAAAATCATAAAAAGAGAAAGCAACTTTGAATCGAAGATCATTTGATTTTCGTAATGATTTGTAGATTGAGGTAAATGTTAGTCAATTTTGCCAAACGATATAAAGCATTTTTGGATTTTTAAAATTAAACTGATTTAAATATCCCATAATTAATGCGTCTTGAATTTGCTCAGATCAACGAGATGTGTTTCTTCTATTTATTTCACAGGTTGTTTTTGATGACACATTAGGTGGTTGGCCTAATAAATTTAAAAAGTGGTTTTGCTATCTTTGTATTTGCTATCCTCAGAGCTTTTCAATCTTACCCTGACCCTTGTTAGTACCTTTTCTTGTCTTTTACTTATAAAAGACCGGTATTTATATTTTCGACAGAATTTGCGATAAAGCTCTACTTTTTCATTGAGATAATTTTCTTGCTTTTCATGATACGTTTTCCAAAATACTTTCTTTCTCTTGTTCTCTTTTGGGAGGTTCTTCATAAATCTTCCTAAGAGTTTCTCCTTTAGCAATATCTCTCGTTTTTCAAACGTACAAGCTGTTTCAATTTTGAATTGTTTCAAAAGCTGAGGGACTAGTGTACGAAACACGGGTGACCTACATCATATTCCCTGTATTTCGGCTGTTGATTGCCGAAAGGAGATCGGTGACGTCAAGTTATCTAAAAACCCAATAAAGTTTCCCTTGATGATTGAAGCAATCGAGGGTCGGATCCAATAGTGCAAAGATATTGTATGATTGCAGTTAAAATCAGTTTTTATACTCATTGTATCTAATCAATTTGATTTTCTCTTTAATTAACGACGTTTATGTAAAATACTTTGCCACTGTTCAAGGCTTTCAAATTGCATTCTTGTATGTGAACCAGTAGATTTCTCATTTTCTATGTTGACTGAACCCATCGCATATCTTATTAGAATTTTAGTTTTCATATCTCCATCATATCTTCTTTAATCAGTATAACAAACATAAGACGGAACGAAAAAGAAAACATCTGAAACCTATGTGCGTCAGTTAAGATAATAGTTGAACCAATGATTCTCATGGGGGACATAAATTAGATTATAGTGTTTGAGTTCCAGTGAAAGAAACAAAATCAAGTTTCTTCCAAAATTAGTGTCTTCAGTCATTTTTCAAAATATTTCAAAATTAAAGAGAAAAATGGAAAAGAGTTCTCATATATTCAGGAATATTTAAACGCGCGCGCTCTTGTGAAGAAGGACAGTGCTATTGAAATCATTTGAATTGATAGAAGACTCTAAAAACAGAGCTGTAATTAATTATGTACGCCGAATGTTTCTTATAGTACCTTGGAAATCCTTAGCAATTGTAATTTTTGAGCCTTGACCATCAAACTGTGACATTGACGCTCAAAGTGGTCTTCTCATCTTTTAATAAAATGCTTACATCTGATAATTAAGAATGGCCATATAAAATATGGCAGTTCGAAAATAAAGGCTGATTAAAATCACAAAGTCTTCCAACACAGAAAGTTGAATAGAATTTCTGACACACCATTTTTTAAACATTCATTGAGAACGTCTAAATCCTATTTTCTTTCGTTTATTTACGGCGTTCCAGTCTCTAAAACTAATAACAGACACAATAATCTCAATGACGACCGAGAGCAGAAATATTTAACCTCTCCTGCCTCCCATAAGCATGGACCAAGCGACTCTCCCTGGGAGCAATACATTACGCCTCCCCGGTCTTACCCTCTCTTCTGATCTCAAATGGAACCACTACATCGAGTCCATAGCTAAATCCACTGCTAAGAAAGTTGGGTCACTGTGTCCGGCCAGGATGTTTTTTCCACCTGAACCCATCCTACATATATACAAATCAACCATTCGTCCGTGCATGGAATACTGCTGCCATATATGGTCAGGCGTCCCTGATGTTCATCTCAGTGTTTCCGACAGGCTCCAAAGGAGAATCAGTAATGCGATAGGTACTGACTTGGCGGCTCGACTACAGCCACTTCCCCACCGACGAAATGTGGCCTCCCTTTGTCTGTTCTATAAATACTTTCACGGCTTCTGCTTGAACGAACTTAAGTCACTGGTGCCTCCTCAACAGGTGTTTACTCGTGCAACCAGATTGGTACGGTCCCACCCATTCACAGCTAGGTTAACCAAATGCAGACAACAATTCTACTCCTCAGCTTCTTCTCTCGCACTTCCCGCCTGTGGAACTCGCTCCCATATTCTTGCTTTCCTGACGGCTACAACCTCCAGGAATTTAAATGCAAGGTCAATACTCATCTATTAACCACTTGACTCTAGTTCTTTCCCCACCCCGTATATCCTTTCCTTTCTTTCTACCTTTGAAATTGTCATCACACCTGCATTCTTATCTTTCTATTGCTCCTTTCTAACTGGTTCGTCTTCCTCTTTACTCTCTTCTAATTAATCTTTTTTACACTTATGTAGCCCCCTGCACATTAGTGGCATTACCGCCTTGCTCGGGGTGATATGATTAAAAACAAAAAACGGATTTTATTGATGCTCCCGTCTTTTGAACAGATATAGATGTTCTTTTTTTCTTGTTTCCTTTTCAGAATTGGATTTCCTATTCATTCTAATGAATTCTTAATTTCTTTCACGTTCAGTAGCCCCCTGCGTCTTAGTGGCATTATCGCCTTGCTTACAATGTACAGATTTTTTAGAAAAAGGACTTTTGAACTAACATCCACATAATCTTTATTTTTATCTTAATTTTTCGGCTAATGAATCAACAAGTCTTCACTTTATATCTGAATTATTCCCTTAATATTCAGTATATTTTTATTTTTGTTCTGTTTATAACTGTTGACGCCTTAATTACAATTAGAGATGAGATTTTCATGCAAAAAACGTCTGAAAATATTTACTATGAAGTTGAGAAAATGAAAATAATCTAAACAGAATGCTGACAGGGAATTAATATTTTTAAAAAATAATTATACAAATTTTAATCGCAAGTCGACATTGTCATTTGACGAAATAGAAACTGAAACTGATTTAATATTTAAAGGTGAAATAATGCACAGTATTAATAAAGGAAGAGAAAAGAGTAGAGAAAATCAGAGAGAGAGAGAGATGGAGAAAGGCAAAATATATACTTTTTTTTTTTAATCATATCACCCCAAGCAAGGCGGTGACGCCACTGATGCGCATGGGGCTACTAAAGAGTAGAATGATTGGAAAAGAGAAAGCCGGGAAGCACATCCTAAACAAGAAACAAGGGATGAGCCTCTTCACCTGTTCAAAAGACGTGAGTAGAGTGTGAATAGTTAAGTCTATCTACTCCAATTGAGAACAAAAAAAGAAGAATTGATAAAGAAATTTGGAAATAATATTTTTTTCATCGTTTTACACAATGCAAGGCGGTACCGCCACTGATACGCAGAGGGCTACATAAGAGTAAAAGTTTAGGAAGAGAGTGAAGAGAAAGTCGAACCAGTTACAAGGGGTGAAAAAGAAAGGGCAAGGGAAGAATGGGAACACAGAGTGAAAACAGTTGCGAAGGTAGAGAGAAAGGAAAAGAATAAGATATACGGGGTGATGTAGAAAGGACTGGAGTAGAGTGGATAAGAGATGGGTATGGACATTGCATTTAAATTCCTGGAAGTTGTAGCCGTCAGGAAAACAAGTATGTGGAAGGGAGTTCCACAGACGAAACGTGCGAGAAAAGTGGCTGATGCAGTAGAATTGTGGGCTGCATTTGGTTGATCTAACTCTAAATGGGTGGGACCTTGTTGCCAGTCTGGTTACACGAATAACTGATTTCTTTTTACGGCTTTTCGCCCCGGGTTATTTAAAGAGGAATTTCATTGTAGGAATAATTCTTATTATGAGTGATCGTTGCATTAACATTTTTTGAGAATAAAAATGATTTATTCCATATAGATTTTCTACTATTTTTAACACGTATCCGGGTGAGGAGAGGCATTCATTGCTTTCTTAATGGTATTTTCTACGTGACTGAATGTAAGGAATCTAGCTGGAATTCCAACTCGGCTCTTGTATTTCTCCCTCTGAACCATGTGTATTCCGCCACAGGCGCATCATAAGAGTGTAAGAAACTAGGAAGGAAGAAAGGATATAAGGAAGGTGTTAATAGAGACATGAAGGGGAGAGGAGGTAAAAAGAAGAAGAAGAAATGAACGAAAATAGAAAGAAAGAATAGGGAGAAGATTCTAAAAATAAAATAAAAGCTCGTTGAAAGAAAAACATTGTAGCATAAAAGGGTTTACAGAAAGAAAGAAAGAAAGAAAGAAAGAAAGAAAGAAAGAAAGAAAGAAATGTGGATAGAAAGGAAGGAGCCATGAAGCAACGAAAGATGGAAGCTAAAGAAAGGAACGAAAAAAATGCTAAAAAAAGCCAGGAACGAAAAGCGAAAAGAAGAACGGAAAGTAAATACTAAGAAAAGAGTGAAGAGAAATAAACGATGAAAAAAAGAAAAAAGAAAAAAAAGTCGTTTTGAAGGCAGAACAGATTTCTGGAAAAAAGAAATGAAAAAATCTAGAATGACTGAAGGTAGAAAAAAGAGAAAAGAAAACGTGGAATAATGTAGGAAAATTAAAAGGAGGGTTTAAACTCATGATGAAAGCAAGGGCGCACTAAACAACGCGGAAAAAGATAGAATAGAGAGAGAAAAAGACAGGAAGGAAGTAGGATAGAAGTAATGAAGAAAGAGAAGACAAAAGGGAAAAATAACGAAGAAAGAACTCTTATGCGGTCAGGAATTTAAGGCATAAAAGAGAAAAAAGTAGGGGAAAGACGGTGTCTAACGAACTGTAGAAAGAAAGTCAGAAGTGACCAAAGAATTGTAGAAAGTCAGAAGGTAACGAAAGAAAAACAGCTTTTATATTATGCCTACGAATACACACGCCGTATTTCTTTGTTAAGGGATTTTCGTATTTGTATCTAGAAAAAGCACTCAGATACGCATTTGTCTGGATTGAAGCACCAGATATTTTGGCGTCTCTTCACGTATCTCAGCATTCATCAGTTTTCTTGTTGGACGGCGTTTTTTTGGAAAACGACAATTTCTTTCTTGGATAAAACCGTATTTCTATATGTTCGATTTGTTCATGAAAATATTTCTTTCTTTTGTATGTACTCTAACGCACACACACACACACACACACACACATATATATATATATATATATATATATATATATATATATATATATATACATATACATACATATATATATATATATATATATATATACATTGGCAGCAATCTTTCATTTAAACACGCTTAGTTAAAAAAAAAAGACCGACGAGGAAGATTTTATTAGTTCTTTATTTAGTTTTTCCAGTATTCTTATATGTTGCCTTTTGCTGAACATAAGAAATGTAAAAATGTTCCATAAGTTTTGACTTTACAAGCGCTTTCAGCCTCTTCACAAGCCATTTTTAAGGATGTCATTTTTCCAGGGTTGTTATGTCCTCATGTTTGACTGTAATGTCATTTTTGTGTGTGTGTTTTGAAGAGGAGAGTCCTTTAAAGTGAGCCTCCGTCTATTTTTTCAGTCAGTCAAGGAGGGAAAATTAGGAAACATTTTTACAATTCTAGTCTCCAGCAAAAAGAAAACAAGTAATAATACTGGAAAAATTAAATAGAAGATTACTAAAATCTTCCTTGTCGGTCGTTTTTAGCGAACTGTATGTATGTATGTATGTATGTATGTATGTATGTATGTATGTATGTATGAGATACCTAAACACAATTCGCTAAAAAAGAGTAAACATGATGAAGAAAAATGCACAAAACATAATAAACGCCAAATTGCATAATCAAAACGTTTGTAATATGAAGGGTACAGGATGGTTTATGTAATTTGATTTTTTATCTTTTTAAAAACCTTGGAAATTTTGGGTAAAAATCTGTTTTTTCTGACGTTAACGTGGGACCATAAATTTTCACCGGAAATGTATGACTATTTTTTTGTTGAAAAACCCATTGTAAGTTCTGCACAAATCATTTCGGGATTTTAATTTTCAACCCGCATTCAGAAATTAATTAAATTATTTTTAAAAACTTTCATTTTGGAAAATCTCTGTAAAATACAGTAGCGAGCATAAAGATCAGAACGATGTTAAGAAAAAGTCTAAATATGAAATGATTTTTTATTTTAAAGATTCAAAGAACATTTTATGAAGAGACAAAAGAATATAAAAGTAAATTATATAATTCCAAAATGTAAAGCTCAATAAACTTATTTTTATAAAGTTATAAGAATAATTATATAACATTCGAAAAAATAGATGATCAAAAACATCAGAACGATTACATAAATCCATAAAATTAAAAAAATATTTTGTGTTATTGAAAGTTTTTTTATGGTAAAAATATAAAATCGGGTATTTACTGTGAAGACTCTCTCCGGCCGCTAGTCGTGATGGATTTGACACAGTAGCTGGTCTTCAAGTCGTCTATTACAACGGTGTTCTTTCTCACCCACGCAGTGAACTTTGATCCTAAGGGAGGCACGTTGAAATCTTGCTAGTTGCCACTTTATCACGTTAACCAGACCGGACGCGCGCGCACAATTGGCTTAATGAGAACGGCACCAAATGTAAATTGAATGACGTCTGAATGAGTTGCGGAAAAAGTCTTTATATACAAACAAAAAAAACAACAAAAAGAAATAGAGTACAACGGTCGTCAATTTCTTATCTTTACAAAGGAGCGAATGTTTATCTTCTCAACATTAAATCAAGTTTTTGGTTGGTAATGTTTAACACTCCAATCGTAGTTTTCAAGTTGTGACGATTCAAAATGCCTTGTTCAAGCTTTTCAACGAAGCTTTACGGAAAATGCCGAAGAGTGGTCTGTGTGTGTGTGTGTGTGTGTGTGTAGATGACGGCAGCGGCAAATTCGTCTTATCTGCCTTAGCTCAGCACAGCAATTCAAACTGAATTTTGGCTCTCTGAGCTCTATTTTATGCATGTCCCAAATTCACTTGGGGAAAGCATGACAGACATGGGGTATCCATACAAATCAAGTCTTTAGCCACTCAAATCACTCCTGTCTTCGCACTTTGAGGCGAAGTTACATCCTTCCCTTAGTTTAACCAATGAATTAGTAATATTTATTAGTGACATCATTTCTTCCCTTTTGATTGCGTCATTTATTTTTCCGGTTTTGAAATCTGTTCTCAGCGAATTTACAAATTTCAGAATTTAACCATTACCAGCCTCATCAAAAGTTTGTGAAAATCCAAAAACAATATTTTGGCTTCAGCTGTAAGACCTCCGCTTTGTCACACACTGCCTGCCAATATAATGACCCATCTGACCTGTCGCTTACACCTGCAAAATATTTTTGAATTCACTTCCCAGCCAGTTTCCAAGATTTTCAATATTTCATTTTGCAAATTTTTTTTTCACAATTCATTAGCTGCGTTCATATTTCAACCGATAATAAACAATCTTATTATCTATTATACTTATTTTCCTCTCTACTCATATTGGAACAAATAATCTGCACAACTAATAATATCACTAATAATAATTTCTTTCCCTCCATCGTGTTCAACTAGGCTTACATTTTTCCACGTGCAAAAATAGTGTTACATTACTTAATTACACCGGCTCTTTACCGGCTCTTGCATTGTAAACATGGCGAAAAAATTTGTGACCTCATTGGAACTTAGAAAACTGATAGTCAAGTTTCGTAATGAAGATAAACTCTCGATCGGCGATATTTTAAAGAGTGTGGGGAAATCTAAAAGTGTTATTCATAGTATTTTAAGAAAACTTGAAGAAACTGGGTCTTGTGAAGCCAAGAAACCACCTGGCAAGTCTAGGAAAACTACTGCAAGGGAAGACAGATGGATTGGTAAAGAATAAAAAAAGAGCTAATGCTAAGCTTGGCATTAAAAAATCAAGGCACAATATTTCCCGAAGACTTAATGAAATAAATCTGAACAGTCGAGTAGCCACTACGAAGCCTCACATTTTAAAAAAATCAAATGAACCGATTGAAATTTGCCACTGAACACCTCATATGTGAGATCGTGTTCATTTCAGTGATGAATCAAAGTTTAAACTGTTCGGTTGTGTCGGGAAAAAGTTCGTTGGACGTAATCCTAAGGAACGATATTTGCCTTAGTACACTAAAAGTAGCGTTAGATTTGGAGGAAAAGTGTGATGGTGTTTGGTATGATTTCATTTGATGGTACGAGACCTCCTGTTAGGCTACACAGTAAAATTAACGCAACTGTATACAAAGAGATATTAAAAAAATATGTTGTATCTAATTTGAGAACTGCAATTTATAAACCAGCTGTGTTTATGCATGATAACGCGCTATTATTTTATTAAAAACGTTTTAATGAATAATTATGTACACTATTGTCTAAATTACATTTTCCGATAAATAATGAATTTTTACGAAAATTGTTTACTTAGCCTAATGAATAAACTTCTAAATCTTTTAAATTCTATACTAATTTGGATTGATCAAGTGATATTGTTATTAATTTAAAACTATATTTACTAAAGAAAAATAGAAAGGTTTACTACAATCGAATAACACCGAGTATTTGACAAGGAATATTTAATTTATTTAATTTTATGTTAACGTGTTGATTTTTGTAAGTACGGACCACGGTACACGAGATTATCAGAAAGTGAGAACGGTAACTATGGCAATTCTACATTTATTGATACTTTTCTAATATATACTCAAAACGCATCTTCGTAAGTAAGGCTATAAAGCCAAAGTACCTAAAATTAAATAAACTGTTAGAACGCATAAAATATTTAAAATGTTGAAGATTATTGGATACCTAAAGATTATATGTAAAAAAGACGTTCACATTTTATTCGTTATGTAATTTTATTTCAATTATTTCCTTATTTCAATTTTTCAAACAACAAGCTTGAGTAATGCGTAAAAGAACACCGACATCCGTGTTAAAATGCTTTTCTACGATAAAACCTTTTCCGTTACACCCAATGGTGTGTAGGGCAGCGTTTTTGCTGTTTCCGTAACAAACTGATTTTATGGAGCAGGGTTGTTAGCGCTGCGCCAAACCCCCAAACCTGGAAGAAAGTGATTGTCTAAGCGTAGCTTAAACGTGACACACGGCCAAAAGTAGGAGGTACGTAGTGAGGATCGAACTCATTTATAATGATTCTAGCGAGACGAGCTTGCTAACCACTACATCACAGCGATGATAGTTTAAGCTTAAATTGAGTAATATTCAGATTAATCAAATTTTTAATCAGTTATTCTCCTCAAATAACATTTCAGAAAAGTATATTTTATGTTTTTAATAATTTTCATAACGAGAATGATGTTGTGTTGATAAATTTGCCAATATGATCGAAAATACGGATAACGAGAAAAAATATTCTTATCAATTTAAATTCAGTTTGAAATGCAGCAAATTGATTTTCTTGTTGAAAATATAAAAATTAATGCATTTGCTTGGAATTAAAACTAAAATAAAAGTTTAAAGCAGTATTTTTTAATTTTTTAAAATGCATTCTAAATCACAGGTATCGCTTTTTAGCTATATATATATATATATATATATATATATATATATATATATATATATATCAGCTCCTTTTATAGTTGAGCACTATCTACTCTATCTTTATATAATGGAAAAGATAAATTTCGAAATATCTCTAAAAAAACATTCCGACAACAAGCAAACGGGAACATTTCGCCAGGCTGGTTCTACAAACCAAAGACCTCATTAGAAGAATGAGATGTAAAGCTCATTTCTTTCTTCTTGAAAAGGACCAGGTACATAATCAAGAAAAATTCGGTTTTTAAGGGCTTGAAAACGGCATCAATTATTGAAGGGTTTTCTGTATTCGAAAATGACTTGATGGAAATTGTTAATGGATTAACCTTTTATAGGAGAAAGAATTCCTTCCAAAAGTATTTGGATAATATTGTTAAGGACATAAATAAATCCGATGATATCTATTTTAAATCAGATAAGACTGCAAACTTTTGTAAAGTATGCATCAAGCTTACGACAACCTAGTTAAAAACACTTTAACCAAAAGCTATAAGAAAATAGATACTACCAATTTCAGTCTGGTTAATAACATTAACCAAGTTGGCAAATCAATTACGGACAAATTATGCCTTAGTGACCGTGTTAGTAAATTACAAACAAAAGAAGCATATGTTTTATTAAAGGACCATAAACCAAACTTTAGAGCAAAACCATCTACACGTCTAATTAATCCTACTAGAACGGAAGTTGGCAAAATCAGCAAAAACATTTTGGAAAAGATCATCCGATCTATTAAATGCACCATCGGACTCATGCAATGGATTAATACCACAGATGTCATCAACTGATTTAAGAGCATCCAGAATAAAGATAATTGTACCTTTATACAATTTGACATTATGGAATTTTATCCATCCATTTCTAAGGACCTCTTTACCTTGGCTTTGGAATTCGGTAAGGAGTACTCTGATATTTCTACTAGCGAAATGGATATTATCTTAAAATGTAGAAGTTCCGTTCTAATTTATAATGATGAACAATGGGCTAAAAAGACCTCTAATGAATATTTTGATATTGCAATGGGTTCCCTAGATTCGGCTGAGGCCTCTGATTTTGTGGAATTATTTATCCTTTACAATTTAACCGCTTATGAGAATATAAATACGGATAGTATCGGTCTATATAGAGATGATGGTTTACTGATTGTTAGAGATTCTACTAAAATTAGGGTAGATTGTATTAGAAAGATAATACACGGAGAATTAAAGAGTTTAGAGCTTAAGGTAGAAATTACCACCAACATTAAACAAGTAGACTTTTTAGATGTCACTCAAGATCTTAATAATAAATCTTTCTAACCTTACATGAAGGCTAACTTCAATCCAATATACATAAATCCTAATTCTAACCATCCCCCATAACTCATTAAACATATACCATCTACTATTGAATCTAGACTCAGCAACAACTTATCTAGTAAAGTAATTTTTGATAAGCATAGCACATTTTGAAACAGTGGTTATAAGGCTGCTGATATCAAATTCAGAAACCCTACTAACTATGATAATAGCAAGAAGAAAAGATCTAGAAAAATCATATGGTTTACCCCTCCCTACAATTTGATGGTTAAAACTAAATTGGGCATGAATTCTTAAACTTAATCAGCAAACACCTTCCAAAAACTAATCCTCTTAGCAAAATATTCAATAATAATACACTCAAGTTAAGCTAAAGTTGCACGGATAATCTAGAAAAAATTATTAAAAAACATAACAACAAAGTCCTCAACAAGTATTATGATACAAAAAACATTGTAAATTACAATGCTCAAATAGATCGTACCAGGGACAAAGGAACTAATACCAGCGATTGTAATTATAGAAATCTTAAAGATTGCTCTTTGCATAATAACTGTCTAGTTAGCTCCATAGTTTATCTTTGTACCGTCACCACAATTGAAAATCCTAATATTTATAAAATTTTATATCGGTTCTACTAAAAACCCGTTCAAAACTCGCTGGTATCAACACACATTGTCTTTCAATAATAGTTCTTATAAATACGGCACTTCATTATCCAAATACTATTGGTCTTTAAAGAAAAAAGACAAAACACCCACTGTTAAATAAAAAATCCTTACAAAGGCCAGAACTTGTAACTCCCTCCGTGCACCTTGCTACCTTTGTCTCAACGAAAAATTAGAAATTATCAAATTTAGAGTCAAGGTTAAACTGTTAAACCAGAGGAATGAGCTAACAGTTCATTGTAAGCATAGTTCAGCATTTACATTAAAATCCGAGTTGTAATATTGAAAACATAAGGAAAATATCTTTAACTGCCTTTTTGGTGGGTGTTTTTATTGATCTTTACTGGGTGCGTTGTTCACCATAGGTTATACTATTCTTTGCCGGCCGTTCGACCTGATATTGATCGGTGGGTTGTATGGTTATGTGGTGCTCTACCCGATATTGGTTTCCGCGGGGTCGAGGATTTATAAATAGTTAAGTAACTGTGTGGGGCGTGGGCCTTGAGTATCATGGTTATTAGTTGTTGGTTTGAAAGTCGGTGCTATGGGGAAGCGTGTTGGGCTTTGGCCGAATGATTTGTATTGGTATGGGCTCTGTCGTTTATTGACGTGATAATCGATGTCGGATTAGATGCCTCATGGCTATTTAGGTTGGCGTTCGATGTTGGGTTCGGTGCTTGCAAAGTGTTATAGTTTTGATATGTGCCGGATTGTGTACCTGAGGAAGAATTTGTTGGGGCGATCGAGTCGGATGAGGGTACCCATCGGATATAGGCAAATTAATGTCTAAATATTAGTGTATATGTGTGTGTGTATATATAGATAGATAGATAGATAGATATGTGTGTGTAGGTATATATGTATATATATATGCGTGTATGTGTGTATATATATATATATATATATATATATATACACATCTGTCTTTCTTTTTGTATTAGTAGACATATTGATATTTGCTTTACTCACTAATATGTATGTAATTGTATTCATTTACCTGCATGTGTGTGTATGTCTTATATGTATGTCTGTATGCTTTTGTATGGGTATTTGTGCATATATGTATATATGTGTGTGTATATATGTATGTATGTATGTGTGTATATGTGTATATATACATACCTGTATATATGTATGTACAGATGTCCATGTATGCACGTCTATATCTATATAAATGTATGTTTGCGTGTTTGTGTATGTATGTGTACATGTGTATATATATATATATATATATACGTATATATTTGTATGTGTGTGTATGTATATATACATATATATATATATATATATATATGTATATGTAGGTGTATTTGTATTCATGTATGTACGTATGTATGTAGATAGATAGATAGATAGATAGATAGATAGATAGATAGATAGATAGATAGATAGATGTAAGTTTGTTGTCTTGGGTTTCATGCTTTTTCGATCGTCCAACAAACTGCTATAATTTTTTATTTAAAATACTGAATTTTTGTGAAGGTGGGATGAACTTTGGGAGAAATATTTGTTGTCGTGACGCCTTTTATACAAACACAGACATAAATTAACACTTGTACAACCATTGACGTGCGCAGAGACACACACACACACGATCTAAACAACTGGGGCCAACAGACATAACTTCATATGAACGATATGGAGCTTAGCATATATATGTATATGTATGACGTTTTGCACATGCACACGCATACGCATTTAAGTATATATTTAATTCTGTTTATCTGTTCATGCATTGAAATATGATTATGTCTATCCCGATCTCATTCATCCAGAGCCGGTCACGTTATGAATTCGCCTTGACTGTATCTAATATGTAGCAATTTAGTCTCTTTAAAATTTACGGACAAACTGACAAGTCGATAAAGGATAAATTTTGTAATCTGTGTATGTATGTATGCGTGGGTATATTAATCTGTATATATGTCTGTTTGACAGTATTTGTGAATATACTAGTCTATTTTTCCATGTGTGGATGTTTGTAGGTTTATTTATGTAAGCGTTCTTTCTCTTCCTCGTTTAATATATGAATAACTTTCTAAATCTACTAAATTGTTAAACAAAAAATTCTTTTTTTTTTAATTTCGCAACAAAAATAAAGTAGATATAATAATTAATTAATAATGTTGATCTCAATTTTATCAATTTTTATTACCAATACCCACCAAGATTATTTTTAAGTCTGCCCACATATTCTCCAAATTAGAAGTTGCTTTACTCTGATTGGGCCACATTGTACATACAACAATGCCTCCCTGATTAAAGGGGTTTTGCTTGTTTTTAACCTTTTAAAACCATTCAATTTAAAATAAACCATATCACTTGACAAGACACAAGAAGTGTCTAAACAAAATAGCTACTTTTGTAGTGATATTATAACATATCCATGTTATAATTTCTGAATATATATATATATATATATATATATATATATATATATATATATATATATATATATATTAGTCATCCCCATACAAGCGAGTTTTGCTGTATCACAACTCATCAGTGTGGCTAGACACCTACACTTGCTTCTGGCCGGGATCAAAACTTGACCTATTTAGTATCAGTCGGTGTCGCTACCCTCGATGTCTTGAGTTTTCATCTCAATATATTTGCTCTGGATATTATCCATTGAGCTCTCAATTTTTATCTAATTCATATCTTATATTAATTACATAAAATCTTTTGGATTATCCTCTCCGTCTTCCCAGGTTGCCATTCATTGCCATATATATATATATATATATATATATAGAGAGAGAGAGAGAGAGAGAGAGAAAGGGAGATAGAAAGAGAGTATAATACTTTTACAAACTATGAGGGTGAATTATTCCCTCTGAAGGAAGAACAAAACTCTATATAAAATATGTCCACAAATCATTCGTTTTTGAGTTACTAAGTTGAAACTTTATGATAGGATCTGTTAAATGTATTATCCAAGATACAATCCAAAAATACTTTTACAAACTTTTGGGCCGGATTCCTGATACCAGAACAAAGTAAAACGACCATATAAACAAATGTCCAAAACGTCATCGTTGTATCTAGCAACTCATAACAAATACGAAAAATGTCCCCTGATTGCTTCTACACACGCATACACTCGTCGTAACATTGATCGGTGAATCCTTTCACCCATTATCGAATGATTTCGCAGATACCCTGGGCACGTTGAGGAGGCGTTATTGTATTATTAATATCTGCTGCATAAACCAATTCGTTTAGTTTATAGTTTCACGGGTCCTATCTCAGAAACGCGACGATAAATAGTAACAAAAGTTGATAAAGTCGGTTGCCTTCGGTCTGGACATGCAATCTGATCCAGCCGTGCAGCCTCGCGTCCATTACCATTCATACGGCCGTACGTAAAAATAAAATCTACTTACTCACGATATGAATATTCTGCGATTGTTAAAGAAACTATCTATTATACACGTTACATATTGAAGACAAAATAGCCACAAATGTACACAAATGACAAATGTAACATTAGCCTTCATGACAATTCAGTGCCATTGACCGTAAACTTTCTTTAAACTTAACAGCTAAAAAAACGAAAGGTTTTCGGACATACGTTTAAATGGACTTTTGTCCTTGTTTTGGTGTGAGGAACTTTCCCCCAAAGTTTGTAAAAATATTTTTGATACACCCTATATGTATATCTATACGTGTGTGTGTGTGTGTGTGTGTGTGTGTGTGTGTGTGTGTGTGTGTGTGTGTGTGTGTGCGCAAAACATTGCACATTGAGTGCTGGTGATAATAAGACAGTGCTCAGTGTATAATTACAGAACAATAATTTATATTAAAAATAAACTTGGTCTGCTGCTCCTGCTAAATATTTAGATATTTAGATATTCTTGATAAAATCTAAAGAAGAATCTGGAAAGATATTGGTCCTGATCTGGCAACTCGGCTTCATCACTTTTTCACTGCCATAATGCAGCTGATTTGTGCCTTTTCTATAAATATTTTCGTGATATTTGTTCTGATGACCTTATCTCTGCGGCATTAGATTGGCGGCAAGGTCTCGTCATTTTTCAATTGAAATGATTAGATGAAACCGTAAGTTTTAAGTAAAGACTGTTTTTTCTCGTACTTTTCACTTGTAAAAAACTCGTTTTCGGATTCTTGTTTCCCAGTCAACTTTGATTTTCGTCTCCTTAATTCCTAATCTTATATTATTCTCGCTCCTTCATTTGTGTATGTTTCTTCATCATAGTCTCTAAAACTCAACAACTTTTTATGTCTTTGTGGCTTTGTTGCACTGCTTGGGGTGAAATGATCTAAAAATTACATTTTCCCTACGGGTATGCAAGTTCTGAATTTCATGCACAATGCGATCGTCAAGTGATGATTGACAGTGAAATTGAAACCAGTAGCTGACGGTTGCATTGTGCACGAATATCAGTGTTGTGCTCATACACTCACCGAAGTTAAGCAACATCGAGGCTTATCAAAACGTAGATTAGACTTTTGAAACTTTGAGAATACCAGATGTTGTAAGTTTGGATGTGTGGACACTGCAATTAAAGAGTAGATTGCCGAATTCAAATTCCACTCGGGTACGTTATATTTACTTACGCGCAGATACCATTGTCTTCTCCCCTAGCTATGGAGGAATTAGTAGGCCTTTATATCACTAAATCATTATTATCTCCAAAAATACCTTAAAATATAAAGATATTTTCTAGCTTTAAATACATTACGAAAAGTTCAGAAGTCATTACAAATATTCAATGAAACCCAGTTTTAAAACAAACACTTTGATTTATGAGGAGTATTTTAATAAATATGATTTTTGTGGGCTTGATGTAATCGTTTAAGAGGTTATGTTCTCATGCTTTGATCAGTCAGTTAAGTGCCATACATTGAAAAGCGACATGACTGATTGGGCAGAAGATAATCCCGCAGTAGATTGCCATTGCTCTCTGCTGTAGACTGGTTGCCAGGCTAGGCTATAGAACCAAGTCTGTCTTATTATTTAACCCATAACTGGAGGGAAGAGACGGATTAATATCTTTACCAAGGGTATTTGCGAGTAAGTGAATGCAAGAAATTCAACTTGAATTCGAACTCGGCTCCCCGACCTCTCGTTCCAAGTCGATATCCACTGCACGACAACGCAGATCCTAATTTGGCAACAAATGATAAAGCTCTGTCTGACACTCAACTCGCCAGATTGTGTTTTTTTGCTTTTTTTAATGCCAAAAAGGGCCATAATAATGATGACGATGATGATGATACACAGAGTGCAATTGATGAATTGTCGTCTAAATGACGCAAAAATTAATATAAAGCGGCAATTTCATTTTAACAGATAGATTTACCATATTGACACAAAAATATATTTAAATACTATTGAATAAATTTATTCAATAAAATCACCATAGGCTTAAACCTAATTCTGCTATAATCTTTGACTTCAGTTCATTTTTGGTGGTAATACGTGTTTTGTTGGTCTCTTGCTCAACAGCGCCCCCCACAAAGATCAGGGGGTGCAATATGGTGGTCACATATAAGAGATGATATGGTCGAAGAAATTGTCTGACAGCCATGACTGGTTTTTCCTGCTTGTTTAGCATAGTGCAGAGTCCTGTTGCCAGACATAGGAACTTCCAGTAGCTACCCTCTTGATCCAAGGCAACACTACGTTTTCAAAGTGTTGATTCAAAGGCCCCGTGAAAAGATGAATGAAGTCATAACGTTGCCATCGTTAGTGATCACTCCAAGCCCTTTCGTAATCACCATGAGTTTCATTAAACTGTTTCCGAATTTTCTGCATTGTGACTGACACTCTGAAATTTTCTTATTGGAGCTTTCGGGGCGAATGCCAAGCTGTACATCCTGCTGTTTCCAAATTTCTGAAGGAATAAATTGTGTCATGTGAACATACTGTGCCGTCGGGAAAATTAGTAACAAACAACGCGCATGAGTGGTATTAAAATATAAAATGGTGATAATTGACTCATCGGACTCTGTAGATTTAAATAAAGAAAGAGAGAATCAGAGAGAGAGAGAGAGAGAAAGAGAGAGAAAGAGAGAGAGAAATGAACTTCTGAAAAGTTTTGTACTTAAAAATATGTATTTTGAAATTTCTTTATTGAAACACTAGTTTTAAAATGTTTTGGGCTAAGAACTTTTCAACACTCCTTCGTGCAAATATGTGTGTGTGTGTGTGTGTGTGTGTGTGTGTGTGTGGTCTTGTGTCATGTTTTTACCGCTCTCTCTCTCTCTCTCTCTCTCTCTCTCTCTCTCTCTCTCTGTGTGTACCGGTAGAGAAAAAATCAACAGTGTAAGAAGCAAACATTATAACTGCTCATTAATATGCAACTCCTAAACCCCTAAGAGACTTGCACGAACTCTACGAATATCCACTTCAACGAAGCTTTTAATTATATATTACTTCCTGATTGCGTTTTAATTACTAAGTGTATTTTCTAATTTGAAAAAGACCCTTTGTGAAAATCATTTATAAAGTTTTCAGCTGTTAAAATATTGAATTCATTCCTTTTCCAAAATTAAAATTGATCTTAGATGAGTACGAGGATAGAGAAAAAAATGTAGTTACGAAGATTGTGTTCCGTCAATTTGTCAATAACTTGGCTAACATTGAATACCTGCATTTGAAATCCCATCTCTGTCCGGCATCGAAAATCAATTGGTGATAAATAAGCAGCTTTGTCACCCACAAACTACGCCATAAATTGATTGTGTTGCCCTAGTCTTCCAGACTGGGAAAGGTCGACGATTAACAATATGAACTTATAAATGTTTTCGATTATCAATCTCTGACACTATATTTAAATAATTAGCTACCCGAGCTGACAAGCAAATATCAAATGTTGTGTAAATATTTGCTGAGTACAGCACGCGAATAGTTGCTGTTGGTTATAAAGCTCCCTTTTGAAATTCAGTATTTGGAATGCTTGTCTAAGCATTTCGAGAACCTCGGTAGAAGTTTGGCTGACATTCAAGTAAAATTTCATGTATGCGTGTCCTTAATTTTTTTTAGCCATCATTAAAATCGAAGAACCGTTCTAATGTTATAAAATGTTGCCACATAATTGAAAGCATAAAGACATTACGCAGCCTGATAACAGATTGCATCAGTATAGCCTGTATTAATTAAGGTGGCCTGACTCAGCTTGAAAAACAAGAGTAACAAGCAGAGATTCAAGACACCAAGCATGAATATATATTATGAACATTAACTCTTAATTTACTATGTAGTTGCTATCTAGTTATTGTTTACTTCGTTAGCGATCTATTCTTTTAAACAAAGAAACCATCTCTCAAAAAAAATAAGGACACACACCCATATTTTATTAAATGTCATACAAACCTTAAGTTTAACAGCTACGCGCATTTCAATTGCTGTACCTTTTTTTTGTTTTGTTTTGTTTTTAAACAGTGATAAATTTATCTTTAATATCAACTGGCCTCGATCGAGAAGTCCTACTAGGCCGGCTGTTATTAATATCACTGTCTAAAAAACATAAAAGAACAAACTAGGGATAGTAAGTTAAACACGTATATCCACTAAAAACAACGTTTGTTATAATAAAAAATGAGAGTTTAAAAATCAATTATATAGAACTGCGCAAAAGTAAATGTAGCCCTAAGATAATATTAAAAAGATTGTCTCTTTTTTATTGATAATCAACAAATCTTAACTGAATAATATATTCATTTAAAAAATTATTAAACAAAATACAATCACTTCAGAAAAATCTTTTTATCATGCTGGAATAAAAATATTAATTAAAAATTAAAATATGCAAAATTACGTAAACTCTTACATTTAATTTTGAGATCACAACGTCTACCAGTTATTTTGGAGTATTCATTTTTTAGCACTCTCTTTGGCAAAACTCCCACAATTGCTCGATATCAGTTGGGTTTATTGCGGGCACTGCCTTCATAAATTTGAATCACATATTTTTAGTTGACTTTAGATCATGACTTTTACTAAGCCATTTCAACACTTGGCATTTTTTGTTTTTCAAACGCATTCTTTCGTAAATTTGCTTTGATAATTCGGATCTTCGTCCTTTTTGAAGATTCAACCAGAGCAAAACCCAAATTTCGAATCGTTGAAAAGAGACTTTCGTTTAAAATTTCTTGACATTTTGCAGAGCCCACTGTGCCGTCAATATTTTGCCTCCCAAAAAGCTCTAGTTTGGTCTCATTCGACCATAAAACTCTTTCCCAACACGTTTCTAGCCTATTTAATATGAGCTTTGGCATAGTTGAGCTAAGTTCTGTTTGCGCTTTTTCGCATGACGTCGCTTTTTTTCTAGGCATTCCTCCATAAAGACCGGAATTGTTCAGATTTTCTGGCACTGTAGACGTATGTACATTGATTCCGACATTGGCCAGGAAGTTTTGAAAATCCACTCACAGCAGGATTTGCCTGGGTTTGCCAAACAAGAAGTTTATTTACTCTTGCAATTATTTTTTGCGGACGGCCACTTCTCAAGGCCGTCTATTTATGAATAATTTGTTGCACGGTGGAGACGTACATTCTTAATAGTTTTGAAAGCTTTTTGTAGACTTCTGCAACTTTATAGGTTTCAACTATGTGATATTTTAAAGCTTCAGGAAATTCTTTAGATCTTGACATATTTTCATTTGAAATTTAATCTTTAGTTAGTGAGTTCGATCCTTACTGGGTTCCCCCTACTTTCGGGCGTGTGTCACGTCTTCCAGGTTTGTGGATTGGGCGCAGTGCTTACAACCCTGCCCCATAAAAAAACAGTTTGTTACGGAAACAGCAAAAACGCTGCCCTACACACCATTGGGTGTAACGGTAAAGTTTATTTCTATTTTACATAAATACACACTTTTACACACCCTAGAAGCACTTTTTATATTTCTGGGTACTCCTATGCATATATAGCACTCTTTATATATACATGTATACAATCATATATCTATATATGTCCCACTTATATAAATACGTTCACACCCCCACACACACACATACACACACACGCAATCACGCGAAAACACATAAACAACCGTATATATTTATATTGTAGTCGTTTTTTAGTTTTGAGAGTGAACTTATTGTCTGATATTGTGGGTCGCATTAGGATGCCTGATTTGTTTGTTCACATATTGAGATATGTACAACATGCATATATGCATATACCCATAATTCATTTACACGTACACACAGATATACATATATATATAAATATTAGAAATGTTGGGCTCTGTAGGTTTTAAAGCAGCTGTCGCCAAAAAGATCCTTCTTTCTTTCTTTCTTTCTTTCTTTCTTTCTTTCTTTCTTTCTACCAAATCCTATGCCGTATTGTTCTCTTATTGTCTTTGAATGATCAATGATATAAAGAGTATGATCCTGGTCTAAGCCATACTGTCATACAACATGCATTTACTTTTCAGTGAATTATGTTCTTTTCACATCAGACTGACATTTTTCCAAATAAAAAAGTAGTCAGAAGTCTCAGGTAGGTGCAAAAGGTTTTGCCGATTTAAAATTTCATCCTGAAAATGAAGAACTGTGTTTTTTAAAATCTTTTTTCATAACAATAACGACCTTTGCTCTCTATAACTTGATTCCATCTGCTCAACATGATCTTTTTGGGATAAAGTCCTGCTCTCAGTTGCTGAACTGGTCTTTCTCCTCGATTTATCCACGACTGCTGACGTTTAACTTTATGGTAGAAAATCCACTCTCATCACCTGTGACAAGCCTACCCAAAAATGGTGTCTGAACGTGTGGTGAAAGCAAAGATTCGCAACAAGAAACACGTTGCATTTGCATTGCAACCTCTGTGAAACTCATAGAGTAGAGCATGCCTAAAGTGTTCTTTATATGGAAAGAACATAGGTGTGAATATTGCAGAAAAATATGAATGACGCTTTAATAATCTGAAAGAAAAAGTTATAAATTAATCATGGTGATATGTTTAAGCAATAACAATATGCATAAAATAATTTACAATGATTTAAAATGCTCCTTTTACAAACCGGCAAAAACGTTTGCACCGTTCTAATATTACGGTAAACAATTAGTGCATTTAGAATTTTATTATACAGAATATTTCTGCGCGGTTCATATAAATTTTGAGGTTCCTTGATCTACATCAATAAGCATTTTGTGAAATATATTTTGTATATCCTTACCACTCTTCTGATGCTTCTGTTGCGTCTGATAGTAATTATATCACTTATTGTCTTGAAGGTGGTATTGATGAATTTATGTCAAGGTTGGACAAGTTTTTTCCATGGTGGCTGTTACGGAATTGGTATATAAGATTATGTGTTTTATTTTTTATGGTAGTTGGAATTATTATTATTTATGAATTATTGCTTTTTTCTTCTGTCGATTTTGTAGAGTTTGTATTGTGTTAGAAATAATTATGGTAATATTTTTATTTTTAATTGATAATATTAAGTCACTTGGATGAACCAGATTTTTTTATACTTGGAGTCGGTGTTTTGCAGCCCAGGATAGGGTTAGAAAATGTGAAAGACAACCAGGCAGGAGGAGAATAAAATGAATTAACTTAACTAATTAAATAAAAATATCTGTTATGGTAGACTCCAAACAATTGGAGAATTTGACTTTCGTCGAAATTTCAGAATTTATTAAAGGAAATTAAAACTTCAAAAGAAACATGTCATAGAGGAATAAAACAAATTTCTGTTTCTTAAACAGAAACAAGTTCAGACCATTATGCATGATATGTTCACAGATTAAGAGAAGTGAGCAGGATCTGTGAATTAGAGAAATTCGGAATTCAAAATTATATTATTGAGGATGAATTGATTCAGGTGCAGTTGATTTATAGTATGAATGATACATTTTATAAATATGAAACACTAGAACAATTGCAACTGTATAATTTGTTTCTAACTAAATGTGTGAAAATTATATAACATCTGAAATTATTAAAATAAATATACTTTTACTGGGGACAATGTGAAAATCTACAGAATAAAAAAAGAACGCACGAAATGCAAATGATATAATATAAGTAGGAAACTGAAAAAAATGTACCGAAATTTGTACAAGTTTTTGCCATAACCGCTGAAGAAATATCTTTTAAAGCCTGTATGTAAAGTTAAAGATAAAAGAAACCTTATAGAAAAAGAGAGAATTGATAACGATTTTGTGAAGGGAAAATAATTATTTTGTAAAAAATACATTAAATGACATAATGTTTCTAATATAAGTGGATACAAGGGATGAAGCTTTTTTCTGGAAAAAATGGGTAAACCGTAATAGAGTCAATCCTTTTATGAGAACTTTGGGATACGGTAATGGAACATCTGAAACCTGTGACCAATTGGAAATTAATATAATTACAGTAGTGGAATGTAAAAGAATTCATGAACCCCAAGTTATCAGTCAGTTAAGTGCCATACAGAATCGGGAGATCATATCTCAAAAGAGATATGACTGACCCGGCAGAAGATTTTCTCGCAGTAGGTTTTAATTACTTTTTGAGGCAGACTGGTTGCCAAACAAGGCTATAGAACCCTATCTGTTATCCTATTCAACACATACCTGGATAGAAAAGAGATAGATTAATATCCTTCCCAAGCGTATTTGCGTGTAAGTCTTAAAAGTGTATAGAAGTTGAAATTAATCAATAACGTAAAATCGAAAACAATTAAAAACGTGTTAAACTGGTATAAAACGAGTATACAATTAAAGGGAAATAGCACCACTCGCATTTTGAATCTTGTAAATTATCTATTCACCTTTTACCTTTAGAAGTTGCTAAGTTAAATGAAATCGTATATGAGGAGATTTTGAAGCATATTAGGCTTCAATAAATTTCAATAGAGTATGGCTGGGCCTCTTCAATTGTCCTCTTTCGAGAAACAGACAGAAATTAAGAATATGGGGAATTTGTACATGGGCGAAAATCATGAAATATGCTGAGATTCTTTTCCTATTCTCAATATCAAAACCGCTATTCACAAATTATTCGGTATGAAATATTTTGCAAAAAATGATTTAAAATCGGCCTACAATCAAATTTAGACGGAAGATAAATTCAAGGAAATTACCACAATAAACACACTCATAAGATTATTAAGGCGGACAAAAGTGCCTTTTGGAGTGAAAAGGTGTTAAGCAATGAAATCAGTAAAATGATTATTTATCAAGATGATATTTGCCTTGGTGCCACCCCTAAAGACGAATTAAGACAAAAAACAGAACATGTGTTAACTTAAAAATGTGAGAATAACAACAGAGATAAATGTGAATTTGATTGTGATATGATATATTTAGGGGACCAAATTTCAAAAGATGGCATTGCACTAAATCTCAAGATAATTAAGAACATTTCAGAGGTATCTATATCTACTAATAAAAAAAGGTTTAGAATCCATTTTAGGATTGTCGAATTTTTATAAGAGATACCTACCAAAATACAAAGATTTAATTGAACCATTTGCTGAACTGTGGACAAGGAATATTGAGTTCAAATGGACTGAAAGCAAAACTTATCACTTGGGGATTTTTTAAAAGATCGCAGAAAAATACATTGTAAAATTCTTAGATCCAAAAAAGAGGTCATGTTAACTACGAATGAGCTTAAGCGAGTTGTGCCAGCAATTTTATCGCAATAAGGTCATCCAATAGGGGGTCAGCTGATTTTTCTATCCTCCCTCTTGTTACGGCCTTGCGATGTTCTTGTAGCCTTACCATAAGAGGGTAGCCTGTTTCTCCTTTATATTTCTTTCCACAGTTACATAGAATGGCGTACACAGAGTCCTTAGTCATGTCCTCCTCTGTTGGAGTTTTCACCAGGTGAGGTACCTGCGAAGTGTAGAACCACTTCTGAAGGTAGTCCTGAAGTTATATGGATGGACACGGATCCTTTCTATTTTCTCCGATAACGTCTTCACATAGAGTAGACAGACCGAAGCCGTTTTCGGAGAGTTGTTACGTTGTAGAGTACTGATTATACTGACCATTTCCTGTTCGTATGTCTCTGTGTCACCGCTTATGAATTTTGTTCGATGTTGCAGGCAGCGGACGATCCCTTTCTTTACATTGTGTGGGTGGTGGGAGTTGAAGCTGAGGTACTGTCCGTTTAATGTTGGCTTGCGGTATACGGATGTCTTAAACCCCACCTCTGTTCGTATTATTAGCACATCTAGGAATACTAGTTTGTTGTCACTCTCTTTTTCAATAGTGAACTGTATGGATGATCTTATTGAGTTCACATGGTCCAGTAGCGTCTAGACTTACTCCTGGTATTGCCAGCGTATGAAGGTGTTATCAACGTATCTCAGCCATAAGGTTTGACTTTAGAGCTGTGTATTCTAATGTTATCTCTTCAAAGTATTGCATGTTAGCCAATGTTGGTGATAATGGTGAGCTCATTGCTAAGCCTACATCCTGCCGATATATGTCTGATGCCATTCCAAAGAGTGCTGTTTGTGTGCAAAAAGTCAGCATCTCCAGCAGGTTATCTAGTGGAATGGTGGTACGTTCTCCTAGGGAGTAGTCCGAGGCCAGTTTGTCTCTGACTACTAATAGTGCCTCCACCGTGGGTACCTTGGTGAACAGACTCACCACATCCAGGCTGAATGGGAGCAACTTTGATAAGTTCCGTTAAGTGCCGTTCGTGATACACGTTTGGGCGATCCTATCTCGAAAAAGACATGATTGAATGTACAGAAGATTTTCCAGCAGTAGGTTGCCATTACTTTCTGCAGTAGACTGGTTGCCAACCAAGGCTATTGAGGTATAGATTCATTGGTCAGATTGTGTCACGTGTGATAAAGCAATGGATGAATATTAAATGAGTATTAACCCTAACCCTAACTCTGTCTCTTGCATTTTTAAATTATTCGTCTGTAATAAATCTCTGAAGAAGCTTGTTAAAGTGAAACATGTTAGATTAAAGACACTTTTCCTAGTCATTCTTATTCTATTCATATATATATATATATAGTGTTGAGTTGTGATAATGGTTAACGCCAAGTTTGTTGTTTTTACTAGTTTTACTGATAAATGGTATTTAGAGAAGCAGGTGTATATATATATATATATATATATATATATATATATATATATATATATATATAAAGTGATAAGTAACAACAGATAAAAATTTTAAATAGATTAACCGCAATACCTTGTCACTCCTTTTTAGTGAAACTTGCGTAATTAAAAAAAGAGATTTATGTGTGTGTGTGTGTGTGTGTGTGTGTGTGTGTGTGTGTGTGTGTGTGTGTGTGTGTGTGTGTGTGCGTACGCGCTCAAGCAACATGTTTTTTATGTAACGCACCTAGTTACCGTGTTATGGAAATCTGCACTTGAATCGCTAAAAGCTACCTACTGAACACACACCAAGAATTTTTTATTAATTCAATCCAATAATGTCGACGAGCCAACTTTTCCCTCTTTCTTTTTAACAGATGTTCGTTCTGTGGTTGTAACACCACATATGTTTATGATACGTGTCCTGCGAAGGGGCTGGGCTTCGTAACAAATGCTACTGAAGAAAACCATCCGATTCATTAAAATTGAGTGAGTCCGATACAATATGATAAATGGATGTACCCTTTGACGATCAAATGGGATCATAGATTTCAGTCCAGTATTTGAGGTGGAGGTGATTTCATTAAGACTAGAACATCTAAGTAAAGATTATTATTTTAGCAAAATAAATGTTTATAATGCGAAGGCAAATTGTGTTATAAAATGAAAACAAGAAATAAATAAATATTTAATCTCAGGAAGAGACAGATTAAGTTTCTGGAGCAAATAATTGAGAAAGAGGGTTTAGAAAATCCCCCGGGACCAATAGAAGTCAAGAGTGACAGAGGAAAACAATACATTACCTACTTAGTATGTTTGTGTAAATGGATGGCAAAACAGGTCTTAATGAAAAAAAAGAAAGATTAAGTTTGCTAAGTGCTACAAAGCTGTGGAGAGCAACGACCGTTTACATCCTTGAGGGTGACGGCACATAAAGAATGATTTATGGTAAAATTATAGGAAATAAACTAATACTGTTTAGAAATACTTAAAAGCAAAATGTCAAAATTGATTGCAAAATGTCACAATTAATTGATAAAATGTTTCCTAAGAAAGAAACCCTCGAAAAAAAACTACCCATTCAAATTCGTCAGATTTATACCGGTAACCGGACATATGCACCGAACTAAATAACTACGTTAATTCTGAATCTACATTCGTCTGATCCTTTTGATAGCATTATAAAATATTTATATTCAAGGTGACGATTCCGCTCTCACACCCCGAGTGAACACTATGAAGGAATGGTAGATTATAAAAAAAAACAGTAGCTATCCCCGCATCTACGCATCGTTCACTCAGTAATAAATTTGAACATTATCGACTACTGGCGTGTGTTCACAGTGTATATAACACACTAAAGTCCGCTTTCGTCTACCAAGTGTCCATAGTTCAGAGGTAGAAACGCCGACTGATGTCAATTCGGTAGGGTTTCAATCCTGGTTAAAAAAAATCAGTGCATATATGACCCTTGAGCTGCCTCGGCTTGTGAGACGAGGCACTAATCAGGGTTTCACTAGTTCCTCAGCTAACACCTGCATAAACTGCTTCCTCTTCATCTGTCTGATACCTGTTTTTGGTCGAAAGTGTCCACTCCTGCTTTCGTCCTGTTGTAGTCCTCTATGATGGTTGACCAATGACTTACCTCCATGCATTGAAGACATGAGGAGGAGAATTTTCTTGCTGGAAGGGGTGTTGGGCACATATGACACCAGTATCTTGTCCTTCGTGAACAGGAAGGTACTGGAACCTAGAGCCCGTGTGGTCTTGTCCTTCATCTCTTCTGGTATATATGACATGTTTTCCCTGACTGTCTCAATCAGCTTCATCCCACAGTTGTGCAGAATATCCTAAATGAGGGGAACAGAGGTGAACCAATTGTCGGTTATTACATTACTTTTGGTGTTGTGGTAGCGCTGTATCAAGCTCATCACGATCTGTTTGAGATAAAATGCGTCAACATGGCCAGTAACAGGTGCAGTAGAATAGCCTAATACGCACTACTTTCTTTATCTTTCTTGGGGGTACATCCTCCAAGTCACTAGTGTCACTTCACATATTCAGCATCAATGTCACTGTCATAATTCTTCAAACTCTAAATTGTCCACTTCATCATCGGAACTCTTACATAAAATAGCCTCTATTTCACGGTCTGTAATTGATTTCTTACTCATAACCATTTTAAATAAACCTGTAATTTGAAAGAGTAAAATATATTTGTAAGTAACACACAATCACTATTTACACAGCTTCCTAATCCTGTTTTTCATTCCACTGTTAATCACTAAAATAATACGTAAACACTATCCTGGGTAAGCTATACCCGACATGCACCACACTGCGTATCATCAACCATAGGTATACCTCACCCAAACGCAGGCCTACAGCACTGAGGAGTAGAGAGAACAAGATGGCGCAACCTTCCCCTACACTGTCAAGTGGTCAACTGAAGCCACTAAGCAGCTGGACCCCTCGGGGCACGGAGATCATACGCCCGCTCAATAACGTCATTTGTGCTGGGTACTATATAACCATGGTTAGTGTTCTAGGGTTAGGAGCAGAACTAGATAAACAACTGGGTCTCATTTTACTGTTAAAATTACTAGTCGTAACCATAAGATATATGCTAATAGTTTATACTTTGGTAATTCTTCTTTGAAGAATTATCTTTCATTTTGCTTTTCTGTAAATTCTATTCTTCAAAACTGCATTGTAACGTCAATTGTCGTGTTCTATCTTTTTGAGTCCTGATCTTGTTTTATCTTTTGTCCTCAGTAACATTTTCTCAGTTTCCTTTACTCTCAGTAATCTCTTGCGTCTTAGTGGCTTTATCACCCTGCTTAGAGGCGAAATAATTCAGAAAAAAAAAGAAGCTTGATGCATGAATACTGTTTGTTCCTACGACGTAAAAGCAGCCGAAAATACTGTTTTTCTTTCTTATTTAATTAAATGTATAATATGGAAAATTTATTTGTTTTGAAATTTCTTGCAAAAGTCAAATATCGGATTTTAATGAAAATTTAATGAAATTTTCAATGCTTATTCTCAAATAAATCAAATTGTTTTTTAAATATGCTTTTAGAAAATCTTAGTAAAAAGTTTTCTTTTTTTTCTTTTCTTTTAACAAAGAAAATAAAAAACACGTTATTATTCCGACTAAAATGTAACTAAAAGGTACGTAGAATTTAAATTCTATTAAAAAAAAAAGCCTGTAACATTGTGTAATTTCTCGGGATAAAAGTGTTACATGGAAGTAATTTGAAGGAAATGGAAATTATTATTGTTTTTCTTTTTTTTAAGTGACACTTGTGAAAACCTACACAAATAAATAAATATATTTACTTCTGGAACGTACAAAATGGAGGAGTTTAAAAAAAGAGTTGTTGGAAATTTTAAGGCAACAACAAGAACAACAAAAGCAGCTTGAACTAAGATTCGAAAAATACGAGGAATCGTTTTTGAAACAGCGGAAAATTTTTACAAGCAACATTTATGAGGATTCGAATTTTTTTCTCAGAAAGCTATCGTAAAGCGATAACCGATTTTAAGTACAGGACTGAGAAAGACGTAACTTTTGCATCGTATTCCCGCAGTTACAAAGACATATACAAGACGAACTGCTTAGATTGGACTGACCAGAAAAAGATTAGCCCAGTTTTACAAGATTTAGGCGATATCAAACGTACAAAGTTCACGAATTTTATTGTACCAAAGAAGACAAGTAACTTAACATTTAATGAAACAGTTACGTTACTTTCGTAAGTTTTCATCCCGAAAACGTCATTATTCCATTGGAGATAGAAGTATATGAATTTACTGAAAAATGACGAATATGACTTCACTATGTTCGCTAATATTGTAAGTAATCAATGTGAAAACTTCAAATGAGCAGAACTAAGCCCTAACAATTTCAAATAGTTCATATTTGCGCAAGCATTAGTGTCAGCTAAAGACACGGAAATCAGGAAGAGGGCTCTAAATAAACTCGAAAACGAATCCAACTTAACTCAGAAAAACCTGGCAGAATATTGTCAGAGATGCATAAAAGTTTGGTAGGACGCTAAGGATATAGAAATAAGCGGAGTGTCGCACATCAAAAAGGTACTCCATAAAAACAAAACCGTGAAGAGAAAAATCCTGCTATGCCTGTGAAGGGCTAAATTTCTATATTGTTTGTTCATTTAAAAGCAAGGAATGCTTTCGTTGTGAAAAAAAGCCATACAAAATCTCACTGCAAGAAGAAAATTAAAAACCGAGTAAGAGTTTCGTTAGTGTGACTGACGCTAATGAATCTTCAAGCCATTATGGACAGCCATACGAGACAGTTTGTACAGGTGAATATCCTGAACAAAAATATTTAGTTACACCTTAATAGCGGTTCTGATTCAACCATCTAAACTTCTTTATAAATGGAACTTTGTGTGTGTGTGTCCGTTACCTATAGACTCCGAAACAGCTGAACTGATTTTCTTGAAAATTTACACAGTTGTACTATAAGCGTTTGCGAGTGTTCTTAGCTAGATTTTGTGTCGAGGTACCTCCGATAAATATCAAAAATCGATAATCGAAAAAATCGGGTTATAGAAGGAGTGGTCTGATTTTAATCAAATTTGATACACTCATAGACAAAGACATAAGAAACGATATTCAGAAGTTTCAAGGTTTCAGTTCTTACAATAGTGCAGAAAATTTGATATCGATACCAGGAAATCAAAATTTGACTCATATCTATTCATTTTTCTTTCAGTCTACGGTTTCGCTTTAACTGGAAACAACTATTGCTTTTTAGTCTTTCGTACCAACGTCCAAAGAGTTAGAGCTACAGGACCATGGATTAGTTTTAAAGCTTTCATTACACACGAGCAACGCCGGGCTATACTGCTAGTAATATATATTTATACCTGGATGGAAATAGGAAAACAAACATTAATGGTTTCCAAAATAATAGCTCGTTCTGTCACAGGTGAGAACTTATTGCGAATGTACCATTGAAAAAGAATTAATCGTAGCAAGTTACGCCAGTGCTTATGGTACTGGAGCTTGTAGTATGCATAAATTCGATGACGGCTTTGTTAAACAGATTGTACATGCATCCAGAACACTGCTTTCAGCAGAAAAAAATACTCAGTGATACAGAAGGAAAGTTTAGTTATTATCTTTCCCCTTTAAAAATTCCATAGATTTATTCACGGGAGAAAATTTACATTGTAGACGTATCATAAACCGTTTTTAGCAATTTATGAGTCAAAAAAATATTACCGACTTAAACAGCTAACGATGGGGAACCCTTCTTCTAAATTATGACTTTAGAATGGAGTTCTTGCCATTAAGTTATGCGGACGAACCGTGCCGACTGATTCCAAGGATTAATGAACACTCCGAAGACACAGTCATTGCTGGTCTACAATCGGAGGTGGAGATTAAAAATATTTTGTGCAATATTGTGCAGGAACTACCACTAATTTTGGAGGATATTAAAAAAGAAAGCACTGGATGACAAATTTATTATTATTCTTTCGAGACATGATCGCCCAAGCGTGTATCACGTATGGGACTTAACTGACTGATAGTCTGTTAACGTTGAATGAAATAAAAATATTTAGTAAAATTATAATTTCAGAGCTATATGCATTATTTCCTGTAATATCTAGATCAGTTTTATTGTTCAACGCATGCGTAGGTGACCTCACGACAAAACTGCCTGCGATTATCGACATTCACAAGATATAAACGATTATCGACATTCGCAAGATATACACTTTTTGCGTGCTTACCCGCAAAATCCAAATTTCTGTCCCAAAGTAATTAATTGAAGAACACAGAAAATTCCAATATATGGATATTTCTTTTCAGCTGTTGAAAAAGAACATGGAACTGATGTGTACTCTGAAAGCAAATCATCAGGAACAGTTACACTTGCATGCATTAAGTTACACTGAAGTCAGTTACCAGAAATCGTTCAGTATCTTTAGGCTCTCATTGCTAAGCAATTCAATGTTCAACAACGAGCGAAGAAAATGACGACAATTGCATTCTAGAAAACAAAACATTGCTGCTTCTGGACGATATTCTGTATGTTTATAATGTTAATATAGTCAGATAGTGAGAAATGTGCTTTTGCCGAAGGAGGCCAGAATATATCGCCAGTAAAAGGGCCACAGGTTGTTTGCTTCTAAATTGGCTCTTTTGCAGCCCGCAAGCAAAATTTCACGGATTGCTGTAGCATAAATTTTGACGCATAGATACAACAAAGGCTCCAGTTTCCCTAGGCTGTTTCCTTGAAGAAGTATTTATGCCCTCGTATATCAATCTTGACAGCAATTACGTGAACAAACAGCAAAGCAGTGCGTCTAAGTTATACACAATATTGTCAAATAGTAAATAATATGTTCTTTTAATAAATTTATCTTGCTTTTCGAACATTTCTTGTGTACATACAGGGTGCGATAGATGAATTGTCGTCTAAATGACGCAAAAAATGAAATTAAAACTGACATATTTACCAAAATTATGCAAAATATCTTGAAATACTAAAGAGTAAATTTATTCTGTAAAATTGCTATTGGCTTCAACCACTGCTTTCAGGTGACTTCAGAATCTCTTGCAACTCTTCTGGAAGAAATGTTGTATGCTGGACAGTAACGTTACATACTATATGTGTGTGTGTGCTATTAATATACGTGTCACGTGTATTAAACAAATGGATCATTTTTAGATAAATGTGTTAGAAAATTTTGGAGGGTAAATTTTGTGATGGTGCATGTGTGGTTATGTAGTAACGGTTGTTTGCTTAAGTGTATGTTGTACGGTAACATTAGTAAATGTAAGCGTATATGTCTATGTGTGAAGGCTGGTCTGTAAACGTTTCCGATTAAATCGTTGAAAATGTGGTGATATGATGCAAGGATCTTGCATTTGGATATTTGAAATTTCTGTTTTGACATTTTTTGTGGGTTATTAAAACGCAGCTTGATTGTGATAAATATTTTGTGGTTGAAATTTTTCATTGAAGATAGAATTAGTTTTATTTCATTTATTTTTATATCTTATTTAGAATAGTATTTTTATTAAAATTTTATTTTTTTATGTATTATTTAGAATATTTTTATTTTGAATTATTTCATTTATTTTTATACATTGGTAGACATAAGTAAAATTAATAAAGAATGTATCTGTAAAATAAATGATGATGCAATGTAATGTGTTAAACGAGTGTTTATAGTTGGTAGTAATGTTATTATTTTTTCGAAATACTTTCTTTAAAGGTTTATGTTCTTTTGGTAATTAGGCTAGCATTAATGAAATCAAAGTTACTTCCAACGTCGCTTTGATGACAAATGAGTTAAGCACGCTTTTTTAAACGTAAGCCTATTTTGTTTTCGTAGATGCAGGTTTTGAGATCACATGATGTCTTCTCTGGATGTACCTTGTGGTGCAGTGTATATCGACTCGGAACGACAAATCGGGGAGCCGAGTTCGAATTCCAGATAAGTTCCTTGCATTCAGGTACGCGCAAATACCCTTGGAAAAGGTATTAATCTGTCTTTTCCCTCTAGCTATGGGTTAAATGACAGGATAGATTAGGTTCGATAGCCTTGGATGGCAACCAGTCTACCACAGAAAGCAATGGCAACCTACCCCGGGATAATCTTCTGCCCAGTCAATCATATCTCTTTCGAAACATGATCGCCCAAAGCGTGTATCACGTATGGCACTTTACTGACTGACTGAACATAATAGTTGAAAACATGATTAAGGCTTCTACTGGGCATAAAGTGGGGGATCAGTTTTATATTGTTATGTAGTAATAACCTAATTCCCCACTAATTATACTTAATATAATAATGTAATATCAACCTCTTCTCCCTCCAGCTCTGAGTTAAATGACAGGACAGACTGGGTTCGATAGCCTTGGATTGCAACCAGTCTACCGCAGAAAGCAATGGCAACCTACTACGGGATAATCTTCTGCCCTGTTAGTCATGTCTCTTTCGAGACATGATCGCTCAAGCGTATATCACGTATGGTACTTAACTGACTGACTGATGTCTTCTCCACGGAGACGTTTTTGAATTTTGGACATTTTATTTGATAAATTATGGCATTTGTAATTGTTTGATAGATTTTTTTTCCTGATTACTTAGGTGGAGGTAATGCTCATAGTATTTGGAGTGTCAAAATTGTTTGCGAGTTTAGTTATAAATTTGTTGGAAGACTTAGTTGTCTTCCAACAAATTTATAACTAAACTCGCAAACAATTTTGACACTCCAAATACTAGGAGCATTAATTCTGAAATTTCTGTAATTTTTGCTGGAAATATCTGGGTTTTTTTTTTTTTTTTTTTTTTTTTTTTTTTTTTTTTTTTTTTTTTTTTTGGGGTTTTTTGATTTGGCTTCGTGGATTTTGTAAGTTCGTCTTTTAGCGTTGAGTATAAAATGTGTTGGTAACGGAAAGTTATAGTGTTTTCTAAGTATATTTCTCTTCTTTGTTCAGATATTCAGAGTTTCATTTTAAAAGGCTCTACGGTAAAATCCAAAGATTAATCCAGATTTTATTCTCTGGTTTTTGTGGAAATAGAAACTGATTAAGGTCTTCCTGTTTATGGGCTTTCGGAAAACTTAAAATCATCAGTGTTGCGTATTAATAAGATATCAAAGAAAAGTAGAGAGTTGTTTCAAATTCACGCGTGAATTCAGTGGTGGGTTCAAGGTTATCGAGTTTTATTATCAAGTTTAATAGATTAATATCACGGGCTAGATGATGTAGTTTTATTTATATGTAGGGGTGCATGTTCTTTAAAAGTATTCAGTGTCGGGGACAGAGCATTTGTTGATACAGACAATCTTTGAAACGTGAAACTTTGTTTTTTTTTTGTTTTTTTTTTAATTGGAGTAGATAGATCTATCTATTGCCCGGTTCACACTCCACCCATGTCTATTGAACAGGTTAAGAGGCTCATCCCTTGTTCCCTGTTTAGGATGTGGTTTCCAGCTTTCTCTTTTCCATTCTTCTCACTTTGTTTTTTTGTTTTTTCAATTGGAGTAGATAGATCTATCTATCGCCCAGTTCACACTCCACCCATGTCTATTGAACAGGTTAAGAGGCTCATCCCTTGTTCCCTTGTTTAGGATGTGGTTTCCAGCTTTCTCTTTTCCAATCTTCTCACTTTGTTTTTTTTTTTGTTTTTTTCAATTGGAGTAGATAGATCTATCTATCGCCCAGTTCACACTCCACCCATGTCTATTGAACAGGTTAAGAGGCTCATCCCTTGTTCCCTGTTTAGGATATGGTTTCCGGCTTTCTCTTTTTCGATCTTTTCACTATTACGTAGCCCCCTACACATCAGTGGCGTTACCGCCTTGCTCGGGGTGATACGATTAAAAAAAAAACAAAAAAAAACTGACAGTCAGAATGCAGTGTTAGTATCTATGTTCACATTCTCCATTTAAATCAGTATTTTACATTTGGAGAATAGCCATTTCTACAGGCTCTCAAAAGCCCGCTTCATCAACCCCGGCAAGACGTATAATGAAGAAATTCTAATATGACCTGAAATAAAGGATTTTTTAGAAAAGGAAAGAAAGGGAAGAGAACGCATAGTAGCACTAGCTTATATATACTATAGTCACCCGCAAACAGATCTGTTTCGCTGTATCACAGCTCATCAGTACGGCTTAGACTCCGTTTGCTTCCTAACACAGGAGCGAAACTCGACCGAATCGGCCATCAGTCGGCGATTCTACCCCTAGGCCACGAGCGTCCGGTAGAAGAAGGCAGGCTTTTTAGCGCATATAAACACGCCCAATAGCTAGAGTGTTCCAATTCATTATTGAATGAGCGATGCGTATATGCCGGAGTAGCTACTGTTTACAAAGTCTCCCACTCTTCCAGAATGCTCAATCAGGGTGTTAGAGCGTAAATACTATAGTCATCCGCAGACAGATCTGTTTCGCTGTATCACAGCTCATCAGTATGGCTTAGACTCCGTTCGCTTCCTAATCCAGGATCGAAACTCGACCGAATCGGATCTGCGGGTGACAATAACAATATATATATATATATATATATATATATAAAGAGAGATGGGGAGGAAGAGAGGGGGAATAAAACTATGTCTCCATCACCAATCAAGAAATAAACATGATCTCTTAAATTTCTATTCTCACTATAAAAATAAAATAAAATCTACAATAATCATTAGATTTTATATGCACTGTGAATATGCAATCCTCGGCATTTACATGAATTGAATAGATACATTGAAAATACGTTTAAGCTTCTCCAATGCCCCAATCATTTCATAGTTTACGCAAAACAAAGGGGTTCATTAAATATTTAAAACGTAAAAAGCAGTCCTTACTGACAACACTTGCTGGACATTTTTTGTAGCTTATTTGGTCCTAATCAGTTGCTTTTTATTTGATTGTTTTACAAATATGTGTACGTTTTTAAATGGTATTTGCGAAATTGACGGAATTAAAGCATTTTAAATCGTTTAGACAATTTATTGTTCATTTTATATGACATGTTATGAAACAAAATATATTTGTTATATATTTTTTTTAAATAGTTCAAATGTTAACATTACTTTGATCAACTTCCAAGCAGTGATCTCGATAAAAATGTTCATCACTTTAGAGATGAAAATAGAGTCATTTGAATAAGCAAACATTTTAATTATAAACTCTATCAAGAAAACAATCGCTTCTATAAAATACATAAAAATTAAACAGATTTAAAATGAATAAATAACTACAGTTATTTTTAAAATGAGTTTTTCAAAGCTGATATCTTTTCAGACAGAAAACGAACATCCCAAAATTTTTTCAAATATAAGAGTCCCCACAAAATAAGTCACCTACTGATTAGACATCGAATTGAAATCACCTCATGTTCATGAACATGCCTGATTTTTCAGTTAACCTGATGAATATTCATGAGCACTCATTGACCTAAAATGTTGAACTGGGTGTAGTTCTCGGAAGGATTTTGGACTCAGATTGCCAAGATTGCAGTAATTTTGAATATTCTTATTTCCCCAGCCTGTAAGAAACTTTGTTCAATTTGTTGCCAAACTAAACAAGTGCGATCTGACATAGTAAACTAGCGAATAAAACTTGCTATCCGTTCGGCCATTCTATAAACCATAGACATTATAATTGACGACATTCTAGAATTGCCAGGAAAATGAAAAGAGAATTGAATTTCATCTTATAATTCCATAGCTGCATTCAGAAATGCAATGCATTAATTTCAACTTAAACTGCGAAAACATTTTTTGTACTTTCGACAAAATAATAAGATGAAATCCGATCTGTTAAATATCTTAAATATCTTGTAAGATGATTTTTCATTTATATTAAACATTTTCATATTTTTAAAGTAACTAAATATCTCAATGTAAATATCGTTTATTCAAAATATTACGGACAATGGAATGAAAATGTAATGATTAAAATTGAAAAGGAGAGAAAAACTGAAAATATCTAGACTCGGCGTACTACTGGGAAAAAAGAATTGATGAGCATTAAGGTGACATTTGTACTCATCATTATTGGCAAACATTGTAGGATTCGGAACAACATTACTAAACTCGGGGAACTCAGCAAAATCAAAACTCTGTAAATAACGGCAATACGGAAAAACTGTTTGAATACTGAGGTGAGTACTGGAGTTCTAAGGAGACTTGTTGTCACCTGATCTCTTGTAAAGGCCACCAGTTACTAATGAAGTGAAAAATCAATAAATACAATTCATTTATTTGTCTATACTTCTGAGATGAGATAATATTTACATTGTTTACCTGATGAAAGTCGAAGCGTACAACTGCCGAAACGTCATAAACATGGCAATAAAGACAACAGTTCGAGCAATGTAAACAATATAGTTCATTTAATATAATGTTTAAACGCTCTAAACTTTGAATATTATTTCAGTATTTAAAACTAAATGTTTCTCCGTATATGAACGTTTTTTTTCTTCAAGTACTACTTAAACTGGTAACAGATTAATGATGTTGTATGATTTATTGCTACAAGCATGTACTTCACATAATGACCAACGTAAGCAGCGCGTTATTAATAAAAATAACTAATTTATGTATTCAGTTTAATAATCAACATTTAAAAATAACTGATGTTATTAATTTCCAGTCGAAGCTTTTGCTATTCTCATCAAAAAATGAAACTATTTTAGTGCCTGTTTTGATAATTACTTTAATTTTTAATTTCGTAAATAGCAACGACTTAAACATTTAGATCACTGCTTGGAAGTAGGAAAAATGAAAAAAGTTATGTAGATATAAGCAAGATTTAACTAATTTTGAGATTTTAAATAGAATATTCTGAAAACCTAAAAATATATAATATCTAAATTTACATACTTGATGCATTTTTCAAGATAAATGCATAAGTTACTCAATTTGTTTCAATAGATTTCTTTATCTTTATTTTTAATTGTAGGCTATGAATTCATTTTTAAAATAAAGAATTTAAACGAATGAGACTTTTTTGAGGGTATAACAAAAAAGAAGACTTTACAGAAAACACTTTATATTCTAGAATATTGCAACAGCTTTAACAATGTTGTCAGTTTGTCTACCCCATTAGAATTTGAACCCCAGACTATTGAGTTATCGTATTTACCGCTACGCTACGAAACCTACATATGTTATATAAATAAAAATGTGATCAGGCTGTTTCAATTAAGAGAACTTTTGATAATAGCCTTTGACGATTAGAGGCTAAGAAGGGACTGCGTATCGTAGCGGACAAACAAAATCTTAGTCTGTAAAATACCGGTTTTCGGTACTCGTTATATAATTGTAAGTTCTTCTGGGTATTTTATTTGTTTCTTTGTAACTTCAATCAGCATAAAGCGAATAGGTTAACATGGTGCGCCAGTTCCGGTTAAGAAAGAACAATTCAAAGTCGACTTTCAGAGATATGGAGGACAAGATCGTGACATAAATGATTGGCATGCTGACAAAAAAAGTTGTCGCTTGTGACTTGTTCCAAGCGCTTGTTGAATACGCCTAAATATGTCGAAGAAGCCGGCAATATATCCTATGAGATTCTTCTCTGAGAAGAACTTGCATCAAAAGATAAACAGAAGGATCGAAAGGTGGCGTTACGAAAATCCCAGCAAGTTAAACACGGTGTTAACGCTGTCTGTGTTGGTCCTAAGTGTCGTAAGCAACAAAAACTGTGTCATTCCGTCCCATGTTCCTTCGCAGTGCCTCAGAATTAATACCCTTGATTTTATATAGGTAATGAATACGGCGGTGAAGCACTGGATCGATGAAAAATTCTATTAGACGCCGTATATTCCAAAAGTTCACTGATCCACTAACTATAACGCTCGTTATCCACAAGTGCTGTCCAACGATATTACCCCAGCAGTTCACCTACTAACTCAACCAATTTTAATCCTTTAGATTACATAATCTGAGACGTTCTCAAAAGAAAAACGAACCAGCAGCTGTAAAATATCAACACCATCATAGACTTATAAACAATAGAAACGAGGCTGTCCACATGATGGAGGTAAGGTTATAGTAGTTACGTTTTTTTAAATAAAATGGCCACTACGTAAGCAGTCTGTCGCAATAGAATAAACTTGCGATATTAAATTAACATATCAGCAACAAGGTAGTTTTGGTAAAAATGGAAACAAAAAGGAAACTAATACTTAACATGATAGGAAATTAAGAATTAAAATCAATCTTCTTCTTCACTTTTACAAAAATTCACATTGATGTGTGAAATCCTGGTTTTTTCAAATTGAAAAAAGGATTAACCATGTGCTTAAAGAAAAAGTCGAAACCGGATTTCGCAAGTAAATTTTAAATTGATTTTCTGACCAATGGAAACGATTTTCAAGACTAAAGGGACTTAGCGATCCACTGCGAAAATCTGAATGACTATAAAGGCTTTGATCAGATCAGCGCCAGTCAGTCAGATGGGAACAGTGAGATGAAACAACTAAAATGTAACGGGAGAAACTTCAACCACGACTCGGACATAAGTCGCATTGCATATTGTCCTCCTTTTCCTTCTTTCTCGTATGCTGATTCATTTTACTTCTTCTTCTCCATCCAAAGACATTCCTATCGAACAAACCCTCATACATACATACATACGTACGTACGCATACACTCTTTCCAACAAAATACTAATACAATCATTTCTCGATGCCCTTAACTTTCTCATTGAACATTAACTGCTATCTATTCTTGTTATTCTATTCTTTTAATAAATTTCTATTTTAACATGAAAAATATATATTTTTTCTTCTTCCACTTTTCCATACTGATTCACACACTCCAACCTGATGAAAACCTTCTGATGATAACAATAATAACCTTCTTATAATACTGGATAAAATTTGTAAACTGTAGGGAGTTCGGTTATGTATGACACAAGGCCGAATGAAAGAAACTTTAAACATCTCCCGACGGCTACAAACATCAAGGTAGAGACAGTTGTAATTTGAGAAAAGAGGGTTTAGAGACTCTGAAACTCACGGGACAGAGTGACATAGGAAGACAAAGGATAACATACGTAATGAGTTTAAGTGGATGGCGGAATAGAGCTTGAGAGAAATAACAGAAAGACAATAAACAAGAAGTTTTTAAAAGCTAAGATTCGCCTTTATCTTGATAGGACATAGTAAATAAAGAAGATGAAGAAAAACTCACAGTTATGACACTGAGCCAAGGCAGAAGTATAAATAAAGTAACACTTAAATCAAAGGAACAGCGTGCAGATAGTCAGATTGCATGGAGAATATTGAGGAGGGCTTATATTTTGAGACATTGAAAGATGTTAGACCTAATTAAGATTGAGATTGTATTCGTCTTGGATTGTTGTAAAAGATCTTTCTCTTTATTTTTGTTGTCAAATTTTTATTAATGCCCTCCCATCGCCGTTGACTCAAACAATTTCATAAAAAACGTATTTCTATGACAATCAACAAGGGCTTAAACGCCACCTGATGTTTGTTTTTTTTCTCTAATTTAATTTAGAATGTTTTCATAGCTTCTTATTATTCACTATGCTTGTAAACAAGGTATTCAGTTTGACAACACAACAAATATAATATTATGTAAATGTCAGTCTCTCTACGATTTTCTTAATATTACGTATAATTGACGCCAAAATTCCGTCGATCTAATGTTGTGCTTCAGTTAACTATCTATTCTTGTATTTGGCAGAAATTTATTAACTGATTCATTCAAACAGTTGTCCTCGCCGTGGTTGTTACTGTTCCAACTTCTACAATGTAACCGACGGTCTTCTTTTGGTGCCCATCGTATTTGTTAACTTTCCTAGAAATACTGTTATTTTGCCCTTCTTCAACTAAAGAACAAAAATCATCAGTGTCGTGGAGATAAAAGGAAATTAAGGCGCAAATATCAAAATGAAAGGCGTTAAGTAATTATGACGTTTGACGTTTAAAGGGTTTGATATCTATCTATCTATCTATCTATCTATCTATCTATCTATCACAATATGTTCATACCTATCACAATATGTTTATATCTATCTATCTATCTATCTATCTATCTATTTATCTATCTATCACAATCTGTTCATATCTATCTATCAATCTATCTATCTATCTAGCTATCTATCTATGTTCATACCTATCGCTATTTATGTCTTTTTATCTATCTTTCTGTGTGTGTGTGTGTTTCATTTATATCTATATATCTAAATTGGATGTACATTACCGGCCATAGTTATTAGGCCACCCCAGTTTTTTTTAAACAAATTATGTATTTCATATTTTTTACTATTTATTGCCGAATGAAAATAGAATGGTTATTTTATTACTTTGCAAAATTTTACAATGCAAGGAAGCAAAGATGAACTTGTCCGAATCACCCTAACTTTTCTTCATTCTTTCATTGATGAAACTGCAATAAAGTTAATTATTAAATATCTAATAAATTCTATGGATGCACATGTTATTGGTGCTATATTAACTCAAGAACCATTCTATTTTCATTTACAATTTTTCACTTAGCAATAAATACTAAAAAATAGTATGAAATACATCATTTTTTTAAACACTGGCGTTGTCGAATAATTATGACCAGTAGTGTACGTTGAGATGCAGAGCCAAGTTCGATTTTCAGCTGAACTCCTTCCATTCACTTAAGCACAAATACCCTTGGGAAAGGTATTAATCCGTCTCTTCTCCTTACAGGAAAGCTTGTGTTCTATAGCCTTGTTTGGCAACCAGTCTACCGCAGAAAGTAATAGCAACCTACTGAGGAAAAATCTTCTGCCCATTCAGTCATGTCTCTTTCGAGACATGATCGCCAAAGTGTGTATCAGGTATGGTACTGATCATTGACTGACCTACATTGATAAAATAAGAAATTACAGCATTTTTGTCCCTTCTTCAGCATGTAAATGCTAAGAGTAATAAATGTTCTAATAGAATTTCCAAATATTTAGTTAATAGTGTAAAGTATTAACAGTCATCTTGTACACTGTATCTGTGATTTAAACGCTGATAGATTTGTTTGAACTTAACAAAACATCCAGTTCTAGCAGGTAATATGACTCTAAGAAGCACGCCTGGTATTTTTATTCAGTTAAAGTCTTTTAATAGAGGTTGAATTGAATAAGTTGGACAATACGCCAGCAATACGCCAGCAGTGTTCAAATGAATATTCCCAGACAACCTACCCAGGTTCTGGAAGGTCACCTATTTCAGACACGCGCCAAGATCAAGCCATTGTAAGTACATTTATGGTAGACCATACCTCGTCTAAGTCACAGAACAGAATATATAGTAGTAACTGTGTCTAAAATTGCCTACTTGGAGCTGGAATACTGATATGCGTTCCTTTTGCGAGATGTCGGAAAAGGGTTACGGGAGGAATTGAATGATACTCTGTAAGAATCACTGACAAGAACATGATTCGACGTCGAGGAAGTGATAGTCGTTTGCGTGTTTGAGTGTAACTATTTCCAGTGTGTATTCGCACAGAGCCAAACACGCCTTGTTTTTCAGATAATGATCTGAAATACTACACTCTGTCGCCTTTGATGGTGATGGGAAGAACAGCACCATGAACACTGTCGAGCCTCTTTGGGTGCCATTCTTACAAATGGAAGGTGATATAGTCTTAAAGGAGAATAATGCCCGCCTACATATTGCCAATGCTATTCAATAAGTTCTGGAAATTATTCGACAACTTCGCCGGTCAGTACGATCGCCAGTCCTGTTCCCCATTTCGTAAGATATAATGAAGCGACACTGACTTCTCAGCTCACCAATAATTTTTCCTGTAAGAGACATAGGATAACACACGTACAGAATAGTATTTGCTGTTTCTACGATTATATACTTGAGTTAGTTAACACCCAAATTTGATAAACCTTGTATTAATATGTGGTATTTTGGGATCTGTTCAGAAAGATTCGTATCTGGGGACAATTACGGTAATCCAGCAATATTAAGTCAACTGAAATATTCATTGAGGGGTGATTTTCTAATCACAGCTTAAATGTGGCACGAGGCCGTAAGTATGGAGTACCCAGTGATGATCGAACTCACTACTCAATTGTAATTATTCTATTGAGACACGTTTGCTATCCCTTACAGCATGTTGAAAGTGTTGCAATTTTATTTTCATCTATACATCTATCTATATATCTATCTCGTAGTCTTTTCCTTATTTGTCCCAGTATTTATGTCTGTTTGCAGCTTAGTCATATCTACCTGTCTCACTTAAAACATCACTATGGCTAACTGAAAATCGGAAAATTATTTCCCCAAACAATTAATTTGGATATATTTCGTTTAACCCGGATAAATACTCTCTTTATGAATTGTCTCAACAGATGTTCTTCAAACTGATACTTTTAATTATTCGAGCAAATTCAATTTCAGTAACTCTTGTTTGTCCGTTTTGAAATAATTTCTGCCCATCAATCTATTTATAAAATTCTGTGACTTCTGCTAGTCAGTCTGTCCGTCTATCACACCCTCTAAGATAGCCATACATCGACCCATCGAAATCAAATTTTGGCGAGAACTGCAAGCAGGTAACGGGGCAAAAAGTACGGCTTGTATCTTAGTACAATAAGTTTTCATTAATTTTTGGAAAAATTAAAAGTTTTATTATATAACATACAAAATACTATCACCATTTTAAAAAAAATTAATAATTAAAATTACGAACTCTTATTTAATAAAAATAGAACGTTTTATTTTGGATATCATTTTTTTTTAAAGTTTTCATATATACAAGGGATTTGCGTTGTGGTGCAGTGGATATCGACTCGAAATGACGAATCGGGAAGTTCGAATTCCAGTTGAATTCTTTGCATTTACTTACGCACAAATACCCTTGGGAAAGGTATTAATCCGTCTCTTCCCTCCAGTTATGGGTTAAATAATAGGACAGATTGGATTCTATAGCCTTAGCTGGCAACCAGTCTACCGCATAAAGTAATGGCAACCTACTGTGGGATAATCTTCTGCCCAGTCAGTCATGTCTCTTTCGAGACATGATCACCTAAAGCATGTATCACGTATGGCACTTAACTGACTGAATTAGTATAATAGTTGAAAAAATAATTAAAACTTCTACAAAGTAGGGGATCGGTTTTCTATTGTTATAAAGAAATAAACTGATTCACTGCTAATTACTACTTAATAATACAATACATCTTTTCTCCCACTAGCTATTAATCAAATAGTAGGGCAGATTGATTTTTACAGCCTTGGTTGGCAGCCAGTCTACCGCAGAAAGTAATGGCAACCTACTGCGGGATAATCTTCTGTCCATGATCGAGACATGATCGCCCAAAGCGTGTATCACGTAAGAATCCGGTTTCCAGTTTCCAGTTCGCCCTGCATTTACGAGAAATATAAAGAAATGACAAAACCGAATGCTTTAAAACATTGGAATTTATTTCCAGAAAGAAATATTTACGCCTATGTTGTATGCTCAAGAGGAAAAACTCCTAAAAATATATTATTAGCTATTAAAAAGGAAAACATAAATTTTATTTAAAAATATTGTTTATTGTCCTATAAAATTAAAGTAAGTTTTTTTTTTCAAAATATTTTCCAAACTAACCAGCTTTTTCAAATTTCATCTATTAGTTTACAAAATTGAACAAAATTTAGAGTTTATAAATCTTTATAGAATTGTTAGCATTTACTTTAACAATACTAAATACAGTGCGGACTTTAACACACGTCATCGTGTTGCAAAACATTCTATCAATAAAAACCGCTACAAAATATCTTTCAAGTTTAATCTGTACAGATATGTTTCTTTATGAGCAAATGGTAAATATTTACGACTAAAGGATTCTTGTGCTAGTATAAATCTGTGTCGAGTAAATCTTTTTCAAAGAAAATACTGTCAATAGATCTTTAGAAGGACTGACATTTATTTGCTTTTATCTATGATGCAATTTCTCTTTATATTTTTTATCCACACGTCATTCTGAAATCATCAAAGGTAAGAAATCTTTTTTTTTCAGTATTCTGTGTGGATTTAAGAAAGAAATATTTTTCAGTATCTCCTTCATGACAAAGTCTATCTTTAACAAAAGAAACAGCGGTCCATTTTAATGCATTAAAAAAAGGAAATAAGAAAAGAAAGTGCTTTTATGAATGATTCGTCTTGTATAAGAGATCTGTAGAATCTTTCAAGTCTCGTAGACATGAGTGAATCTGACGAGATATTGGAATAGAAATGTAACGCAATGAATAATTGGCTACTTTATCAATATGACGCAACAGGAACCATAAAACTTAAATGTAATTTTCCCGCTTTTATCAAAACTCCCGTTGTAAACAATATTCTGGCTGATAAATAAAATCACTCAATAATAAATATACTAGTGCTTGAGGAATTCCGAAACATATTGGAAATGACTGTTTAAAAAAACAGGTTGTATAATTCCTCTTAAGTGACCAGCTTTTCGATATACTCCTATCTGAGAATCATTTATAGATTTCAAAATGCTAAACCACAAACGAGATCTGTGAATTGAAATGAATTAAAGAGAGTTAAAAATTTTTATTTTTTGTACGATGACATTTGCATTGTGCAAGGCTTGAGAGCCACTTCAGTCAAGATTTACAGAGTAAAAGGCAAAGTTTTTGCATGGGAGATAACGTCTAACCTTAGATTTGAACAAGTTAAGTTTGTAGTGATCAGGAAAGTATTCTCTTAAGAGTTGGTTCCACAGGGCAGCGGTTCATGGTAAGAAGTATCTCGCAAATGAAATACGAAAGATGGTCCACTACAATGTGCATAGCATGTAGGTTAGAACTGGTAGGTCTAAAAATATCAGGAAAACTGCGAGAAACAGATAGTAAGCTAAAGTATGATAGGCCGGGTAACTTCAACGTGTATAGGAATTTTTTCTGCCTGCGTAGAAATATTGCCTTATGCCAAAGGTCATATATTAGGATGGCATGTTAGCATTTTTGACTCTAGATCTTCCACCTTGCTACGAAGACTTATACAATGCGTAACTATTGCATCCACAAGGCGGACTCTTCCAATTGTAAGTTTATCTTAGTACGACACAAAGTCAAATAGAAACAATAGAACAAGGAGGATTATTTTAGGTTAACATTCAAAGTAAGACGTTTCTACCGGCCTCGAAAATAACTTTTTCAAGTTTATTTATTTATCTATTAATTTACTTGAGTTCGTACAACTGTTGTTGAAAGAAAAGACACATTTCGATTGTTCCTAAGATAAGACTTTATTTCGTTATCATGAATATTGTAATTTAATGTAAATATTTCAAAAGAAATATATTTTGTACAATAAAAATAAATCAATTATGGCTAAACTTTTGAGAACCTGAGTGCATATCTGGTGGACACAGTAAAGATCATTTGGCGGTGTCTTTTTTCTCTGTAATAAACACACAAGAGAATAACTGAAATGTTAATAACAGTCAAATGTAATTCTTGATCTGACATATTTTCATTAGGAGAGTTATAAACTGGCAGAATAGAAAATTGAAGAAAAACTATTTCTTAGAGCTACAAATGATAGGAAGTTGTGAAGAGTTATGACTGATCTAGGCAAAAACGTCATATAAAAGAACATTCTGCTGGTGTGAAAATGAATAAAATTCCCGGTGAGTCGATGAGTTTATTAGCCGACGTTCTTTTAATGAACTGTTGATCGTCTCTCGTATACAGTGATATGATCCTATGAGAACTAGAACTCCTATCGAGATTTATTATTGATTGGCATAATCTTAACAGCATCAGATACGCAGATCACATTGTGTCAAATGCAGAAACGGAAAAAAAATTGCAGGAACTCCAAGACAGTTTAAAAAAACGAAAGCATGAAGAAAGGACTAACCAACAATGGCAAGAATACATATGATAACAAAAGAGGCAGTTCAGACTATTCGATAAATTTAAATGTCTGAGAAACATAAATTATGACGGAAGATTTGACCCCGAAATTCGAAATCAGACAGAAATAACGGAAGATACATTGAAGAAGCTAAAGAAAGTGGTAAGAAATAGGGAAAAATCGTTAGAAACAAGGTAAAGAGGGCTTAACTGCTGTTTAATATCAAACCTTCTATAGAGCTGTTATTCATCCATAATTTCCGTCCAGATGAAAAGATAAACTGAAGCAACCATGATGTTGTTGTACGGAAGGATACTGAGAATATCATGGAAGAAACCAAGAATGTTTTAGAAACAGGTAACAAAAATGACACCTGTACTTGCAATCGAAAAGATAAATTTAAATTTTCTGAAAGCCAAAATGAAGAAAGAGGGCTTGGAAAAGTTGACACTCACAGAATGGTAAAAACGCAGAGAGAAACAGCGAATAATGTACTTGCTTAACAGAATAGGGACTGGAAAGGAGAGTAAGGGGACAAAGATTGCTTAAAGCTATAAAGAATAGGAAGTTGTGGAGAGGCAAGATCATCAATGTAATTAGGAACACGGTACATACAAGAAGAAAAAAAAGCATTATATTTCAAAATAAAATTGTAAGATTCATTACAAAGGTTTATTTTGCCTGGTAATCCTATTTTTGCTTAGAAAATATTTTTGCGAAGATATATACTTGTCGTTAGTTATAAAAAAAACAAAAATGTAGTGACTTTTCAAACTTTTATTTAAATATGGATAACAGATTTGGATTTTATTTAACAAACTTTAATTCAATTTTCTTGAAAATTTATATTTTCGTAATGGCATGCACTAATTTTAGAATTTAATTCAACTTTCACTGATAATATTTGGGAAAGTTTTTAAAAATCGCAGAAAATCTATCAAATGTCAAAAGTTTAAACTGTAATAAATCTTTTTCGTGCATATTGTTTTTTCAATTGTCCTGGTTTTATATAAAAAATTTGTTAGGTCAGTAATATGATGGTGATAGTTTATTTTTCAAATATCAATAAAAATGAATTATAACCATTCTGACCTCAATTAAGTTAATCCGAGTTTGCTTTGAGAGATAGATTGTAGTTAAAATCTTCCTCCCTACCTCTTTTTTTCCTCTTCCTTTTGTCGGCTTTCTTCTTCTTCTTCTTCTTTGTTCTTATAAGACATGGAACGATCATGGTTCTCCATAACTTTCTGTTCTTTGTAGCTCTTACTAAATATTCTCTGTTCATTATCTCTCCTAATCCCTGTTCAGCAAACACAAGCTCATTAAGTAAGTTCCTTGCTGCTTTCCTAAATCTCTCTTGCCTTTAATATGTTCTGTCAGTGTTAAATTTTCCAAGCCAGTTTTCCTCATTATACGATCTAGAAACTTCAGCTATCTTTTTCTGATATGATGTATAAGTGTACTTTTTCTTTCCATTTTCTCTGAACCATCGCCTTTACTTCATGGTATTCTCACTATTTGTGGAACTGTATTTCTGTTGCCTCAAGTCTGTTCTTCATTCTGGGATGACATTGTCCATCAGGCACTACCATATAGGAAAACCAAAACTACATAACAATTTTCTAAATGAATGTGCAGTTGTTTTAAACAGTCACAAAAAGTAATCATTGCACGGAATCAGACATATAACGAATGCAATCAGTATTGATTATAAATAAATGATTGACAAAATATGTCCTTCTCTCGAAAATACACGTGATTCTCTGTTTGTTGATGTAATTGCTTATTTCAGTAGTATCTCATAAGTTGGACATACACTCTTCTTAAATAGAAAGTAATTAAATTCGGAATTTACTTATTTGAAGACTTGTAGGTGTAGACAGTCGAGATAAATATATTAAAAGCACATTAATATTAAATCAATTAGTAATGAATCAATTGGCAACAATTTAGTGAGACCATGAAGAGGGGGAAAATGTGTGATTCATATTGGGCAACAACAGAATTCGAAAATAAAAACCCAGTAAACAAGACTTGTTTTTTCAGAAAACAAAAATACTGGAAGTTGCTGATCTTGAAAAAGACCTCCAATTTGTGGTGGACTGGGGTAAGAAATGGCTCGTAAAATTAAACGTTTCCAAAACAAAGCTGTTATCTGGGAACCACCATAGGCAGTATCTCCTGCCACCGCCCCGGCATCGATCAAGCTAATCTCCCCGAAAACAATACACTGCACCTCCTCGACCTCACTCTCTCGGCCGACCTCAAGTGGAACGACTATATTGAACCAATAGCTAAATCTATTTCTAGGAAGGTTTGGCCACGGTGTCGGGCCAGGAAGTTTTTTTCACCTGAGTCCATCTTGTACATATACAAATCAACCACCCGCCCGTACATTGAATACTGTTGTCATATATAGTCGGGTGACCTTGCTATTAATCTCGGAGTTTTCGACAAGATCCAGAGGAGAATCTACAATGTAATTGATCTCAACCTGTCAGATCCACTCTATTTTCTCGCTGACGGGATGTGGCTTCCCCCTGTCTCTTCTAAAAAAATCTTTATGGTTTCTTCTTCAAAGAGCTTTGCTCCCTCTTACCCTCTCTAAAAGTATTTACTCAAGTAATTAAACTGGCAACAAAGTCCCATTCTTTTACAGTCAAAACAACCAAATGCAGCCGCTACTTTCACTCTAGCAGCTTCTTTTCTTGCACTTCTCTTCCTTATACTTGCTTCCATGATATCTACAATCTCCAAGAGTTTAAATGCAACATTAATTGCCATATCTAATCTCCTTGATCCCCATCATTCTCTTATTCTTTCCCCAAAACCTCTTGTATCTTGTTCTTCTCCCTTCGCAGAACCGAATCCGTTGCCACTGCATACTCCATCATTGACACTGCCTAATTGCAGTTAAGATTTCTTAGAGCTATTATTATTTTAACAGTAAATAAAAAAAGTTTGGTATTTGAATAAATGTTAGGTTACATGGAAATCCATAATTATATAATCATATCATCAAAGTTTTCAGTATAACAGCCTTTAGAAACAAATTAAGTCCTTGTTTGATGACATAATTTTGATTTTCATAATTGTTTGATTTCTGCAAGAATGTGTCTTTTTTCAAATCCGTAATCCACATGAGAAGCTCGAAATGTTTATTTCAATAACACTCTGAAAATAGGAATGAGTATCTGGCAACTTCAATTTTGACTTCCTTATAAGAGATTATATGAAATTCCTTGAATTTCATTTTCTGAAGATTTTTCAGTAGTTGCAGGTTTGCAAATTGCATTTTGGGATAGATTCATTTTGGGATAGATTCATTTTGACAGTTGCAATACATCAAGATGTTTGATGACTGGTATTTTATACAAACTTTTCTTGATTTTCTTCCCACTTCTGAAAAGTTAAAAATAAATTTCTATTTTAATTAATTAATCCAATTCTTTTAGTGAATAGAACTTAAAACTATCCTTTACATCCAGATAAATTAGTCTTTTTCAGTAAAATGAACATAATGAACAGAATTTTTCCAAGGACTACTTTTCTTACTTCCAACTCATCTGACTTCTTCTTACAATACAATACATTATCTGGTAACACAGCAAAAGCATTATACTGGATGTTCTTGAATGCAATATCTTAAATTTCTTCAGTTTATTAAACATTTGTATCATATCAAATATATACAGCCGTTGGTTATGAGATTTGCTATCTCCTTTGACTAGCTAACTACATACGCTTCAATAATGAATTTAATAAGTTGGTGAAGCAAGTCCTGGAGTTCTGAGAAATGTTCATCTAGTCCAGATACACATTAATCTGGTTGCTAAAGTTAACCACCTTACATCATTTAATGATGCGCTTTTTTAAACAGCAAATGTAGAACTAACTTTACCTTTGGAAATCCCGAAGGTATATTCTAAAATGAGTATTCGGTCTTTACTAAGAATACCCGTATTATCATGGAGTCACTTATATTCATAAATTCTACTTGTGGCAAACCATGATAGTCACGTTTACACAATCTGTCAAGTGGGCCTGGAAAGCAGTCGAGCTTCTTGTATCATCAACATATTTAAAAGCAGCTGTGAATGGTCGCTCATTCTGATTTAATAAACAGCCAGTTTTATGTAAATTTCAATGGACCATCTCCAGAGCTATTCCAAAGCCTGCTTTACATCTGGTATTTTTATCCCTGTTTTTAGAACAGTCTTAATGCTATCTTGTTTATCAAATTCTTCCAAAACACTCAAAAAGTTTCTTCTGCGAGATAAATGACCAGTGGTAACTCGAGTTGAAACTATTCTATGAATCACGCATTTTCCAATCTCAGATCCTATTTCTTGGCTAAATGTTAAATAGTGTTCAAGATCCCTTCTTTTGTTTAATGTCACTATTTTGTCCTATAACTTCTTTATACAACAAGGCTTCTTTATTAATTTTATGCGCCATTACTTTTATTTTAACCTTTTATCTATCAATTTTGACTTATCAAATATCTAATACAAAAATCTCCGTTAAAACGGCCCATTGCCTGTAAATCCAAGAAAAAAAATGCTCCAAGATTAAACGAGACAACTTACTTATATTGCGTTTTTCTTCATATATTTTAATAAAACGTTTAAAAAAATATTACTCTAGTAAATCAATTAGACTACACTGTCAATTTATATTTTACTTAAAATATTTGAAATTCATAGCTTTCTTTATCTTGTTTATTTTTTTTTAAGCTATCTATCGGCTCGGAACGAGAAACCTGAGGGCCGAATTCGAATTCCAGTTGGATTCATTGTATTCACTTACGCGCAAATACCCTTGGGAAAGGTATTAATCCGTCTCTTCCTTCCAGTTATGGGGTAAATAGCAGGACAGATTGGGTTCTATAGCCTTGGTCGGCAACCAGTCTACCGCAGAAAGCAATGGCAACCTACTGCGGGATAATCTTCTGCCCAGTCAGTCATGTCTCGAAAGAGACATGAACACTCAAATCGTGTATCACGTATGGCACTTAACTGACTGACTGAATATAATAGTCTCTTTCGAGACATGATCGCCCAAGCGTGCATCACGTATGGCACTTAACTGATATAAATGAAAATAAAACGCACGCCGATATATCGGTGTAAAGGCAAAAAGTAACCCAGGAAATTAATGATAAAAAGCTGGGCTTTGTGCCACATCTAAGCGGCGCTTAGAAAATAAACTATTAAAAATAAAAAGTGAAACTGATGTTTTTTGTCGTTATTTTTTCACTGAAATAAAATTATCGCTTAAAATAAATTAGGATATGTTTAGGATTTATGAATTCATTTATGGAATTCATTGTGAAAACATTTCTTTCGGAAAGAAAAATGAATTAAAATATATATTTTAATTGATCTTCAATTTGAATACATTGATATTACCTCTTTTAATTATACGTTAAAAATTCATTTTAAAGTAGAATTTATAAAGCATGAAATTTATTCAAATATTATTATATGTGTAACACACACACACACACACACATATTTATATATATATATATATATATATATATATATATATCAACAAACACTTGTTGAAAATATATATATATCAACAAACACTTGTTGAAAATACATATATACTTATACAAGAAAATAATAAACGAAAACTTAAAATTCTAGAAGCTATTTACATCAAACAGTTTAAACCTAGCTAAAATAAAATAAACTTCGACACCTCCACTAACATACTCCAATGCCTATCATCGACGGGAGAGGTCATAGTCACTACTTACCCCATACACCCATAGTAGTAGCAGTTCCCAGACCAATCCCCTCATGCCACTATACTCTCATTTGACGAAAAACCTACTACCACCATTTCGTTCACGGGCCTGCGGCCACCTGCGACGCAAAAATTGGAACCTGTTTAATTTTCTCTATATAACTCCACTCTGTTAATAATTTAAATGTTCTATGTTCACTGTATATTAAATGTTCATCCTTTGATAATGGCTTATATAAGCCGAAAGCTCAGACCTGATAAAAAAAGTCAACAATTACTGCGATTTCTTGTCGTCCTTTCATGACAACACTATCAAGATAATCAGATCATACGAAATGATCTTACACAAAATAGACAGAACTTGTCTATATTATTCAATGAAACCTGTATATATATATATATATATATTCCACTATTTTAAAGAAATATTAGGCCTCAGTTTTCAATTTATTTGTATTCGCTTCATTTCTAGCTCAAAATTCTCCATCTCGGGAAGATTTTTGAGGTATTTATCAATTTGAATTTAATTTTATTTCTTCAAATAGAAACAAAATTTTAACGTAAAATATTTTGTGTGTGGTTTTATATCATGTCTTTTGGTATGATCCATTTCCGCTACAAGTTTTCAGATATTTTGCCGATGCACCTTCCTATGGAAAGGCTTTAAAGGCTGGACAGTATCTACATAAATAAGAAAAATGAAATACTCTCGAGACACTTACTGGCTACTAGGCATTTAACTGCCATCAGATTCAAGTGACAGACTCTATCAAGCGTTAGTAAAACTAAATAAGGACTGTTCTTGTTCAGCGGAACAATATTGAGCTGAATAAGGACTGTTCTAAATAAGGACTGTTCTTTTTCAGCGGAACAATATTGAGCTGAGCTGATACAAGATGCCTTCATAAAAGTGCGTCGCCTCACGGATAAATGACAAAAAATAAAATAAAGTATCACTTTAACGTTACAGCAGGCCTATGACCAGGAAATAGTACGATATTTACCAAAACAAAATGCTAAAATGTACGATACAAACGCAGTTACAGCAGAGACCTCTTCACCTATTTTGCACTCCCACCCACCTATCTTACTAAAAAGTAGATTCTTCAAAAATAAAACAGCCTTAATTAAAAGCAAATGTCTTTTTTTCTGCGGAAGCAATTAACATACAATGCCATTATGCCCCGCAAGAATGGGCTAAATGCTATACATGAGGAAATATGGGTCATTTCGGATTAATGTTTGTGGAAGTACAAAGAGGAGCGAAATGGTATCTTTTATGGTATCAGTGCATACCATTGGCTGTCTATTAACTACAACGATAGAGATCACATCTAACGAACAGCTACTAAAAGCACTGATTGGCGCGGGACACAGAAAACTTCCTTAACGCAAGCATTCCTAAAGAAAATCCATGGAGAACCTAGTTGCACCTAACCAAAGTGGAGATGGCAGGTTCATCTCTTTCCATACAACTACCGAGATACTGTTTGGGTCACCTAAAATAAAGGTATGTTGAAAGAAGGTATAATCCAACCAAGTCATTCGCCGTGGAGAGCTCATGCCTTCATAGTTTCTTCTGAGAACAGAAAAAGCGAATGATAATTTTCCCAAACGATAAAATGGATCGCTTAGCTGGATGCCTACCCTCTGCCAAGAAGAGACAAGATGATTAAAAAATAGCCAAAAACAGTCTATTCGGTACTTTGGACCTCAAAATGGCTATTATTAAGTAGATATAATGCCCATCAATGAACCACATAAGGTATTCGAGGCTAGCGGTAAACCCTATCAATTACGCAGAATACCGTTTGGCGTAACTAACGTGGTAGATAGCCTTCAACGGGTGACAGAGCAGATAATATCGAAAGAGAACCTGCAAGGCACCGATACTTAAATCAATAATATATCTATTTGTGGGAAAAATTGAGCGGAACAAGTCAAAAATATCAAATTATTGATTGTGGCTATTAAGAGTTACATGCTGACGCTTAACCAAAGCAAATATTATAATTGTAAAAATACAAAACCTGATCCAAAACGATTGAATCCATTACACAGCCTACCTGTCCCAAAAGATTTATCCTCTCTACGCAATGAATTAATAATATTCGCACACTCTGCTCATTAGATACCGTCGTATTCAGAAAAAATCTACCCTCTAACAGCTGTATCAAATTTCCATGATATCTCCCATAGAGGCGAAAGCATTTAATGTGTTAAAGAGGGCCATAGCAAAAGAAGCTATTACTACGACCCAATCATACACTTCCTCTGATAGTAGACACAAATGCCTCAGAATACGCCATAGATGAACTCTTTAAGCCCATAGCTTTTATCCAGAACACTGTCTAAATCAGAAAGTCGGTAATAGAGAAAGAAGCCTATGCTATTGTTGAATCGCTGAGAAAATTTAGGTATTTTTGATCATGTGAATTACGGGTCAAAAATCAGTTGCATTCAGGTTTAACGCAAAAAAGACCAACAAAATCAAAAATGAGAAAATAGCCAGGTAAAGGATGTAACTCTCGTGCACTCACTCGACATAACATACCGCTCCGTTAAACAAAACGCAGCTTAGACCCACAGGTCTTTTTTTAACCAATTTACGTTTGTCGGCTATTCTAAAAAATGACCGACAAACGTCGGCTGGAAAAAAAAGGACCTGTTCAAGTCAAAAAAAAGAAACACACATCCCGATAATAACGCTAAAGCATTGGTTGCCGAGAGTATAACCAAACAAAAAAGATTACGCAAAAATTGAGATAAAATCAAATATGGAGGTCAAGAATCAGTAAAAATCCACAAAATTAAAAGAAAATAGTGGCAGCAACAGCAACAAGTAAAAGTGAATGATTTGGAGTGGCACTTTCATGCTGGTTAGACATTAAGATATTGCGCTAATTGGATTGAACATTGGCAACCCAGTCGAAAATTAGGTTAGAGTTGTTTATTGTTTTTAGGTTCTTCTTTCAAAGTTTACTTAGGAAGTGGATGTAAGCTCATTGACCTCTTTTATTTCTGCCCCATTTTTCTTTATTTTAATTCCCCCTCCTCCTCCGTTAGGTGGCTCAAGATGTCAGTTCCCAAGTAAATGCGGGACGCTTTTGCTATTTTAGGTGTGCTATTTTTTTCGTATTTGTTGATGCGTTTGGATAGGTATGCGTTTGAGTTAGTATTTACTCGAATGAGTGTTTTATATTACACTGGACAACAACCCAAATGTTTTTCTAGCATGAAAAATAAGAGCTGATATAGACTTATTTGGAGCTGAATCCAAATCTGATCTCAGATTTGCTCTATCATATCACATTTATGTGATATAAGTATACCACATTTTAATGGATTGTGCAGAAAATAACCATTTTCAGTAGTGTAAAACATTTTGGTTGTACATTGTCATACGTAGTTTGGATATATATTTTTTAAATGAATTATATTGTATGTTGTATGGTGTCTCATTTATTTATGTCTGATTAGCTAAATAGTTAAGGTTATAATGACAAGCTTCAGTGAAAGAATATTAACAAGCAATTGATTCACAGAGATAAATCAGCTGATCAAGTAAGACACTATACAGATAGCATAGTACATACAGAATTTTGAGATATATGTTATATATAAATTTCGTTTGTGCATTCATTTTGTAGACTATAAAATAACCAAGAGCATTCATTATCAAGGTTTTTGTATAGGCATTACTTTCTGGTTTTATCTACGAAGTGAATTAGGTATTATTACTTGATCCTAGTCAGGAAGTTAATTAGACATTACTTTCCGATTCTAACCAGGAAATAAATTGAGATTACTTCCTAATTAACGATTTGAATTATGCACGAATCCCTTATAAAAAAAAACCCTGTCCTAATCCTAACACTGATTTGCTGTTGCTTGTTTGAACATTGCCATAGCTGCTAGACCTCTAAGGTCTAACAGATATTGGTACAGCATCTCAAAGAAGGAAGTTCTGTAATGAACCAGATATATTCTGCTATGTCTGTGGAAACTTGACTTTGCAGGATCAAAGATGTAACATTAATGACTTTGTCAAGAAGGTGTATCTTGCCTACTTTAAAGAACAACTTGGAGATCAGGACAAAAGTTGAGTCCCTCGTAAAGTGTGCAAGACCTTGTAAAAACTTTACGATCATGATCAGGGAAGAACACTACGCTCAAGTTTGGAGTGCCAATGTTTTGGAGAGAACCAACAAACTATTTAGATATCTTCAACTTCTGCATTGTCAATGTAAAAGATTTAAATAATAAAACTAAACAACGCTTGAAATACCTAAATATTCTATCTGCTATTCGACCAGTAGTACACTGTGAGAAAATACCTGTCCATGTATTTACTGAACTGCCAGAGATTGATGTTAAATACTTCAGTTCGTCTACTTTTACAGATAACGATATTTTTAAGCCATCTGATGCAGATTGTGATAAAACTTTGTAAAATCAACCTGAATAGAATAAACTGGTTAGTGACTTGTATTTTCTAAAGGTGTCTGAATTGTTGGGTTTTAGGCTACAAGAGAAAATACTTCTGAAACGTGTTACAATTGTCACCCTTTATCGTAACAGAGATTCAAAACTGCGGAAATACTTCCATTCAGATGGTTAGCTTGTTTATTATAATGATGTTGAAAGATTTGTCACTTTGGGATTGCCTGCATATAATTCAAATGAGTGAAGACATTCTATTGATATTTCTAAAAAATAGCTTGAAATGTGTTTTACTTCATAATAAAAATAAGCATAGCTGAATACTAATAGGAGATTGTGTAAAAAAAAGTATATTAACATCAAGATTCTTCTGGAGATGTTGGAATACCATGTTTATGAATTGGTAATTTGTGTAGATCTGAAAATAGTGAATTTTCTTCTTGGTAAGCAGAGTGGTTCCACAGTGTAAACGTGTCTCTTGTGCTACTGGGATAGTATAGCTAGAGTAGATTACTGAGTAATGAAAGAATGGCCACCAGGAAACAGTTGGAGACCAGGTTTTAAAAGCATCATTAATGGGCTTCTGGTTAATTGAAAAATAGTCTTTCCCCCCACTACATATAAAATTTGGCGTAATGAAGTAATTTGTCAGGGCTCTTGATCTTAGTGAAGGGAGCTTCAGCTATATATGCCCAACTTTTCCAGCTCTTAGTGATAAAAAATTGCAGGAGTATTTAATAGACCTCAAGAACACTTTGTTGCAACATGAATGTTGAAGTAGGAAGAACTCGAAATGTATTTTCTGATATGGTGCATAATTTTCTTGGGAACAGGAAAGCTAACAACTACCAAGATATTATAAAGAAGCTACTATTAATTTTACAAGCACTTTAATGTAGAATGAGCATCAACATACATTATTTAGACAGTCACTTGGACAAGTTTCCAGAAAACCTGAGAGATGTAAGTGACGAGCAAGGTAAACTCTTTTATCAAGGCATTAAAATAATGCAAGAATGTTATCAAGGTAGATGGGACTCAAGGATGATGGCAGATTATTGCTGGACCTTGATGAAAAATGTTCCTGGAGCTGAACATCAAATATCATCAAAGAGAGGAAAATGTATGCCATAGAGAATCTGCTGGAATAAATGAACATTTTGTACATATTTTATTATCATCATATTCCATTCTTACATACTTATGTGCATTATTAACTTTACTCTTGTAACTTGTTAACAACTTAATAATTATTTTCTGTTTTTAATAATGAGTACAATCTTTATATACTTCAAAGATTTAAGTTTTTATATCTTAAAGACATGATAGACAAAAAATGATGCCAGATCTGGATTCAGCACCCCAGAATTAGGTAAAATGCAATGCAATTCGCCAGATAAAAAGAGGTTGACCAATGTTATTAAAGCTCAACTTTGATTTTCCTACAGCTAACGGACATTTCGGTGGCATTTAAGAACACTATTCTATTTAGTAAGTTTTTTTTTAATCGTATCACCCCGAGCAAGGCGGTAATGCCACTGATGTGCAGGGGGTTACATAAGAGTAAAAAGATTAAGTAGAAGAGAGTGAAGAGGAAGATGAACCAGTTAGAAAGGAGCAAGAGAATGATGGGAATAGATGTGTGATGACAGTTGCAAAGGTGGAAAGAAAGGAGAGGATATACGGGGTGGTAAAAGAACTAGAGTCAAGTGGTTAATAGATGAGTATTGACATAGCATTTAAATTCCTGGAAGTTGTAGCCGTCAGGAAAGCAAGAATATGGAAGTGAGTTTCACAGGCGGGAAGTGCGAGAGAAGAAGCTGGAAGAGCAGAATTGCCGTCTGCATTTGGTTAATCTAACTGTGAATGGGTGGGACCCAGTTGCCAATTTGGTTGCACGAGTAACCACCTGTTGCAGAGACACCAGTGACTTAAGTTCACTGGAGCAGAAGCCATGAAAGTATTTATAGAACAGACAAAGGGAGGCCACATCTCGTCGGTGGGGAAGTGGCTGTAGTCGAGCCGCCAAGTCGGTACCTATCACATTACTGATTCTCCTCTGGAACCTGTCAATAACTCTGAGATGAACAGCAGGGACGCCTGACTATATATGGCAGCAGTATTCCATGCACAAATTGTTGATTTGTCTATATGCAGGATAGATTCAAGCGGGAAAAACATCCTGGCCCGACACAGTGACCCAACCTTCCTAGCAGTGGATTTAGCTATGGACTCAATGTAGTGGTTCCATTTGAGATCAGAAGAGAGGGTAAGGCTGAGGAGGTGCAATGTATTGCTCTCAGGGAGACTCGTTTGGTCCATGCTTATGGGAGGCAGGAGAGGTTGCCTGTGATGATTTACAGACAACAGCTTGGTCTTAGTCGCATTGAAATTGATAAGCCACCTCTTGCCCCAATTAACCACAGAGTGTAGACCCCGTTCAAGTTTGAAGTAGTTTTTCATATTGTAAATACACATTGAGATTTAAAGTTTTGAATCGTTGTTTCTTCTCCTCATCAACATATAAGTATTGTACATATGGGGACTAATTAAGACTTCATGGAGAATATGAAGTATTATGGCGGATGTAAGAATGTTTTGTGTGTGTGTGTGTGTGTGTGTGTGTGTGTGTGTGTGTGTGTGTGTGTGTGTGTGAGGAATAATGTTGTATGTTTTGTTCAGTTATTGAAGGCCTTCCTTTCTCCACCTACCTCTTTTTTGCCTTGTGCTATATTTTTATGTCTTTAAAAAATAAATAAAATCCTGGCAACGAATTTTTCCAGTAGTCATAATACTAACCCTTCACTTATATATTTTTCTATCTTAACAAAGTAAATAAATCGTTGAAGTCAGTCTTTCGAGTATTTCTTACGGACATCAGGGCCAGTACCTAAGCCTGGCTAATATTATAACCGTTGAAAACGAGTTATAACACTGTGGGAGACGAGTCCCTTGTTTAATCCTGGCAAGGAATTTTTATAGTAGTCATAATACTAGCTCTTATGTGTTTTCACTTATACTGCCAGGAGTTGCTTTCTTTGAGGCGCTAATGCGAGCATAATTATCTCCCATGACTGTACAGCTAATTGTGCTTATGAAACACTGCTATAACACTTCCGATACCAAACTGGCATTTCTCTATTTCATAGGTTAATTACTATTGTTGTTTTATTTCCTCTGATTTCTGTATACTTTTTTCCTTCCGGGTCCCAACCAAAAGCCTAACGTCAACGATATCATCAAAATATTTTTCACTGAGAATCTTTGTAAAAAAAACAAAAACTTTAAGTTCACAAACATATTTTGCAGAGATAAAGTCCTTCATAATATGTGAGCTGAACTTCTGAGTAAAATTTATTGTATTTCTTTAAGGTATGGTCTATCAGGAATCTCTGAAATAGATCTATCAAAACCTTTTCTAATCAATCCGAGGGCTTCAGCTGCAACTTGAATTAAGACCTTTGTATTTTAATAGTTTTAAAGATCTTCAAAGATTTTCAAAAATACAATAAACTCTGCAGGGTCAATAAGAAAGTTCATTCTGTGTATTAGCTTTGATTGTTCTGTGTTTGTGTATTGTAAAGTCCCATAAAATTTTTACAGGTCATCTCTCTCTAGCCGGGTCTGGGTGAAGTTCATATCAATTTCTTGCAGTTTCTGTCCCGTAAATGTTGCAAATTTTCCAATGCAGATATCATGCCGAGTTTTATATTCCGTGCAACCTGGTACAAGATGATCAGTTGTTTCTGAATATTTATTTTTCACAGAATATGCAATTTTCAATATATGTGCTTGGTAAATTCAGTCTCAGCTTCTATCCCTGCCCTGCGTAACCACTGTACGGGGTTTTCTACATCAGCTTTTTGGGGATGGGCATCACAACATTGCATTTTCTTTTAATGTTTTACTTAGTTTTTTTTTCTTTGTCACTGCAGTAGATGTATTATGGTTCATTTGTACTTCTTCCCCCACTTGAAATTCCTTTTTATGACTGAATGAGGTTTCTGTATTATTATTATTATTATTATTATTATTATTATTATTATTATTATTCCTTTGATCAACCTATTGTTAGTCGGTAATCCATCGACAATTCCACTCCACACAACACGGTCAAGCATTGCTATACTCAGATCCCTCCTATCCAGTACTGAGCCTCGGGCAGTTCTGTGTGGATACATCAGTTTTCTTGATACCACACTTCCAGAGGGAAACGGAAAGAGCAAGAATTAAATCAGTTCATTATGCGCTCGATAATAATGGCTAGCAAATTGCAGCCGTTTCCGCTTATGCTTCAGAGATAATTGTGTGATATCTCCGTAGATGTAGGTGAATGCTGAGCGGCATCTCCAGCCGATGTTTAGGAACTTTCTCAGCATTTTGGCATGAATTCCATCAAGTCATTTCTTCAAATAAACAAATTCCAACTCTCTGAACCATAGAGAAAGAGCAACTCAATGAATAACTGGAAAGTATGAACTTTTAAGGAAGGTGCATATATTTGATTTTTTTTTAGATACCTTGTAAGCTAAACAAAAATTAAATAAGTAAAATCAGAAAATATTGTAAACGAATCAGTAAAAAAATTCAATAAACAAAATTAACAAAATACGAATTCACTCCCAAACACAAGTAAATGGGATGATAAAAAAGTCAACAACAAATAATTAATCGATAAATACGAAAGGCACGAAGTAATTAATGATAAAAATCGAGTAAAGAAAGTTAACAAATAGCACAATAAAATGATTGCAAATTACAGCACTGGAATCTACAATTATTCAGACGCAACCACATAAAATGGTGTATCCGCTGACAAGCACGACATTTTCGATAGCATTTGTATTTACATCATGCGATGTGTTTGTTTTTTTTTTGTTTTTTTTTTCAATCGTAAAGTTGTTATATCGTAAAACGTCAAGGTTTGTTTCAATAAAATTATTTAACTAGTCATTCGACAGATATTAAATTTAGAGAAAGCTAAGTAATGTATTCACTTTTATAGTAACAGTTACTTTCTTGTCAACCGGACATTAATTTAATTTAGGTTCTACAAATGACTAAAACGTAAAGATTTGGTGCAACCTTTTTTAAAGGTATAGGGATACGCTTTTTGCTCGGTTTTGAGTTGATTAAAACTTTCTCTTCATAGCCTTAAAATCTTTCATAAAAAACCCAGGTCATGTAAACGTTAATCTCAATTTCTTTTAGTTATGACTGAAGGATTAACTAATGAGACAGGTTATGACAATGACCGAGAAAACTGTATCATATCTTGTTTCGAACAGGTAAAGAAGATTTAATAATTATCACAAAGCCTTTCCTGGACTAATAAAAGTTTTAATTATTTTCTAATAACCTCTCAAAAATTGATAAGAAAGACTCAATAATTTTCTCATCGCCTTTCTCTGACTGATAATAAATTCTCAATTATCTAATTTCTGCCTTTCTATGTTTGAAAATAAAATCTCAATTATTTCCTCATATCTTTGTCGCACTGGTAAGAAAATTTTTATTATTTTCTTATAACCTTTCTCTGACTGAATAGAAAGTCTCAAATATTTAATTATAGCCTTTCTCTGACTGAAAAGAAAGATTCGGTTATTTAATTTTGCCTTAGTCTAGCACATGGGAAAGTCTTAAATATTTTTTTATAGCTTTGAAATTTCTGTTACAAATATTCAATTATTTTCTTCTAGCCGCCTTTCAAGGAATGATAAGAAAATGTGTATTATTTTCTTAGAGTCTTTATCTTAATGATAAGACTCACTTATTGTATTATAGCATTTTCCTGAATTATAAGGAAGTCTAGATAATTGTTATGGCCTTTGTCATACATAAAACCAGCATGGAACAGGCTTGCCTCCCAGAGAGTAAAACACTACGCCTGCTTGGCCTGACACTCTCAGCGGACCTCAAGTGGAATGACTACGTCGAATCCATTGCTAAATCCGCTGCTATGAAAGTCGGCTCTCTGTGCAGGGGCCCGGAAATTCTTTCGGCCTGAATCTATCCTGCGCATATATAAATCTACCGTCCGCCCGTGTATTGAATACTGCTGCCACATCTGGTCGGGTGCCCCTGCTATTCTCCTCGGGCTTCTTGACAAAATACAGCGGAGAATCTGTAATGTGATCGATACCGACTTAGCTGACCGCCTGCAGTCACTCTCTCACCGGCGTGACGTGGCTTCCCTGTGCCTCTTCTATGAGTACTATTACGGCTTCTGCTCGGATGAACTTAAATCACTGGTGCCCCCTAGGTATGAATTTGCACGAGATACTAGATTGACAACTAGGTCCCACCCCTTTACAGTGAAATCGATAAAATGTAACCGCAATTTCTACTCCAACAGCTTCTTTTCTTGCACTTCCCGCCTGTGGAATTCCCTTCCGCATGATTCCTTCCCCGACGGCTACAACCTCCAGGAGTTTCAATGTAAGGTCAATAGACACCTTCTAACACACTAACTCGCACCCATTTCCTCCAATGCTCTCCCTACGTACCTCCTAACTCGTCTATCACCCCCCTCTGACATTTCCTATACCCAATCGCTCTATGTAACCCCCTGCGCTATAGTGGCAGTGGACTGCCTTGCTTGGGGTGATATGATTAAAAAAAAATTATAAGCTTTGAGAGACAGATTCAATTATTTTCTTTTAGCCTTTATCGGAGCGATAAGAAAGGTTCTATAATTTTTCTATTTCCTTTTTCTAACTAAAAGGAAAATCTAAATTATTTTTATAGCCTTTGTCCCATTCGATAAGAAAGTGTCAATTATTTTCTTCTAGACTTTCTCTGACATAAGAACGAATCCATTATTTTTTATACTCTATCCCTAATCTGATATGAAAGTCTCAAACGTTTTCTTGTAGCCTTTACCTGATTGATAAGAGAGTCTCAGCTTATATGGTAATAGAATTTCTCGGACGGATACGCAACACCTAATTATTTTCTCAGAGACTTGCCCAATTTGATAAAAGAGATACAAATATTTACTATAGCCATTCTCAAACTGATAAGAGAGTTTTTCAGTTATTTTCTTATAAATTTCTAGAACTTATAAGAAAACTTCAAGCATTATAGCCTTTGTCTAACAGATGGGAAAGAGTAAAATATTTGTTTAAAGCTTTTGACTGTTAAAAAAAAATCAATTACTTTCTTAGAGCCGATTATTTACTTGTTGCCTTTCGCTGAATGACAGAAAAGTTTTATGGTATTTTATTGATAAGAAAGTCTCACATATTATCTCATTACCTTTCTCCGAAGGATAAGAAAGTTTGTATTAATTTCTTATAGCATTTCTTTGAATGATTAGAAAGTACCGCCATATTTTATAGCCTCTGTTGGGCTGATAATGAAGACACATTTATTGTCTTATTTTCTTTCACTGACTGACAAGATTGTCCCAGTTATTTTCTTTTAGGCTTTGTCAGACTTATAAGAAAGAGAAAATTATTTTTATAGCCTTTGACAAACTGATAAGACACAATTAGTTTTACATTGTCTTTCTCTGAATGTTAAAAATTACTCAATTATTTTTAAATTATTTTTCTGACATAATAATGTTTGTACAATTTTCTCATCGCTTTTCTCTGACTGATAAAAAAGTTTTAATTATTTACTCATGGCATTTCTTTGATAGTATAGCACAAATTATTTCCTTATAGGTTTTCTAGGACTTATAAGAATGTTGTCTCGATCATTTTTATATCGACTTTCTAGGACTGATAAGAAATGCTCCATCTTTTTCTAATTGCCTTTCTCTGTCAGTCAGTCAGTCAGTTAAGTGCCATGCGCGATACACGCTTGGGCGATCATGTCTCGAAAGAGACATGACTGACTGGGCAGAAGATTATCCCGCAGTAGGTTGCCATTGCTTTCTGCGGTAGACTGGTTGCCGACTAAGGCTATAGAACCCAATCTGTCCTATTATTTAACCCATAACTGGAGGGAATAGACGGCCTTTCTCTGACACATAAGAAAAGCGTTATTTTTTTCTTATTTTTCTCGGATTGATAAGAAAGACTCAATCTTATAGCTTTTTTATTTTTGAACCCTGAGAAATACACTTTTATTTACTTTGTAGTAGACGATGCGTCCACTTACTAATTTAGATTTATGAGTCGACTCGACGCAACCTTGGTCATATCTTAAAACAGGATTTAAGAAAGAACAAAAAGGCGAAAGTAACCAGAAAAACAATGTATTGACAAAGGTTACATGGGGTTGAGAGAGCATGCATAAGAAAGTGAAAAGGAAAGAGTCATTCCCCTTCGTCTGTTCGTAGAAACAAAAATAAGATGTATGAAGTTTTTTCTCTAGCTGAAAGAAAGGTTTGTAACAATTGTTAAGATTTTCGTAAAGAGTTCAAAGTTCAAATCCTTGATGAAGAAAGTCAGACAGAAGTCAAAGTTCTGTGTCTGTGTGTGCGTTGAGTAGAGAGAGAGAGAGACTTACATGCGAATGTAGCAGTCTGTGGATTTCTACTGACGAAGGTTGGGAAAATTGTGAATTTATGTGTAGAAAGTTATTTTATGTAAAGTCCTGTTTGAATGAAAGTTAATGTGCATAGTGTTAATGTCGGAGAAGAAAAATAAAAGAAATTTGCGCCACTAATTGCTACCCGCAATTAGTGCGCGTGTGTTTGTGTGAGTTAGGGAGACATGTCTGCTCTTGTCCCGGGACGAAATCCTAACTGACTACCACGTGATGTTCTTCGATTTTATTAGCATCGTTTTGGCGGGAAAACAAGTCATCACGTGGACGCAGAGTGACCATGCGTGTGTGTGTGTGTGTGTGTGTGTGTGGGTGGGTGTCAATGTATGAAACCCCACAAATACCCCCCTTAGATTGAAACAAATATTAAAAATATTTTTTTCAATATGTCCGTGTATATGTTGGTTTGATTACGTTGATGATGATGCTTGTAGCAGTAGCAGTAGTCATGCCAAACATGACAGAAAAGGCTGGTTGCTGAAAAAAGGTGGGTGGCACGGACGTGGCTCATAGGTGTGGGGGAAGGTTGCTGGAACGTATGACTGCTTAGACTGATGGTCCGCCATATTGGATCCTCAAAAAACACATGGTGAAATGGAAGAGTGAAAAGAGTTTTACGTTGACCAATGTACACGTAGAGAAAATCGGTCTCACTTGAGTTAAAGTTTGTAAGGCGTCATTAATTACGAGTGAATTTGTGAAAGGTGAATTTTTTCGGTTGTCTCTCGTAGGCTGAAGAGAAAAAGAGTCTGAAATGCGGTGCGCGTGACTAAGGGATTTTGCAGCAGTGTAACCCTGTCAGAGTGCCAGGATGTGGCATGCTCTGGAAAATTCTCGGTGGTTGATATGGCTGTTAAAAATCTTCTAATTTATTCCAATGCTCCACGTTGAGTTGCTTGCGTTTGTAAGAGTTTCCGTGTTTTGCTGTACGTGTGGATTTATGTTGGTGTTAGAAGAATTAACAGTCGGTTATAAACTTTGATTTGCAAAGTGGTCGATTGAAGCTTGTGTTGATACTGAGTGTCGACGCGTGTTTGAGAGAACTAAAAAGATATCTGGGTTTAATGTCGAATTTTTTTCTTTTTTTGGAGGTCTCAATTCTCCAGTATAAATAATTCGGCTTGTCGATTTCCTTAGAGTTCTGGTTGAGTGACATTGCGTTGAATGCTGAAAGGCGTCTTTAAATCGACGTTGTGTTACTCTTTTTCTGGAAAACCTGGGAGAGAGAGATGACAGTTGTGCTGTCTAGTGTGCGATTGTAAAAATTCTGTGTGGGGTCGCCATCTTAGAGTCCTGTGGAAAAAGTTGGGAGATAACGACGTTGAATAGTAGTTCTTGTTGATAGACGAAGAAGAAATGCTGAGTTCCATTTCCAACGATGCTGGACTGAATTACGCCGAATCGAAATCACGTCGGCGGTCACCATTGTAGTGGACGAAGGCGTCCTCTTACTAATTTATGTTTGCGAGTCGACTCGACGTAACATGAGGTCATATCTTAAAGCAGGTTTTAAGAAAGAACAAAAAGGCGAAAGTAACCAGAAAAACAATGTATTGACAAAGGTTACATGGGGTTGAGAGAGCATGCATAAGAAAGTGAAAAGGAAAGAGTCATTCCCCTTCGTCTGTTCGTAGAAACAAAATAAGATGTATGAAGTTTTTTCTCTAGCTGAAAGAAAGGTTTGTAACAATTGTTAAGATTTTCGTAAAGAGTTCAAAGTTCAAATCCTTGATGAAGAAAGTCAGACAGAAGACAAAGTTCTGTGTCTGTGTGTGCGTTGAGTAGAGAGAGAGAGAGACTTACATGCGAATGTAGCAGTCTGTGGATTTCTACTGACGAAGGTTGGGAAAATTGTGAATTTATGTGTAGAAAGTTATTTTATGTAAAGTCCTGTTTGAATGAAAGTTAATGTGCATAGTGTTAATGTCGGAGAAGAAAAATAAAAGAAATTTGCGCCACTAATTGCTACCCGCAATTAGTGCGCGTGTGTTTGTGTGAGTTAGGGAGACATGTCTGCTCTTGTCCCGGGACGAAATCCTAACTGACTACCACGTGATGTTCTTCGCTTTTATTAGCATCGTTTTGGCGGGAAAACAAGTCATCACGTGGACGCCGAGTGACCATGCGTGTGTGTGTGTGTGTGGGGGGGGGGTGTCAATGTATGAAACCCCACAACTTAAAGTTGTTATCAAACTGATAAAAAAGTATCTATTATTTTCTTATTGCTTTTTCTATAAATGATAAGAAGTCTAATTCATCGCCCCTCTCTGACTAAACACAAAATCTCACTGATATTCTTCTAGTCTTTTTATAACTGATAAGAATAAATTCATTATTTTCTTATAGCATTTCCAGGACTGATGAGAAAGACTTCATTATTGCCGTATATCGTTTCTTAGACTGAATTAGAAAGTCTCACTTATTTTCTCATCATTTTTCCTTTAATCTGACTGATAAGAAAGTCTGTATTATTTTAATAGCCAAACTAATAACAAAGTCTTAAATATTTTTATAACCTTTGTCAGACCGATAATAATATATGTATTATTTTCTTATACCCGTCCTTTACTAATAAAAAAACACTATTATTTTCTTATAGTCTTTTTCTGACATAAATTTTTTATCATTTTCTTACAGCATTTGTCTGATGACTTACAAAAAGGTACTATTATTTTCTCATAGCCATTACTGACTCAGCTATTTTCTTTTAGCCTTCCTCTGACCGATAAAAAGCTACGGTTATTTATTATAGTTTTTGAATGATAAATATGGCACAATCGTTTTTATAGACTTTCCCTGACAGATAAGAGAGGCTCAGTTATTTTCTTATAGCCTTTCTCAGGCGCATAAGAAATACTTCATTATTTTTTTATAGCATTATACACTCGGTTATTTATTATAACCTTTGTCTGGCTAATAAATAAGGCATAACTATTTTCTTACAGACCTTTTCTGACCGATGAGAAAAACTCAGTTATTGTCTTATAGAAATTCTTTAACTTAGAAAAATGACTTCATTATTTTTTATTGCATTTCCTCGACTGATATGAAAGTTACAATGTTTTTAATTATTTATTTAATACAGTCTTTATCTCACAAATATTTAATACAGTCTTTATCTCACAAATAATAATATCTATATTTTCTTATATTTAGATAAGAAAGTCACAGTTATTTTCTTCTAGCATTTTTCTTACAAATAAGAAATCTTTAATTATTTACGTATGGAATTTCTCTGATTGAGAGATAAAACAAACACCTTATTTTCTTCTAGACTTTTCCTCACAGATTACAAATTCTCAATCAACTGACTTATAAAATAGTTTTAAATAATTCTTTTTCGGTCTTTTTCAGGTAGATAAGAAAGTCCCAATTATATTCTCATAGTCTTTCTTTCACTGATAAAGTCTCAATTATATTCTTGCTAGCAGTATAGCCCGACGTTGCTCGGCTGTAATGAAAGCTTTAAAACTAATCCATGGTCTTGGAGCTCAGACTCAGCCTAAAGAATATTTGTGTGAAGTTTGGTGGGAATCGGATAAAAATTATGGATTTGTATAAAGGACATACAGACAAACAGACACACACACACACACACACAAACACACACACACACACACACACACACAAACATCTTGCCTTTTATATATATATATATATATATATATATATATATATATATATTATCGATTATCTGCACTATTGTAAGAACTGCGACCTTGAAACTTCTGAATATCGTTTCTTATGTCTTTGTCTATGAGTGTATCAAACTTGATTAAAATCGGAACACTCCTTCTATAAGCCGATTTTTTCGATTATCGATCTTCGATATTTATCGGGGGTAGCTTGACACAAAACCTAAGAACACTCGCAGACGCTTATAGTACAACTGTGTACATTTTCAAGAAAATCTGTTCGGTCGTTTCAGAGTCTATAGGTAACGGGCACACACACACACACACATACACACACACAGACAAAGTTTCATTTATAAATAAGTTTAGATAGATAGACGTCCTCTGACGGATAAGAATGTCTGTATTATTTTCCTATATCCTTTCTTGGACAGATATGTAAACACCCAATTATTTCTCATAGACTTTCCATGACTGATGAGTAGGCACCCGTTTTTACTGTGGACTTTTCTTGACTGATTATTAAAAGTCAATAATTTCTTCATAGTCTTTCTCTCGCTGATAAGAAAACACAATTTTCTCATATCCTTTGTCTGACATATAATAATGTCTGCAACATTTTCTTATAGCCTTAATCTGACTGATAAAAATATCTGAATTACTTTCTTATAGTGAATGGACCAGGTTAAGGTCAGAAAAGAACAACACAATCACTAGGGTAGAAATAACAAATATATATTAACAAGAAATAACAATACAAAATGTGGATGGTGTTAGTATGACTGTCAGTCTGGTTTGGAGTGAACTACTACTATCTCGACTCTCTCTCTCTCTCTCTCTCTCTCTCTCTCTCTCTCTCTCTCTTGAGAGTCGTAGTATATATAGTGTTAGGAAGAGTAAATTCTGGAGTTTCAGGTAAGGACCCATGACAATTAGACTTTCTCGGAACGATATGAAAGATTTGCTTATTTTCTTATAGATGTTCCTGGACTGATAAGAAAGACATAACTGTTTTTCTTATAGCCTTTTCTGACTGAGAAGAAAGTCTTAACAATTTTCTTCTAACATTTTTCTGATTGTTATTTAAACCCAGTTACTTCCTTATAGCCTTTCTCGATCTTATAAGAAATAATCTATTATATTCCTATCGCCTTTCTCGAAGTGATAAGAAAGATTTAATTGTTTTCTTAAAGCCGTTCTCAGAGTGATCAAAATGACTCAATGATTTCATGACATTATTTCTCGGGCTGATCGAAAAGTCTTTATTTTTAATTTTTCTTTGTCTCAAAAAGCTTGATTTTCATAAATTCCGAAAATTAATTGATTATTTTATTTATTTGTAACATATTTTATCTGGCACCTGTAAATATATTATATATGACTATATACAAATGGCTTTATTTAATCTATTCATATGACTTCATTTACTGCCAAATTTACTGCTTCATTAGAAATTCATTAGTGATGTCCATTTTATTAACAATTGAGGAATCAAAATATTTAATGATTTTACTTTTCCCTTATTGCTTATAAATCCTTGTCATAATCATTATGACTACAATTAATTGAATCAATTAATATAATTCAATCAATTTCAGGACGATCAAGCGGATATGTCAGCAAAGCTGTATGTGAAATATTAGAATATCAAAGTTTAATAGTCGGCTGCAAATTTAATTATATAAAATATATTCATCAATTATAACATGAGTGTTACAAAACGATTTCATCGTATTATAAGTATAAGGATGTGCGTTGTGGTGCAGTGAATATCGGCTCGGATTAGGAGATCGGAGAGCCGAGTTCGAATTCCAGTTGAAATTCGTTGTATTCACTTACGCGCAAATAACCTTGAGAAAGGTATAAATCCGTCTCTTCTTGCTACGGGTTAAATAGCAGGACAGATTGAGTTTTATAGCCTTGGTTGGCAATTAGTCTACCGCAGAAAGTAATATTAACCTAATACGGACAAAAACCTCTCTCCTTTCAGTCATGTCTCTTTCGAGACATGATCGCCCAAGAGTGTATTTTTACGGCACTTAACTGGCTGATTATAAGTAGTATAAAATTTTACAAGCATAGCATATGTATGCTAGTTGAAATGAATTTTTATAATTTAGAAAATAAATGAATTCTAACTTAACTGGAGTTTGTTGATTTTTAATGGACGCCCGATGTCGGCTGAAATTTTTGTAAGTAAAGTTTATTTACGCACTTGATGTCATTGTTATTAATAACAAAACAGAAATCAAAGGAAGGAGAGAAGATTATTTTTCATATATGTTCGACACAAATACCCGATGAGTAAATCGAAATCAGGTTCAATCCATTCGACAAAATATTGAAAGCAATAAAAAAATAAACGCTTTCTAATGAATGCTTGATATCGTTACACAGTGTCGATATTATCCTCAATTACGCCTACCTCTGCTTCTACTTTTGTAATATATTGCCTTGAACCATCGAAAGTCATTGACATGTACATCCAGTCGTAGATAAAAGTCAACAAAGAATGACAAATAAATCCGGACGTAGATTATGTTAACAAATTGTAACGAAAAAGCATGCAACAACCAGTTTGAAATTGTCATAGTGGCATCACCTATTCAACGGGTTGAACTCTTCCTACAACTACATATACTTCCCCTCACAAGAGGGGGCAGAGATGAGTGAGATCAACGGAGAGCGATATGCAGAGATAGCCAAGACTGTTACCGTACGACTATTGCGAGTCCCAGTTATAGTATTACCTCCTAACCAGTATTTGTTCGTTCCGATAACAGAGTTCCGCGTGTTGCATTTTACTGTGTTAATATATATTCTTTATTTCCTATTTTGGTTGTTGTTATATTATTTCTTGCTAGATTTCTTTACCGGGTACACGACAAAAATGCAATAGACCACCGCTTCCGATTGACAAATACATCCGGCCGTAGATAAAAACCAACAAAGCGACAAACCGAAAGAGTAAAAATGAATGTGAATTTTCATACTATATAAAGTCTAGAATTTTTAGCTCAAGAGCCAGAGAGTGATTTACGATTACCGACGGTCTCCTTCGTATGTGTGATCTCTCTGCAGCTGCTCTCGCTTCACACACGAGAAACCGACGAAGATAAGATATATATATATAAGATATATAAGATTATTTTTATATATACGTGTTCTTCGTTGTTTGTCCAGATCAAGCGGCAGTATATAAAACTTTCAGCGAAGACTGTTTGACTAAAGAACCGACCGAACGTCAATTTTATCCGAACAACTATTGTAAAAAAAAATGTTAAAGTTATATTTGTAAACCAGATCATGCTATAAAGAACTCTCTTTTAGACTTACTAAACTTGTCCTTTCCACCCGAGAGGGTTGCATGCATCGTCGGCGACTTTGTTTTGTTAGTAGATTTGATCAGTTGCACGGGTTTTCAGCAAAATCCGCCGATATCAGTTATATATGGTTTTAAATACATCGCAAATGCTTAGTGGAATGACACATCCGGTCTGACTGGAGCCCTGTCGCAACTGGTGCCGTGGCATGAATTCGATCACAGAGACAGCCACGGATATTCATTGCGTGTGAAGAATCAATCCTCCGAAAAGAAACTTCTATGACAAGAAAAAGTCCAAACACTAGAACTTCATAATAAATTCGCTTAATAGAGTAGCGTCAAGCAAATCAATGATTTCAATATTCACAAGATTTGAGATTTTGTGTGACGGGAGCGAGAAAAATAAATAGAACGGATTTATGAATTATTAGTAGCCGAGGTTTGCTGGTGCAGTTATGTCCGATCGGTTAAGTGAATATTTAAACGATTAGACAGACATCCTCGATTTAATCAAATACATACAGAAAATTTACAAACTCATACTTCACCGCTAATGCTTTAGAAATTGATGAATAACTCTAGCAAAACTCTGATGAAATTTGCACGGATAGCCTACAAAAACGGTAGCAGAAAGGGAAGCGGTTGAAGTAAACAAAGCAATTCAGATATCAATGAAATACGTTACTAGATAAGAGAGGATGAAGCAAGGCAAAACCCTTCTACCATGTCTAAAGCGTTGTCATCAATGCAAAAGTACTAATAATTAGAGGTAGGGCTTAAGGCTGTTGCATTAGAGGGGACTGATGAAAAGTGTGGCAAGATGCAGAAGTGAAAGTCCCTGACGAGAGACTAAGTAGGGAGTTAGGCATAAGTAGATGGACTATTATAAGAGCGTGAAGGTCAGAAAGTATGGAGATGAAAGGAAAACAAGTGTGTAGCCTTCATTTGCATTCAGCCGCAGCATCAATAATGAATGCATAGAAGGAAGTAATTGATCAAATTAAGATTCTACTTTTCATTGAATTAACCCTGTTCACTAGATGTTGGGCGTGTAGGAAATTGTGATAGACTAAAAGGTACTATGACAGTAGAATAAATTGTAAAATGTAGGGAGAAGTGCCAAATAGCATATCGTTGCATATGAGATTATCAAATATAGGATAAAACGTATCAAAACAAAAAACAGGGAAAAATTTAGGGGCCTCTCTTATAAGATTGGAGATGTCCAATATTCCTGAGATAAATAATCAAGTATCCTATAAAAAACAAACAAGAAGAATAAATTAGGGATTTCATTAAGAATAAAGGAGAAAAACGGATGTGGCTGAAATGAGATAAAGTTTGGGAACGTTGGGCAAAGCGGCTGTTGGTAGAAAGTCTGATTAAAAATGCAAGGAAAGAAGGTTTCAAGAGAAGATATTCGTTTAAGAAATGCAAACTTATTCAAAATCAATTGAGAAAAGAAATATAATTGAATGAAAAGATATGAAAAAATGTTATACGAAGAAATAATCGGAATAAAATACAAAGCAGTAGCCGAAATAAACAGAGAAAAGTGATACAAGAAACAAATAAAGCAAAACAAAAGACAAGAAACGGAATTAAACATAAAGAATGAAAGATCGTCGAGAAAAACAAATGTGAAAAATGGTAAGAAAGATAGAAAAGTAAATTACATTAAAGGTAAACGAAAAATGTTGGGCCATATGGGATTGACACACAGGCATCAGACATGTTATTTAAGGTAACGTTAGAAGTGAAAGAAATAGATTTTTTCCTCTATTTCGCCGACTATTGTTCTTAACGATTATCACTGGGAAAGAAATTTCAATTTTTTCTCTATTAAATTAGTTTTTACAGTTTTATGTAATTTTAGTAGCGCGAATGTGCGTTGTAGTGCAATGGATATCGACTCGGAACAACAAATCGAGGATCCGAGTTCGAATTCCAGTTGAATTCCTTACATTCAAATACGCACAAACACCCTTGGGAAAGATATTAATCTGTCTCTTCCTTCCAGTTATGGGTTAAATAACAGGACAACTTGGGTTCTATAGCCTTGGCTGACAACCAGTCTACCGCAGAAAGCAATAGCAACCTACTGCGGGATAATCTTCTGCTCAGTCAGTCATGTCTCTTTCGAGACATGATCGCCAAAGCGTGTATCACGTATTTCACTTAACTGAGTAGCGCTGAGCACGACGTTCTACCCGACTTTGCTCTATCAGGTCTTGATTTTGCACAACACCCCCTTCTTTTTCGTCCTATTCACGAAAAGAATTTTTTTCTCAAAACTCGTTAATCATTTTTGCATTTATCCCTTATACAACTAAGTTTTTATCTAGGTATTTGTATATTTTGTTAAGGTGGATTATTATATATATATATATATATGTATGTATGTATATATATATATATTATGTATATAACACCCTGAAAAGGCTACTGTTATGGTATTGTTGTATTATGCATACTTTTTATATGAAAACCCTAAAAATAGTTTTAATTTTTGGCATTTTTATACCATTTTAGTAAATTGAACTAAAAATATAATAGATTTCTAGAATTTTTTCGAGCTTTCCTGTATTTTGTAGAAGATTCTAGAGAGACAACTAAAATATATAAAAGCGATTAGTTACTGGTGTTAATCAGCCAATCCAATCAGTCAGTCAAGATTGGGTATTAACACAATTTTGAATTGGCATATAATTTAGTGAGTAATTATTGGTTCTCATTAGTGAACTTGTTAGAAAAACTTTTAGGCAATTATAGAGCAGATATCGTCGAAGAAATCGTAAAAAATAGTAAGAGAATAAAAAAGTTACTTTGCGACATGAGCATAAAAATGACGAACATGGGGAGATTCAACTATGATATCGAAATTCCTACATGATGATTTGGGAAAGGTAATAATCCGTCTCTTCTCTCCAGTTATGGGTTAAATAATAGAACAAACTGGGTTCTATAGCCTTGGTTGGCAACCAGTCTACCGCAAAATGCAATGGCAACCTAACGCGGGATAATCTTCTGCCCAGTCAGTCATGTCTTTTTCGGGACATGATCGCCTAAAGCGTGTATCATGCATGGCGAATAACTGACTGAATGATGAACATGGGGGAGATTCAACTAAGATATCGAAATTCGTACATGATAACTGATTAATATTGATACTTGAAAAGAGATCTGCCAACAGCAAGCAAATACGCTAGAAAGTCTTGTAAAATATTTTTTTTGCCACGGTGAAAGCTTCCCATCTGTTTGTTGTTTTTATTATTTTAAGTCATTTCTATCGTTATAATGTTATAGGAATGAACCAAAATGACCTCAGGTCAGATACTACTACCATGCAGAGAATACATTGTTTCTTTTGCCCTCTCTGTCTCTAAATAACTCCAAGAACTAAGATACCCAAATTTATTCCCTTTTCTTTCTCTGCTACTATTTCTCTTTCCCCTACTCTCTCTATCTCCCTGACCCATGCTTGACCTAAAGGATTGGCCAGTCCCTCTCTGGCTTCTAAGCAGGCAACATGTGTTCTGTTGCTAGCAGACACGTAACACGAAAGTATGTAAAAAATAAGAAAATAAAATATTCCTCTCAACGCTAATATTTGTATCCACTTCTTTGTCAATTATACCCACAAAGATACCAAATATTACAATGTCATTTTATTGTAGTTTGAAATGCTTGTATTGATGAAATTTATAAAAAATTTAACAGAACTTATTTTTTAGTCCTAATTTGTAAAAACTCGAAAATACCACATAAGCTGTTGACAAGAATCAGGACCCGACAGATTCCAACCGAGTTGAAATTCGTATTTAGCGCACCCAAACTACCTAAATTCAAGCGTCAGTAAAATACGTTTCCGAATGTTAAGAAAGAATGTGTCAGATAAAACTTTATTTAACATGATGTTATCAAAAGCTAAATTTGTAGCCATGATGCAAAGAGAAATTATAAACAACAGTTACAATTCATACTCGCGCCGCCGCCAACAATTGACCATTCTCGAATTATTCATGGAATATTTGGCCTGCGAGAGACACTGCCATCTTGCCAAACCACCAGTTGTAAGAATGATTTGAGGTGAGTAACTCAGCTCCTGCATGAACCACGCTATTGAAATTATTAATACCAAAGTTCCTAGGTCTCAACCTTTTGAAAAATTCCGAAAACAATAGTAAGAAAAAAAAAAGGAATATTGTACATCAATTAACGAACTAATAAAAAAAACAATGGAGCAAGTGAGCCTTCTCACTTGGTCAACCAAAATTGTCAACATTATTAATAATTTTAGTGAGGTTAATGTTATTCATTCTCATAAAATTTTGTTTCAAGAAACTTCAAAGCAACTAATGAGTCAGTGAACAGTTGTATATCTGTATGTGTGTATGTGTGTGAAAAAGAGAGAGAGAGGAGGAGGAGGAGGAGGACAGGGTATGGCCGAGGCCGTCGCTATATTACCTATATTACCTATATATTACCATATTATATATGGTAATATATAGCGACGGCCTCGGTATGGCACGAGTCGTTGGCTGACAACTTCCCGACCTAACCTAAAGAATATTTATATCTAGCAGCTCTGAAAATATCTCCTGATCTATGAATGAGCTGTAGTGTCATATGTGAAAGAATCGTGGTATTTGAATTGTGCAATTAAAATAAAAAGAGAGAAAAGAAAAGTTGCAACTCTGAACTTAAAATAATGAAGTACTTCTTTTGTCCGGAAGAACAAAAAGAAAATAATAAGTTCATTTATTGTATGAGAAATTTCTTATTTTACAGAGAGAAAAGACGACGAACCCGAAGCAAACTACCACCATGTTTAATTTCGTTGTTTTATTTTATTTTATTTATTTTTTTTTTTTTACTTTTTTCAGCGCAGTTATATTGATTGTTACTTAAATTTTCCGATTATCAAAAACATTTGAAAATTTACAATATTTAAACAAATTTGTGGAGGGGGTCAGTTTCTCATACAATGTTAAAGCAAATAGATCCTCCATTTTCAATCCACTATAAGGTTGTCTGAAAAACTGGTCCCCCCACTAACATTGTTTAAATATTGAAATTATTGCAATTTTTTTTTTTTTGTCATTTGTAAAGTTTAAGGTGTAAAAGATAATATTGCACTGAAAAACTTTCAAAAAAATTGATAATAAACAAATTTAAAGGTGGCGGTAATGTCGTACCGGCGACTGGTTTAAAATGGAGGCTTGATTTACTATAACGTTGTATGAGAAAATGATCCCCCTCCCCAGAAAATGTTTAAATATTAAAATTTTTCAAGATTTTATTGTCAATCGTAAACTTAAGGGGGTAATCGATAGGACTGCGCTGAAAAAGGTAAAAGAAAATGAAAAACAAAGAAATTGAACGTGGTGGTAGTCTGCTTCAGGTCGGCCGAAAAGAACATTCTAAATCCGTATAGATATAATCATATGTAATCTTTATGGCGATTGATGTTTTTCTATCACCTGATGTTCTCTATCACGTGATGTTCTTGTTCACGGGAAAATCACTAAATGGGAAAAGAGGAATACGAAAAATATAACATTTTAGAACATTTTGACAAAAGCAACGATTGCCTCTTTGTTTATGAAGGAAAACAGTTGTTAGAAAAATACTATATTTTTAGAATATTATACGTAGTATACATTTTACTAGTAAAAAAGTGTGCATTGAGTAACTTAAAAAATAAATAAATCCTAATGCAACCAGATTTCGGGAAATCGAAAACTGTCAGAGCTTATTATAAAAGTATATTTTTGTGTAAATGATACTGTTATTAGCCACCTGATGTTTATATAACTTACAAGATATATTGTTGCTAGAGCAAGATATCACAAGAATCTCTGCTTATAATAACGATCTTTACTGAAAATTATATTATTGATTGATTGATTTGTTTGTTTAATGGCATATCAACTCCTATATCGATTAATATTGAAATTTAATTTTCTTTGGAGCTTTAAAGTAATAAAAATGCGATCTATGTTGTTTTGCTTTCACAATTGAATACATGGTAGATGATGCACAGCTTTTGTGCTTATACATATTTTTGTGAACATAATTACTAGAGATGGTGATATTTGTATTGTATGTTGTAGTTTTGATGAAGATATAACTCGGAATACAGTTTGATAACTTTGTAGGATATTATATTAATTAATGTAATGAAAGCAAATATATGGATTATTGTAATGAAAGTATTCAGTCATGCTTGTTAGATTTTTTGGCGGCTCAAGGGTTATTTCTGCTGAAATCTAAATATTTTAAAGACAATCTTATGGTTTCAGTTAAATATATTTTGAATCAGTTGTAAGCCTTCAAAATTGTTGGTAATTTTATTATAAAATGTATTATTTGTCATTTTGCTTTAAAAATATATTGTTTGTCTTTTTATTAGAAATATGTATTGTTGGTCGATTTTACTGTAATGATGTATTGTTGATAATTTTTATATAAAAATGTATTGCTGATACTTATACTGTAAAAATGTGTTTTTATACTTTAATATTGTTTTGTTAACTATTTGCCCATAGCTGAAACCTTAACTGATCGGAGTGAACCTGAGAGCAACAGTAATTAAGACGTTTTTCAAAAATCTCTCATCTCTTGCACAGAAGACTTGATTTCATGTTGTATATTATTATTTTATTAGTTTATATGGTGCAACATATCATTTATTGATTTTGCTATATTTTGTGCTCTTTTAACATTAACATTACTTACAACAATTTTTATTGTTTTCTGAGATGTTTGTAAACAACTCGAAAATATATACCTCACTGAAATATATATTTGATTGAAATCATGACTATTATAACAAAATATTTTTAAAACTATTTTACACATTAATATGGGATTGACGTTCTATAAACCTCCAGTCTTTTAAACGTTGATTTTGCTCATTTGTCTCCTGGCTCAAATTTAATATTGCTTGTGTTTAATTTTAATGCTCTACAAAGATCGTTGCTAGAATATTTTATTCAATTCTTCACTTTATACTTTTATGATGAAACACAAGTTTTCTCGTAGCTTGATATTTGGAAATACTGTGAGTTAATTCATTATTTTTGTTTTGTTGAAACATATTTGGCAAGGTGGGCAATAGTCAACTTTGGAGAATGTGAAAACGTATTTCTCTGTAGGAATAAATACTTTAGCCTAAATCTCTTTGGTTTTAATGTGGCCCTTTACCATCACATATTCCAAAAAAATATTGTCGATTAACTAACAATAATTTTCTGAATTTATCTTGAAACAGGATTATATTGGAAAACATCAATAATTATACTCTGCCTCCAACACGAATAAAAATGTACTTTTCTCCCAAACCTGCTCTTTTTTTTTGTTGAAAATTTCCACGATAAAAGTGATTTTCACCACATCTTAAAGGTCCATCTCATGTAGTTTCTTTATTCTATTAAATTACTTCTAAAACATTAAAGGTTTTCATACAAATATTTACCAAAATTACACGTTTCTCTTTGTGATGTTTACTTAAAGATAAAAGTTTGATTGGTTTTATGTCTTTAGTCATTGTTCTTAATAATCTACATCTTTCCTCCCTATATATAATATTTACAACATCAGCTTCTTTAAATATTGTATTTCTGATCAATCCACTTCTCTTGATTATCATTACTTTTTATTTGTCTGAAAATTTCTTATTGTAACTCGCTTTGAAATTTCTTATTGTAACTTACTTTGAAGCCAGTGTGTGTTGTCTTTTCAGCTTTTTTTCATATCTGCTAATATGTAGATAATCTCTTAATATCATACTCATTATCTTTCCTTAAAAAAACATATGTATAAATACGTTTAAACAAGATAGAAAAATGCACAAATAAAAATGTATTCCCTTTCTTCAAAACAAATTTGTTTGTATGCTTTTCTAAAAAAAAAAAATAAAAAAAAACGAGCCTAACACCTCGATCAAGAATTAAAACATGGGCACTTAATTCCCATCGTCCTACAAATAAAATATCCAAGAAATATGCTGAATAGTAAATTTAACTACAAGGCTCACATTGAGTCAGTCAGTTAAGTGTTATACGTGATACACGCATTGGGGGATCATGTCTCGAAAGGGACTGGGCAGAAGATTATCTCGCAGTAGGTTGCCATTAAATTCTGCGGTAGACTGGTTGCCTGCCAAGGCTATAGAACCTAATCTGTCCTATTATTTAACCCACAACTGAAGGGAAGAGACAGATTAATACCTTTCTCAAGGGTATTTGTGCGTAAGTGAACGCGACTAATTCAACTGGAATTCGAACTCGGCTCCTCGATTTGTCATTCCGAGTCGATATCCACTGCAACACAACGCACATTGAGTACTTGTAATAAAAATGCAAAAAGACTTTGGAGCTCCTAAAAATAATCTCACAAGTGAATTATGGTGGCGACTAAAAAAATAATGCTTAAAATATAAAAGTCACAAATCAGATCAAAATTAGATTATAATGCGTCATTTACAATACCACACGTACATCCTATTTTGAAAAAAATTCGAACCATACAAAATCGAAAACTGAGATATAGTCTCGGAGCAAAATCTCTATATAGAAGCCAATGAATTACCTATGTATTTGAGATGGGGAAAATTATTCCTCTAATATGCATTTAAACTGTAATCCAGCCTAAATAGCTTAGCATATTTTAAAAAGTATAAACCTAACGATATATATAATATTCAATAGAAATAAACCAACAGCCTTCTCATCATTTGTAATTTGAATTAATGAAGCACTCGAACAATTAAAGAAAAATCCTGATATATAATCGCAGTCACAATAAAGAAGATACCTCAATGAACAATTTCCAAACCTCACATAGACCTAACATTGACACAAAGAAAAAATTAAAAAAACTATGTACGAAGAATTAAAAAATAAATATCATAACTATATACCATTCTATACAGATGGACCAAAAGTCCTAGATAGAATAGATGCATAAACAAGACAAATTCATAAACAAATCAGGCTATCAAATAATGCATCTTTTTACACAACTGAACAAGCCATTAAGATTGCACTTAGAATAATAGAATTTTTTTTTTAGATATAAAACTTATAACATTCTCAGACTTCCTTTCTAGTTTAATAGTAATTAAACACAAATCATCCCTATATTCAAGTTATCCTAGTAACTTGTCATCAATTAATAAAGCACAAAACAATAATATTGGACTGGATTCTTAGCCGTATAAACATAAAGAAAATCATGAATTCGACACACTTTCCTAAAAAAGGAAACGAAATTTCAAGATAACCACCATCAAAATAACCACCATGAAAATTCCATATTAGATACACTTCTACTTCTGCTCAAATGACCAGGAGAAATGTGAACCGTGTATTCGGCGAACCTTTCTACTTCTATAAACATATTTTTGGTGCAAAAATTCCCAGCACATTTTTTTAAAAAGGAAAAAACAAATATACATATGAAATCTTTAAACGACATTGAACGACATTGAAAATATATAGAAATGACAGCAATAGGATGAACCTTATATCTAAAACAACAAAGCTGAAAATAATCGTGCAATAGAATGGGAAATTATCCAAATGCCTCTATTTTTTCTCATCCTTCATCTATCTTTTCTTGCTTCACTTTACGCCATTCAATTGTTGATTACCATAAAAATAGGAAAAAAAACAATTCTAGATTTGATTTGATAAAATTCTCTATATTTTTCATTAATTGGCACAGATAAGGAACACTAAAAACGTGTAATTTGAAATTTCTGGTGACTACGCCTTTTATAGAAGAATATTGCATTTGCAGCTTAAATACTTTGTTCTCATACAGGAAAATGAACAGTCGAATTCACTGCACATAAAAATATTCATCTTCCAAACAATTTGATTGTGTCATAAATTTTTGCCAAATTCACGTCATTTATTTTTTTAAAATCTCTCAAATCCATCAATTTTTAAATCCTAAGGTTTTCTGAGATCTGAAAACACGTGTACGCCTGTACGCACTGGCAATAAATATACTTAAATTTCAAAGTAACTTCAAAGATCGCACTAAAATGCTTCTGCGATGTTTAACATCAACATGATAACAAAATTAAACTTCAAATAAAATTGCTTCACTTATATAAGTTCAGAATTATATCTGATATTTATTTGGCGTATTTAAAGGTTTCAAACAAAAGCAATCGATCAGTTTCTGAATAGGTTTTAGTGTTATTTGTTGCTTGAAATAAGAAAGCTCTTTTGTCTGTCTACTTTTATAGATTTGAATCTAACCTAACTTTCCTTTCAGCAATCTTTTTTAAACAAAAAAAGTCGATAGAAAACATGGATCAGTTTCATATGTGGAGAAAGAAAGGAACAACATATAAATATATTTAACTGTATCCTTTCTTTTGATCTTTTTTCGTTGTTGCTTTATATGTGGCAAAATAATGCATCGCAGTTCTTGATCAATGACTTCTTTTTATGTGTTTCACACCTTGGTATTCACTCAGCAAAGCTTACTTTCAAAATTATAATTCCTTCTCTTCTCCCTCTTTATTTCCCCACATCTCTCTCTATTTACACACACACACACACACACACACACACACACACACATATATATATATATATATATATATATATATATATATATATATATATATATATACTTATCCGCTGACAGACCTGTTTTGCTCATCAGTACCGATTACTTGTAGACATAATTAAATTTACATTACTCCGCGATTCTGCCTCTAAGCTATGGGTACTCGGTAGAAAAATGTAGGTTTTAGCGTGTTATATACACGATGTGAACACGTGCCAGTCGCTGAGAATGTTCAAATTCATTACTGAATGAACGATGCGTAAATAGCGGTGAGTGGCTACTGATGAGTATGACGATAAAATACATCCGGGAGCAAAGCCTCTGATCGGGAGGTTTTGAGGAACGGAAGGTCACCTCTGTTCCCAGATCCAATCTGGCTCGGGGTAGTAGCACCTCTTTGGGTCCCAGTTATGGATAAATGGTGAACCCCTAAATTTTGATCAAAGCACTATGAAAGTATGAATAGATGTTTTTATTGTAAATATCTCCAGCAACAGATTTTAATATAAAAATCTAAAATCCAAGCTCCCAAGAACTATGCCATTAAAACAGCCCAAACAAGCAAAACTTTCTTTCTACTTTTCTCTGTCGGTCTGTCTGCCTACCGCTCTCTCTCTCTCTCTCTCTCTCTCTCTATATATATATATATATATATATAATTGCTTAATTACTTAGTTGTTGGTCATAATAAAATTAGATCAGTACACATTTGTATTAAAAAGTGTGCAATAGAATTATATTGTAGAACTTTTGAATATTCTTCATTTGTAAACGAGTTATTACGCGACCTAGGTTTCTACCATGAGTGGTGTCTTCAGGCGATTTACAATAACTGATTTTAACGTTTACCATTTTTTTTTTTTTGTTTTTTTTTTAAGAACGCTTCTGTAACGGTGATTTTTTTGAACGCTCGCTTAACGGAGAATTTTTGAACGCGAAATTTTTAAGATTACAAGAAATCATGACGTTTTCATCTGTGGTTGTATGAACCTAACAGGTTTTTTTTGGGTTTTTTTGTATGGTTACACTTAGTCATAATTTATGTTCTTTCATTTAATAATTCATGTTTTTTTGTTTGTTTTTTTTTGGGGAATAGTATAATCGCTAACTTTTTTTCCTGGCACAGTCTACATATTTTGCCACCGTTATAAGGCTTGGCTGTAGAAACCTAGGCCGCGTAATAACTCGTTTAATATTAATTTTTTATTAAGTTTTTCTAATATCCTAGCATTTTTCCGTGGCCGAAAACGCTTGAATCGATAAAATTGTTTTTTTTATATTCCTTCTATCCAACAAAAAGAGAAAAACAATGTTAGGATGCTGAAAAAGAAACTTAGTAAAAAATAATTAAATCTTCCCTGTAGGCCGTATTCAATCAAAGAATATATATAAAAAGTGTAATTTCAAAATTTTAGATTGATATTCATTTTCTATTTGTTCTTTTTTTATTATCCTGTCGGATTCTGATCCATATCTGATCTGCACGCCATCTTTAACTCATATATATATATATATATATATTAGTCGTCCACATTGTTGTGCGTGACTCGATCGATCCCTTGAACGGGTTCACATATATATAAAGAGTGAGTGAGTCGATTCAACTCGGCAGTTAGTTATTTCGATCTGAGGTCTACCGTTAACAACCGTGATTACTTGCTAACTCAACCACCCATATTGTTGCGATCTAGTACGGATCTTTTATATTGTATCTACCGAATAAAAATATTATTTCAACATCTGTGTATTGTTTTACAACTCGATGGTACAACACACATACAAGCCTGTTTCACTGTATCACAGTTTATGTGTGGCTAGACTTTCACTTGCTTCCAGCCGGAATCTTAAATCAACCGCTTCGGTGCCTACCCTAAGCTATCGGCGAATGGCTGAGAAAGGAGGAAATTTGATTTAATTGAATATTCTAATTCTTTTTCGCTTAATCCACTAATCTAATCCAAGGTTGAAAAACGTAACGTTTGTAATTCTAATTAAATTATAAAATATTTTGATTTTATTCTTTGTAAAGATTATTCTGTATTCATTGTATATCAATTTTTGCTGCACTCTTTTTTCAAAAATAAATACTGAATGTGTCACTTCAGGACATGGACAGTCATGGCTCTCCACAATCTTCTGGACATTGCAGCTCTTAATAATGTTTGTGGTTTTGATATAACTGCTAAGCTCTGATCTGTCCAGCATTTAACAAAGCTCTTTGGTAGGCTAATCTTTGCTTTCTGTCTGCTCTTCCTTTGCCATGATTATAGGCCATGAATATCCAATTGTTGTAAGCTTTCCTCCCTCATTATATGTACTAGAAATGCCAAATGTATCTTTCTAATTCGCACTCCAAGTTTACTTTTGGTTTTCATTTTCTTTAAAACAGTGTCGTTATATTAAACGCTTGATATTCTCACCATGTTTCTGTAGAACCACGTTTCTCTTGTTTCAAATAAAAAATTGCTGAAAATATTTTCACACACTTTAATGTTAGAATTTCTTAAAAACATTTTCATTATTTAACCAACTTCATCTTCTTTTTTAAGTTCATAAAAAATGTAGGGTATTTTAATGGTCCTAAATTATCCCAACATTCTCGACGATTACTAGATACATTTTCATTTACCAAACGTGTTACGGCACGTAATTACCAACTTCTTCTTCAAGAAGTTATTTCTAAAGATAATTCCCTAATTCACTCCACCATAAAAACATTGTTTCAAAATAATGCTTCAGAACTGCCACAAACTTTTATTCATCATTGCAACATCTGAAATAAAAGGAACGGATGAATATTTGTAAAAATAACCATAATCGCCGCCTCGTCTCCGTTATTACCGTTATATTACCAGCGTGTTATAAAGACTGCGGTCAGACCCGTGAAGGTAATGCTGCTGTTGTATTTATAGCAAGTTGGTTTTTAAGAGGGATTAGCGTCGCTACATCAAACCAGTTTTGAAATTCTAATTCTGGTCGGGTTCTTTACATACCTATTCACACGAATACCCTTGCCAAAAGTATTAATCCACCTTTTATCACCCTTTATGAGTTAAATAGCTAAGCAGACTGGTAACTAGTAAACAACCTTTTTCAATGCTTATTTCTAAATCTGACATTTAAATAAATTTTTCCAATGCTTAGTACAACCATCACGCGACTCAAAATACTAAAAGAAATCATATATATATATTTGCAGGTAACTGTAATTTTCAGTGTATTTAACAAGTTAATGATATATTCCGGCCATAAAAAATCATTTTTCATTTTAAGACAGGATATTGAAGAAAAAACGCCGCATTTCGAAAAAAGAAATGAATTTATAAAAAAGCAGAAAAAACAAGTAACATTTATAGACAATTTTTTACCGCCAGGCAAATTATAAAACATATTTGTCAAATAAATGGTTGCCACTCTTGTGTGTAAGTGTGCATATGAATGTTTGTGTATGCGTGCGTACACACACACACACACACACACACACACACACACACACACACACACACACACACATTCACTTGTTCGTAACCTTATATATGTATATGTGCATGTATGTGTGGGTATGTTCGTATATGTTCATTTGTGAGAGGCAGCCTAGCCTGCTGTAGTTCACACTCCAAACACATTACTCATTCAAAATTCTTTTGCCTTTAATACCTTTGCCACAAAGTGGCAAATGCCTGATTTTTAAACCTTAGCATTTAACTAGTTCTTTGTCAGATACATTGCGATAAATGCCAATTGTTACTAAGGTTGAGATATCAATGCAAGCGTTATAAAATAAAATAATTTGCACACACACAGATATATATAGCAAACTGATTTCTTCTTTTAAATTATTTTTATATTTATTAAAAATAGAATAGAAAATAAATCTGTAAAGATTATTTTCTCTTTCTTTCTTGTTTGGCTTTAAATTCTAAAATAGTGAAAAATAGAAAATTAAATAAAAATGAATGCAATAAATTTTACTTTTCGTTTCAAACTTTATAAGAGGAAAAATTATTTTTTACCTTATGAGAAAACCCGTTCTTAAATCAGATACATTCAAAACGAGGCAGATCCAGATAGCATTGAAAGTGCAATTATTAAGCTTGGGCACGCATATGAACCATCACGTAAAAACACAGAGAGAGAGAGAAAAATAGAGAGAGGGGTAGGCAAAGATAAACCCGACAACAGGCAATTAAAACTTGAAGAGATATGATCACCAAAAATACCAAATGTATTTTGTACAGAACTGCATACGCTTAAAGTATGTTGTATCTCTCAACATGCTCACAATAAAAACAAAATATATTTTACATTCTAAATTTTAATTGCGCAGTAAAGAAAAACAATAAATATAATTATTTGGCCTAAAAATAAATTGTAAACTTTGATTTTGAAAAAAAAATTTTTATTGCTTTAATTTCAATTTATGGTTTTAGATGATTTGAAACCGATGTAGTCCGATCAAATGTAAACTGGCAACCATATTTGATTTCACTTTTTAGCTATCCACGTTACACTGAGAGCGTTCTGGGTTTCAAATCAAGCCTTGGTTATGCTTTCTGGGAAAATATATGAAAATTTCCCATGCTCAGTGTTGTTTGATTCATAGTTTGCCACGTTTTAGTCGTTTGACTAAAATAATTCCCGTCGAACCGATCAGCTTTCTTTTCCTCGGAACATTCTACATTAACAGAATCAGTAAAATCTTTTGTCTGCTTCTGTAAAGTTCATAGGTGATTTCGTTTTAGCGAAAGCTTCCGTCCCAAGGATGTCATCGTTTCGGTCTATCGACTTTTTTTGTTAAGATTAAAAGAATTCTGAAAGGAGAATTAGGTTAGATTCAAATCTATAAAAGTAGACAGACAAAAGAGCTTTCTTATTTCAAACAACAAATCACACTAAAACCTATTCAGAAACTGATCGATTGCTTTTGAATTAATAGAAAATGTTTGAAACCTTTAAATACATCAAATGAACATCAGATATAATTCTGAACTTATATAAGTGAAGCAATTTTATTTGAAGTTTAATTTTGTTATCATGTTGATGTTAAACATCGCAGAAGCATTTTAGTGCGATCTTTGAAGTTACTTTGAAATTTAAGTATATTTATTGCCAGTGCGTACAGGCGTTTTCAGATCTCAGAAAACCTTAGGATTTAAAAACTGATGGATTTGAAAGATTCTTGTAAAATAAATGACGTGAATTTGGCAAAAATTTATGACACAATCAAATTGTTTGGAAGATGAATATTTTTTGCGCAATGAATTGGACTAGTCATTTCCCTGAATGACAACAAATATTTAACCTGTAAAAGCAATATTCTTATATAAAAAGCGTAGTCACCAGACTTTTCAAATTACATCTTTTTAAAGCTCCTTATCTGGTTTTCTGTGCCAATAATTGGAAAATATAGAGAATTTTATCGAATCAAAGTTAGAATCTTTTTTATGATGGAATACGCAATTTATTACAGAGATGGCATATGACCTCAAAAAGTGAAAGAAAGAAATTTGGGAAATAGTGGCTAGAATTTTATATGAATAAAATATTTTGTCAAATAAATCCTGGAAACTACTACAAGAGTTTAATAAGGTTTTCCTTTTATTATATATATATATATATATATATATATATATATATATATAGAGAGAGAGAGAGAGAGAGAGAGATAGATAGATAGATAGAAGGGTGCATTTCTATAGAAAAAATAATAATAAAGTCTATAAGAAGATTAAAACATATAGTAAGGGATTCTACTGAGTCCTACTTATTAATACAAAAAAGTTTTTCATTCATGAAGTAGTTGTAAAATAGAGAAATTAGAAATAGAACGTTTGGAAAATTCTAGATGATTCCAGTATATTCGAGAAAAATCTAGATGATTCGGAAATATGCTAATTAGGTGCTAGCCCCTATAAAATAGGTTTTAGAAAAGAGTAGTTTTTTTTTTTTGTTTTTTTTTAATCATATCACCCCGAGCAAGGCGGTAACGCCACTGATGCACAGGGGGCTACGTAAGGGTAAAAAGAATGGAAAAGAGAAAGCCGGAAACCACATCCTAAACAGGAAACAAGGGATGAGCCTCTTCACCTGTTCAATAGATGTGGGTGGAGTGTGAACCGGGCGATAGTTTAGTCTACTCCAATTGAAAAAAAAGAATAATAATGATTGGAAAAGAGAAAACCGGAAACCGCATCCTAAACAGGAAACAAGGGATGAGCCTCTTCACCTGTTCAATAGATGTCAATTGTTAAAAAGAATTTCTGGCATTATCAACTCTGGCGTGATTCGCGGATTAGTATATACAGCCGAAAGAATTTTTATGAAAAGTTGCCGACCAATAAAAACCCAAAAGAGAACCTCATGGAACAAATAATAAATAGAAATTTTAAATATTTTCATTGACCAAACTAAAAATTATTCTTCATATATTGTTGAGGATTTCCAGTGTAGCACTTAGACTACTTCGCCATCTCTAAGGTGGTAAAGATACTTGACTCCTTACCGTCCCTTCTCCCCTTGTAACACTTGCTCGTAAGTGGGTTATCCGTTCTAGTGGAGAGTAGTTGTATGTTGAAACAGATTAACTGAATTTGGCCTCGTTAAAAGGGTGAACACTGGTAGAGAATTTTTTTTCACTGTGGGAACAGCCATGTGTTCTTTTAGTTCCAGCTTTATTTTGCTGTCCATCCGTTTGCTTCTCGGAAATCTGTCGAATAGATTCGGTGTCTTGTGTGTTAAAATATAATAAGTCGTCCGTTGCTGCTTTTTTTAATGCGTCATAGTCCTTTGATTGCAGTATAGTTGGCTGTATATTTCCTATTATGTCCACGGGGAGTGCTGCCAAAATGTTGAAACATTTTTGACTGGGCTGTCTAATATTTGCAATATTAAATTGTGCCTCCATTCTCGCAAACCAAGCTATCACGTTTGATTCTAGGAGATTTGGTGGTTTTATCGTAACAGCTTGGATTGGTTGGTTTGGATTCGTTGAAGTTTCTTCAGCGTCAGTTGCCATGTTGAATTTGTGTTGAAAAGAAATATTCTAATTTCGCTGAAAGTCCAAATTGTGTGTGTGTGTGTGTGTGTGTGTGTGTGTGTGTGTGTGTGTGTGTGTGTGTGTGTGTGTGTGTGTGTTGAAATCACGTCGGGTAGTGAGTTATCCGTTCTAGCAAAAGGAATGTTGAAGCAGATTAACGGAATCTGGCCTCGTTGTAGATAGCCCACTATAAGTTGTAAAAGGGGGTTATAAAACACGAAAAGCAAATTGAGTACAGAAACAACATGTTATATATACAAATATTAATTAAGGTTTTTACAATTAAAGTAATCCTTTTAGGTTGGGTCCAACGGACGTTAAAAGTCCATAGCAATAAAATGCTGAAAAGAGAATTTGTGCGGATGAATGTAGGAGCGTTGTAAATTACGAATGTCTTTATTGTATCCGCTCCTTTGGTCGGTAAGTAGTTTAGAGACAGTGAAGAAGAAAAGGAGAGAGAAGGGCGGCGAGCATAGTAAGTCACTTGATGTGGTCAAGGAAAGTGCAAATTACGCTCATCTTTCTCGAGTCTCTCTGTCTATCTGGCTCTCCGTCTGTCTCGTCTCGTGGCGATGCTTTCTGTATCGGCTTTTTATATCGTCTTTGTGGATCCCAGCAGATCATTTGGGAATTCACACTCGTATTTGTTTCTGGGTTTCACATTGGCCGATAACTAAAATTCGCGTTGGCTCGCGAACTGAAATTTGATATTTAATTAATTTTTGGCTTTCTGCCGGAACATTTGCGTGGAGCCGGCTGCGCACAGACCAGTTTTGGTCATTTGCTTTCTGGTCCTGAGAGTGCAAACATCCGGTCCCTCGCTTTGCTCGGTATCACCACAAACTTTGTTTCTGTTTTGTATGCCAAAATTGTATATTTGTGTATATGTTTTTATTTTGTGCTTTTTGTACATTAAATAACTTTATGTTTTGGTAATCTTGGTGGATCCGAGATGAGAAACCACACAAAATAATGAACAAGAAAACAGATATTTGAGATAGAAAAATAGGTTATATTAAACGTAAATATACAAACTTAGTAATCCAGGAATACGATTAGTAAGGAATAAATATATAGAAGTCTTTAAAGTAAAGCCGTGATGGAAATAGTATATCCGTGTAATATTATTCTAGCTGAGTGGAGCTCAGAGTTACTGTGACTGCTGATGCGGTATTCTCTGGATAGCTTCGGTATCTCTCGGTAACTTACGGATCAGTTCGGTACTCTCAATAACTCTAACGGATCTCTACGATAACTGAGGTATCTTACTATGGCGGGAGTATATGTATACTCAAGTCGAGTCCATTATCAGAGAAAAAGGGGAGGTCCCACAACAAGTAAATACTTTTCTTTTCTTTTCTTTTGTTACAATTACAACACGTAACAATATGTATATGTGTGTATGTGCGTGTGTATTACTATCCCGATATATGAAGCTATCCTTAAGTAAATGTTTATGCTTAAACAGAAAAGACATTCTCTACAAAGTAAAGAAGACTTCCAAATTCATCCTCTCCAAATATGTAAGTATGTAAATATGTAAAGAGAGGTAATCTACAAAACTTTCTAGTTGTACTTAGGTTGCGTTATAAAAAAAAAAAGTTAAATATCTCATCCCGTTTAGTCATCTGGCGACAAAAACCAAATCTCGCGTGATCTGCGATTTCCTTCTATATCATTCCTTTACTTTGCAGACTTTATTTACAACATTTTATCAGTTCGACAGAAATATTGGCTTGTTTATCGTATTAAATCCAGAAATGTCATAAATATTTTCTAACATTGAAAGGCAAAATGTTCAATTTAAGAAGCAATCGATCAAATTTTATTAAAATTTGTGCGCGGCAGAAATTCATCGCGCAAAGAAAGGTAAAACAACAATCTGTCCTAATTTTTGTTCCCTTACTGGAAACTTTATCAGGATATTAAAATACAGTATATTGATTAAAATAAACACCCGATATATATATATATATATATATATATATATATATATATATATATAGTATTGTGTAAAAGTATTAGGACAATAATTATTGTATCTTTTATGAGGTATATTGACAGAAAATAAACAATTTAAAGTCATTTTATTTGATTTACTCAACAAATGCTTTAACAAGAAAAAATACTTGTTACAAAATAAATTTAATATTTACTATAATAGCCTTTTGCTTTGATCACAACCTTCATTCTGTCTGGCATTGACATCGCAAGCTTCTTCAATGTATCTAATAGTATATCCTGCCAAGCAGCTTGTATTTGTTCCCAAAGTGTCTTGCAAAGTAACATTAGATTTATCAATTTTTTATCCAAAATATCCCATAGATGTTCAATAGAGTAGTTTCAAAATAACTTGTTTAATAAAAAATAAGAAATTTAAATATAACTTCTTTTTAATACATTTCTTTTACACCTAGTTTTAAATAATCAATATTTATTAGTAATTTACTTGGCTTTTCACCCTGTACTTGAATTTCAGTGAGGTTTTTAGGAAAATCACCCCTGTCCAAATACTTTTGCATGCTACCGGTAGTGTGCAAAAGTGTTAGGATAGGGGTGATTTTAAACTTTATTTTGATGCCTCATAAAAGATAAAATAGTTCTTGTCCTAATACTTTTGCACAATACTTTATATATATATATATATATAAAGACATATTTGAAAGTACAGAACCTGATAATAGATATGAAAGCGTACAGATATACTATTAGGAGTGTTAAAAACAAAGCAACCTGAGCGGGAGCAAAACCAGTGGTTTCGTTTTTAACAGGCCTAATAGTATTCAGCTTTACACTTTCATATCTATTAACAGGTTCTGTACCTTCAAAAATGTTTTTAAATGTCCTAGGTTAATGTACAGCCCTAATTTAATTAGCAAATAAAATAATAAAAATTAAGGCCAAATTTAGAAGGTCGAAGTTTCAAACCGCGTTTTTGTGGAAGTTTAATCAACACTAGGTTTCCACTCATCTATTTAATTCAGAATAAAGAGGGCAAAATTACATCTTGGTTAGAAGATAGAAAATGTCTGTATTAAAGACCTTCTCTAACAATTTTCAATCCAAACCTTGGGGTTGTTGAAGCATGAATGTTATAGACTTTGGTGCATGAATGTTATAGATTTTGGTGTGAATGTAGAATTTTATTTCCTTTTTTGATTGGATGATGTTCTCTAGATATTTAGGTTGGGTTCATGAGCAAGACTTTTTTTAATCGTATCACTCCGAGCAAGGCGGTAATGCCACTGATGTGCAGGGGGCTACATAAGTGTAAAAATATTAATTAGAAAAGAGTGAAAAGAAAGACGAACCAGTTAGAAAGGAAGCAATAGAAAGGAGCAATAGAAAGATGAGAATGCAGGTGTGACGACAGTTTCAAAGGCGGAGAGAAAGGAAATGTTATACGGGCTGGGAAAAGAACTAGAGTCAAGTGGTTAATAGATTAATATTGGCCTTGCATTTAAATTCCTAGAGGTTGTAGCTGTCAGGAAAGTAAGAATATGGGAGCGAGTTCCACAGGCGGGAAGTGCGAGAGAGGAAGCTGCAGGAGTAGAATCGTCGTTTGCATTTGGCTAACCTAACTGTGAATGGGTGAGACCCACTTGCCAATGTGGTTGCACAAGTAAACACCTGTTGAGGAGGCACGAGTGACTTAAGTTCGTTCGAGCAGAAGCCATGGAAGTATTTATAGAACAGACAAAGGGAGGCCACATTTCGTCGGTGGGGAAGTGTCTGTAGTCGAGCCGTTAAGTCAGTACTTATCAAATTACTGATTCTCCTTTGGAGCCTGTCGGAGAACACTGAGATGAACGGCAGGGGCTCCTGACCATATATGGCAGCAGTATTCCATGCACGGACGAATGGTTGATTTGTATATGTGCAGGATGGATTCAGGCGGAAAAAACATCCTGGCCCGACACAGTGACCCAACCTTCTTAGCAGTGGATATAGCTATGGACTCGATGTAGTGGTTCCATTTGAGGTCAGAAGAGAGGGTAAGGCCGAGGAGGCGCAGTGTATTGCTCTCTGGGAGAATTGCTTGGTCCATGCTTATGGGAGGCAGAAGAGGTTGCCTGTGATGATTAACAGACAACAGCTTGGTCTTAGACACATTGAAATTGAAAAGCCACTTCTTGCACCAATTCACCACAGAGTGTAGATCCCGTTCAAGGTCAGCAGCGAGATTATGTTTGTCCGCCACGACGGGTTTCTTACTGATGCGGGAGTAAATTGTGGTGTCATCTGCGTAGATGCCTACTTGGCACTTGATCTCATCTGGGAGGTCATTGATGAAAATAAGGAAGAGCGTCGGGTCCAGGATAGATCCCTGTGAGACACCAGCATTTGTGCTGTAGGATGAAGAGGCATGCCCATTCAAAACTACCTTCATTTTGCAGTTCTTTAAAAAAGATTGGATTAGATCAAGCAAGCGTCTGGTAATACCGTAACTCCTTAGCTTGCATAGAAGGCCAGAGTGCTAAACCCTGTCAAAAACCTTGGAGATATACAGAGCAACAGCACGAGCCGCACCTGACTTATCAAGGGCCTGGAGCATGTACTCCATAACGGTTGTTGACTTGTGATAATATTTCGCGCAGAGGTTTCTTGTTTTTTCCGTGTTTTTACTGATAAAATGTATTTTTAAAAGGGCTTTTATCGTAAAGTAGAGACATCGGTGTGGAGTCAGTCAGTTCAGTGCCATACGTGATACACGCTTTGGGTGATCATGTCTCGAAAGAGACATGACTGACTGGGCAGAAGATTATCCTGCAGTAGATTGCCATAGCTTTCTGTGGTAGACTGGTTGCCGACTAAGGCTATAGAATCCAATCTGTTCTATTATTTAGCCTATAACTGAAACGAAGAGACGGATTAATACCTTTTTAAAGACTTTAATCATTAGAACAGCAAAAAAGCCCAATCTAAATTAAAAAAACAATCACACATAAGACCCTACCCTCACAAAAATAGCACCATGCGCTATATAAACAAGAGAAAACAGGGACCTATTGGGAAACCAGCCGTCAGAATGATGTTCTCACGAAACATCAAAGTCGGCATGAATCTACTCAGTTAAAATGACAAACGTTTTGTATATATATTTATATATATATATATATATATATATATATATAAAGAGAGAGAGAGAGTTTAATTGCCGTATAAATCACGCAAAAATGAAAGGAACACTAACATCTAATTTTAATAGATATATTTACTTAAGTTATTTCAGTAAAATTGTCATTGGTTTCAACGATGATCTTCAGACAGCCGTGACTGGGTTGCTCTGCTTATCTGACATAAGGCAGAATCTTGTTGAGTCTTCCAGCAGCCACCCTTTTGACTTAGGGAAGCACTTCCTCTTTCACATATTTGATGTAGGCCTCCATATTGACCTTAAGTGAAGATGAATAGAGGCATAATACCACCATCTCTAGTGATCGTTCTAAACACCTATGTAATCACCATTAGAATCTTCGAACTCTTTTCGAATCCTCTGAACTGTCCTTATATTGACTTCCTAACATACTGAAATATTCGTATTGGATCTTCCGGTGCGAATGCCAAGCAGTACAGAATTCTGTTTTCAAATTTTTTATGGATTGAATTGCATCATAACGCTCCTGTTCTCACAGATGTAGCATTACTGATGCTAATAATAAACAAACGGTGCGCATGCACAAAATTGAAAACATAAATTGGCGAAAATTTACCTATCACACATTATATATATATATATATATATATATATATATACAAATGTACAATGGTCTAATCTTATTATGACCAAAAACTAAGTAATTAAACAATCAATATATATACATATATATAGTTATGAATTATTGTACATTGCGACACGGAAATTTCTGTTTCGAGATCATCAGGCAATGTTTGATTTTGGTTATGCAAATGATTTACATTTAAATACAAAAACCTTCGGTTTGTTGTTTATGTATGTTTGAAGATATTAAATTTACATATGTGTTTCTTTTAACTAATCAGAACGGAGATTCATTTTGGAATTTGGCCCCAAAGAATACATACTAATTTTTTCTCTGTTTTCATCATTTTTCCCCATTTCTTACTTTTCTCCTTTCTTCTTTTTCCTCCATAACGGTCAAGATGTCAACCTGTTTTTAACCTAATTTTATCTTTTTACTTTTTTTACACTTTTATTGTTTCTCGGTTAGTTTTATTGTCTTTGATATGATGTGCCCATTTAGTACCAAGGCTGTTCTTTTCGTTTTCTTATCATTTTGGTCTTCACAGGATTTACTTAACATGCCTTTCCTGTGACAGTGAATGGCCGAAATCTATCAAAGGTTTAAATTTTGTTAGGGAGCACCCCTTTTTGCACATAATAATGAACTTGCCTGATGTGTACATATAATACTGCCTATACAGAGTACAGCAGGGGTTGAGTAGTAGTTAGAGAGTCAGTAAGAAATCAGTTAATCAGTAAGAATATAGACTCATTACCCGGACATACTTCACTACAAGACTATATATTGTTTCTACTAATAGTATTCCTAGTATTCCTAGTATTCCTGAATTGACTAATCCGTGTTCCAGTTTGTAGATTTTTGTTCAATAAAACTTACATTTTCTATCTCCATATTTGTTTTTGTTACTTATTATTTTGTGTGGTTTCTTAACAAGAATCCACAACAAATTCAAAGAGGGATTACTATCAAAATTACAATTATATGTGTTTGTATTTCGGAGATGAGGTATTGTAATTATTGACACTATTTACATTGTCGAAGTGTTGACCTCATCTTTGTTTCCATACTCACGACGTTTTCTCGGTTGTACACTATGACCTTCTTCGGGTGATTGGAATTTTGAACTGAATCCTCTATTTTGTTTACCGATTAGATTGTTCTCGTTCTATGAGTCATGCCTCATCTCAGTATCAGTTATCTCAAATGTATTTATTGCTAATTTTTCATACATCTTTTCTTTTTCATTTATAAGGAATCTTTCTAATAAATAAGAATCGATGTTGTAAAGTTTTTTATTAAATTTCATTCGAATTATTTCATTTTATTTCAAATGCCCTCAAAACGTGTATTCAATTATTGTTTGTATTGATTTCTAAATTATTTTAAAATGTTTTCAAATTCAATTTCTACAATTTTTTATCATTTGGACGAACTTGTCAATTCTTCGGTGTTAAATTAAAAAAGTTTAACACATGTTGTATTGCCTGACCGACAATGCTTGGATAAAGATATCACTTTAGGGAATATGTCTTTGCTTTCTGAAGTACATAGATATAAACGAGAAATTTTCTCTATTTTTAGAAAAAAAAAGACAACAAAAATCAACATTGCCCTCGGAATAAAAAATGCGGCTTTGATGTAGCAAAAATTATACTCATAACTTTTACCAATTTTGGATTATTTAGTTTTAATATCGCCTGACAAAACTTACAGAAATATCTAATCTCCGCTGGATTTTGCCGAAAAACTGACTTCATAATTTTACCGTTTCAAGAATAAATCCAAATAAAGTTGATATTTTTTTATTATATGGAATGAAAAATATATTTAATCCAATATTCTAATTATTAATCACTACTAGAAAAATATTCAGTTTTTCAAAATATTAGTTAAGTGAAAATTGGATAAAAATTGTAAAGGATTACAAAAATGGTTTATCCATGAAGAAGGTCGAAAAACATTTGTAAGGTCATAAAGAAAAAATGAATAAAAGTGTATATAATAAAATAATGCTTCTGTACACACATTATAGAACAAAATGTTTTAAATTTGAATTGTTTACTGAAAATGGCACTACAATTACAGCAGTGTATAACATATTGAATTATAATGTAGCTGAATTGTTCAGTATAACATTTCTTTGAAATAAATAAAAGTTTTATTTGATGGTACAATGATTTAATAAGAATGTGCGTATATATATATAATTCGTGAAGCTTCAGTAATTAATGTATCTGCTCTTTCCACGCCTTAAGAATGTGCAGGTAATGTTGTCAACTCCAATGTTGTTCCATTCATTAGAACCTTGAAGTTGTAGGGCGATATTTAATGTTTTTTGGATTGGCCTTGTGTCATACATAACTGAAATCCCTACAACTTACTATTATTTGCTATAATCAGAAGATCGTAGATTGGAATGTATGGAAGAATAAAAGTATACATTTTGTATGTTTAAAATAGAAATTTATTAAAAGGAAAGAATAATATGAATTGGTAGAAGTTAATGTTCATTGAGAAACTGTATAAAGAAGTCATAGGTATCAAGAGTTCGTAGTAGTCCTTGCAATTTTGTGTACGTAGGCAGGAACGTATGTATGTATGTATGTATGTATGTGCGTTTATTGTTGGGTAGGATTGTCTTTGTCATCGCTCAGGATGAATGGTGAAAAGAAAGGAGGTGAGAGGAGAGAGAGAAAGAAAGAGGCAATAATAATAACGATCGCTTGACGTTTGTTAAGGGTACGTGTTATTTATGCTCGTCATCTTAACTCTCTGACGACGGTCAAACTTTGCCCGTCTTTTATTTCGTTTGGGAATTCACTCCCGGGTGTGTTTCTGGCCTTTCCATTGGACAACAAACATTTCGCATCGAGTTGTGAAATTTCGCGAGTTTTCTGTGCGTTAAGCAAAGTTTGTAAATTCGAGAAAATTCGTTTATTTCTAACAACGAGTCACTGTTTAGCATTTAGATTTTTAAATTTAGAACTTGATCGTTCACTACTTATTAATCTCTGTTTTGGTGACTCGCTATAACAAAAGAAAATATGTTTCTTTGAAAATTTACACATGATTGGTTATATTTTTGCGATTTACTCTAAATGAAGTTTTAAAATTAATCTTGTAAATTGGCATAACTAATTATGATAAATGTCTCTTTTTCTAATAGAAATATTATTTTATAGCCGCTTCCATCACCTCCATTGTCTGACTTCAACACTGAGAAAATAATCTTTTCTTGAAGTAAGTAAGAATTGTGCAGAAAGATTTTTAATGTATCACTTCTGTATTTCGGTCAACCGTTGCTGAATCATGTTGAAAATAAAAAAGTTGTTGCTTATGGAACTTATTATCTTTTTTAATTTCAAACCAACTAAACTGCATTTCAGCTATAAATTCTATAGGGATGCACTAGCAGTAATTGAATACCGGAATGAAATTCAAACGCTGCAATTTTGAACCTGAAATGAATCCTTAAACTAGCTTCCTAAAAAAATGGTAAAGATTCGGAAAAAAAAATATTGACTCTTTATTCATCATTTCATGGCCCAACTTTCAAATTGTGAGCAATACCACGGTTGCAAAATCGACCGGCCCTGTTGGACATACAACTCATTCTGAACTGTTTAAGAAAAGTTTTAATTTTAAATTATTGTGCTAAAACCAAAAAGACATCAACATATAAATCGAAATACAAACTGCCGAGGTGAATGACCTTTTTCTTCGTTGCATGGGATTAAAAATGGATTGTTGAATACTGCTTTCCGTAAATTTGACAAATTATTACTGTTTAAGATTTCAAACAGCCATTGACGTTTTGAATAAAATGTTTAAAAAGAAAAATATAATTATCGAGCCTCTAAAGTTGGTGGGTGTTTCCGCTGCAAAACAAACATGGCTATGTCGAAAAGAGAGGTTGGCATTAGTATACAGACTTGCAAGAGCAGAACTTAAAAACTTGTCTAAACTAATGAATGAAACCTTTCCAAACAGGCACATGTATACGGCCGACAGATGTTGTCAAAAAGTAGGGTTTGAACATGTGATTTCGTTTAACTGAAATTCATTATATACATATATGTGTGTGTGTGTATGTGTGCGTGTGTCTGACTGTATGTATTCATGTATGTATTTGTGTACGTGTATGCATTTAAGTGGCATATCTTCATTCACATATGTTTGTTTGAATAATCTAGACATACTATGTCTATAATCCTCTCAAAATCACGGATTAATTTCATAATCTTATTATAGCGTTCCAACAATTGTAGCCATATTATTTGTGTGTGGATTGTTGATTTGATATATTTTTTACGATAAAATTGAAATTGAAGGGAACTGATTCATTTTCATCGTTTGATTTAAGTAAAAAAAACTACAAATTGCAAAAAACAGATGTATCTTTTATGAAGGTGATATCATTACCGGATGTAATTTCGTGCGTCGCTCGCCAGATTCAGAAGTTGAAATTTTCATCTGGACGACCGAGAATGTTTCGCCGATCATGCAGTCTTGTATGATGAGTTAATAGAAATAATCATTAAAAAGAATATCAATCACATAACACGGTAAAATACAGAGATACTCTACATATCTCATATGAGCTTTGTTTGGTATTTGACAACATTTAGATCTATGAAACACTGCCATGTTTAGGGACTGCGTGATTTAACGAGGAAAATTTAATGGGCCGCATTGAATACTCAAACGAAACAGAAATACCTCATGTTTCAAAATAATGATCACAGGCAATGAAAAAGGAATCCCTGTTAATTACCTCAAAATGCGGTCTGTATCCTTTGATGAGCTGTTTATGGCTTGTTGAATTGTGTATTATGCTATGTACTTTTGTTCTAACGACAGACAGAAGAGAAATACTTTAGTATTTATCGCAAATATCTTTACTAACGACAGACAGAAGAGAAATACTTTAGTATTTATCGCAAATATCTTTACCACGGGGATTACCACCATTAATGTAAAATACCAGTCATGAGGAACACATTTTTCGCCCCAGTGCTTATATGTTATAAGCTACCTGTACCTGATTCGGCATTCACTAGGGTTGAGCCGACTTCCTTCCAAGCGATGGAGAAAGATTCGTTGGGATTTGTTTAAGGGAAGGGTCTCAAGTCCTACCCTGTATAGACCTCGGGCATTTTAATTATCCCGCAACAGGCTGCCAACACCTGCTGAGATAGACTGGTTGTCATCCAAGGCTATAGAACCCAGTCTGTCCCATTATTTAACCCATAACTCGAGTGAAGAGAGGGATTAATGCCTTTCAACTGGAATAATTCGAACTTGTCTCCTTGATTTCTCTTACCGAGCCGTTACAACGCACATCCGTCAAGAAATGCTTACAGCACCTGGTATTCCCAAGCGGTCACCCATCTAAGTACTGATCAAGTTCAACGTTGCTTGACTTCGGTGATCAGACGAGAACCGGTGTATTTAACGTGATATGACCGTAATAATATGATATGCAGAAGAGCGTTTATTAAAACTCTGAAATATACATGGATTTTATAGTTACCGTTTATATGACAAAAATTTTTCTCTTATATGGCAAAATAGTTCACCATTTTTCGGAACTATTTGCTAATAACTACAGAAATCAAAGAAAATATCATTTTTAAAAATGGCTGTGACGCAATTTTGCCACTCCGCCTTTGTGACTGAAATGAAAGATTAATTACTTGTTAAATATGATATGATTAGCCAAATTTCATTTCGTTTCTGCTATTTATCTTTTCAATACAAAGCGTTACGGTGAAGCGCTAATTAACGCCTTTAATTGAATCGTTATATTTCAATTCAAAATCAAATTCATATTAATTAAATATATTCTGTGAATTGGGAATCGATAGATCCTCCTTTCTTCTACGATAGGGAATTCTATTGTTTTCTTAATTTAATCAGACAAATAGTGAAACTCTGGGGAATCAATGCAGTCCTCTTCAATCTGAAATCTGATGCCAGCTCAAATGTTTTTTTAAGAAGATATTCAATTTGGAAAACCGGATATTGCCTTTAAACAAAAAACTGCTACTTTAAATTTTGTCAGTTTTACTCATGCATTCTCTTACTTCCTCGAATAGTAATTTCCACCTGATGTAAATTTAAATTTATTTAAATGAAACTTTGATTACTAAATTACTTTACTTATATATTCTAAATGTTTATGACGCTCATGAAATTCTGTAGGAGAAATCACTCCACAAACTTTCGAATTGTTCCTGACTTTTACATTAGAGTGGATATCGATGATTCAAAAATTAACCTTTACTAAGCTTACTGAAGTAAAAAACACAAATGATCAAAATGTATCACAGCTGGGAAGATTATATCCCGCTAATCATTTAAAGAAAGAGGTTTTGTATGTCTTCCTTGAAAAATCATTTAAAATCTTAGTTATTTTTCCTGACAAATTACACCAGAAAGAATAAAAGACACTCTTAGTTCAGCTGATTTCTCAATGTTTTTTCCAAAATGTTTGACTGGTTCTAAATTCTCGGATGAGTGTTCCTGCAAGTACCTCTGGTGGGCAACCCTGAGGCCACATTATGCTACAGTCTGCGCCAGTTTCCTTCCCAAACATGTTGCCTCTACTTACCAAAACATATCTAATTATGACATCACACAAATAAGAATTAAAAATAAACAACTTAAACGAAAATCACCTAAACCTGTTAACATCTCTTTCTGTGGTATTTGTACCAACTTTTGCAGCATTGAATCCCTTTCCACGTAAACCCACCTGATATCTTAGCTCTTTGTGAAACTAACCTTGACCATTTTATTTCTTCCTTTGATTTCTATATCCCTAGTTATCTTCCCCTCTTTAGGAAGGGCCCTAATGTTCACATGCATGCAACTGGTATTTATATCAACGAACATCTCCCTCTAGCTAGGGTGATTTCTCTTGAATCTCCTGATCATTCCTACATGTGTCTCCGTTTCTCACTACTAAGCCCGGTTATATATCTTTTCTTTCTCTATCGCTTCCCTTAATCTCTTGACTGTTCTGTACTTGACAGCATCTCTAAAATAGAGATAAGGCCATTTCCTCTCATATATTTGTGTTTACTCACATATTTGGATGGGGGTTCCATGCCCACCATGCGAAGTGGCTGGAAAACTGCCACAGATCTTGCTGGTGTCCATACTATTAACTTTGCAATTACTCAATCCCTCACGGAAGTAGCTGATTTTCCCACCCGTTTCTCTAATAACACTAATGAAACTGACTCATTGCTAGATCTCTGTTTCATTTCTATACCTGGCTCTTGCCATGTTATGCAGCTTTGCCCTCTTGGAAACTCTGATCACGCTGTGGTTTCCGTTAATATATCTTTTCACATCCCTGGAAACCCAGACTTGCAGAATATCTTACTGCTACCAAAGAGCAGACTGGCAGCCGTCCCACGATTTCCTGATTGACGTCTCTTGAAATAAAATTTTCAGTCTTCCCGTTGAGGACTGGGCCTCCGAGGCATCTTCATGGGTTAAAGATGGCGTCGATGCTTTCATTCCAGCCAGAAAGTTACGACTTAAACCCCATTTGTCCCCTGGCTCTCCCCTGCTTGTTCGGCTGCTAATACCCACAGGAATTTACTTCTTCCGGCTTTATCGGAGACACGCGTTTGATCATAATATGCAAGAGGATCCTGAATGATGATAAGCAGTTGTTTGCTAAAAATGCAATCGTATAGCATCTCACAAGTTCGGCTCCAAAGTCTACTGGCGGGTCTATAATGTTTTTTAAAATAACAGCAAGCCCTCAATCCCTCCTTTAGCCAATGAATTTGAGGTCGTCACCTCTTCAGCCGACAAGGCTGAATGCTTTGCTCGCAGATTCTTCACCAACTCGACTTATTCATCTTGAGTATCCGCAGCCGATTTCCCACCTAGAATTGATGGTCAACTGAGAGACGTTCACATTACTCCCTCGCTGGTCTCTAACATAATTTCAAATTTGATTCTCATAAGGTGAGTGGAGGTGACGGAATTCCAATAATTGTCCTGAATAAATGTGCCCCTGAACTCTTCTCTGTCTTCTTCAAACTCTACATTTACTGCCTCTCTGCTTCTTGCTTTTCTGCCTGCTAGAAGTCCTCCTCTTTCGTCTCTGTATTTAAGAACGCTGGAGAACCCTCAGACCACTCCAATTACCACCCTATCAGTCTCCTACCAATTTTTGGCAAAGTGTTTGAGGCTATTATTAATGCTGAAGTGTTTCAACATCTTGCAGCCTATGGCCTCTTCTCAAACAAAGAGAATGGTTTCCGTTTCACCAGGTCTATTGCTAATATGTTAACGACCATCACAGAATATATATTCCAGGCTCTTGATAAAAACGGCTAAGCTCGAGGCATTGCAATAGATTTCTTCAAAACTTTAACAGAGCCTGGCATGCTGGCCTTCTACGTTAGCTACATGGCTATGGTATTTTTTTTAATCGTTTCACCCCGAGCAAGGCAGAAACGCCACTGATGTGCAGGGGGTTACATAAATGTAAAAAGATAAATTAGAAAAGAGTGAGGAGTACAAGCTAGTTAGAAAGGAACAATAGAAAGCTGAGAAAGCAGGTGCAATGACAGATACATAGGCGGAGAGAAAGTGAAGGTTATACAGGGAAGGGGAGAGAGCTAGAGTCCAGTGGTTAGTAGATGAGTATTAACTTTGCTTTTAAATTTCTGGAGGTTGTAGCCGTCAGGAAAGCAAGAATACGGGAGTGAGTTCCACAGGCGGGAAGTGCGAGAGAGGAAGCTGCAGGAGTAGAATTGTCGTCTGCATTTGGCTAACCTGACTGTGAATGGGTGGGACCCAGTTGCCAGTCTGGTTGCACGGGTAAACACCTGTTGGGGAGGCATCAGTGACTTAAGCTCATCCAAGCAGAAGCCATGAAAGTATTTATAGAAGAGACAGAGGGAGGCCACATTTCGACGATGGGAAAGTGGCTGCAGTCGAGTCGCCAGATCAGTACCTATCACATTACAGACTCTCCTTTGGAGCTTGTCAAGAACACTGAGGAGAACGGCAGGGGCACCTGACCATAAATGGCAGCAGTACTCCATGCACGGACGGATGGTTGACTTGTATATATGCAGGATGGATTCAGGTGGAAAAAACATCCTGGATCGACATAGTGACCCAATCTTCTTAGCAGTAGATTTTGCTATGGATTCAATATAGTGGTTCCATTTGAGGTCTGAGGACAGGGTAAGTCCGAGGAGGCGTAGTGTATTACTCTCCGGGAGAATCATCTGGTCCATGCTTATAGGAGGCAGAAGAGGTTGCCTGTAATGGTTGACAGACAAGAGCTTGGTCTTAGAGGAATTGAAGTTGACAAGCCACTTCTTGCCCCAGTTCACCACAGAGTGTAGATCCCGTTCAAGGTCAGCAGCGAGATTATGTCTGTCCGCCACGACAGGTTTCTTACTGGAGCGGGAGTATATTGTAGTGTCATCTGCGTAGATGCCTACTTGGGACTTGATCTCACCTGAGAGGTCGTTGATGAAAATAAGGAAGAGCGTCGGGCCCAGGATAGAGCCCTGTGGGACACCAGCATTCGTGCTGTAGGACGAAGAGGCACGCCCATTCAGAACGACCTTCATTTTGCGGTTATTTAAGAAAGATTGGATTAGGTCAAGCAGGCGACCGGTAATACCATAACCGCGTAGTTTGCATAGGAGGCCAGGGTGCCAAACCCTGTCGAAAGCCTTGGAGATGTCCAGAGCAACCGCGCGAGCCTCGTCAGACTCATCAAGGGCCTGTAGCATGTACTCCGTTACAGTTGTTAGCAGGTCGGCTGTGGACCTGTCAAAGCGGAATCCATATTGCCTGTCGGAGAACAGTTTGTGGGCGGTGAGATGATGAACTATTTCAGCATTGATTATAGCCTCGAATACTTTCCCGAATATCGGTAGAAGACTGATAGGAACGACTGAGGAGAATTTCCAGCATGCAGGAAAGCAGAAAGCAGAAAGGCAGTAGTTAAACAGTTTAGAGAGGACAGGGGAAAGTTCAGGGGCACACCTCTTAAGAACTATAACCGGGATTCCATCGTCTCCACACGCCTTATGGGGGTCGAGTTTTAAAATTACTCTGGATACTACTGTCGGGGTAATATATACGTCGTGCAGTTTGGCCTCAGTTCTAATAGGGAAGTCGGGTGGGTGCACTCCGGACGAGTCGAATGTGGAGTTGGATGAGAATCTGCGGGCAAAGCACTCAGCTTTGTCCGCAGATGACGTGAGAACCTCAAATCCATGGATTAAAGGAGGTATTGAGGATTTCCTATTGTTGAGCACTCGTTTACAAATCCTCCAATAGTCCTTGGAGCCGAACTTGCGGTCAGCTATGTGCTGTCGCATTCTCTCAGCAAACAACTGTTTGGCGTCATTTAGGGTTCTCTTGCACTCACTGCGAGCAGATGTGAACAAGCGCCTATTGTGACGAGTTGGCTGTCTCCGGAATAGACGGAAGTAATGGTTCCTGTGGGCAATGGCGGCTGAGCAGGCCGGAGAGACCCACGGAGAGGAATGAGGTTTTAAGCAATACTTCCTGGTGGGTATGAAGGCATCAATGCCAGCTTTCACCCATGACGAGACCTCAGAGGCACAGTCATCAACTGATAGGTCAAACACTTTTCCCCAAGGGACGTCGCAGACGAAATCGCGAAAGGCATCCCAGTCAGCTTTTTGGTATAACTGGAAGATTGTTTGAATTAATCCAGTTTTTCTTTTCAAACCGAGTAACGAAGGTAGTATTGAATGGGCATGCTTCCAGATACTATCATATGAACGTGGGTGTTCCTGAAGGTCCTACGCTTTTTCTGATCTTCATCAACGGTTTCTGATCTGCATCAAGGATCTCCCTGATGTAATCAGATCTCAAGTAGGCATTTATGCTGACGACACAACAATTTACTCCCTCCTCGATGAGAAATCTGCCGATGCTGACAAAAGCAAATTCAGTTGCTGAGCTTAAAAAGGACCTCTAATCTGTGGTGGATTGAGATAATAAATGGATCGTAAATTTTAATGATTCCAAAACGAAGCTGATATCATTTAACCACCAAAGACAATCGCTTTTATCTGCCATCAAAATGAATCAGGCTAGTCTCCTTGAAGGCAAAACTCTGCGCCTCTTAGGTCTAAATCTATCAACCGACCTCAAGTGGTATGACTACACTGAATCTATAGCTAAATCTACTGCTCGGAAGATTAGTTCCCTTTGTAGGGCAAGGAAGTTTTTCTCGTCTACATCTATCTCACACATATATAAATCTACCATCTGCTCGTGCAATGAATACTGCTGTCACATCTAATCGGGTGCCCCTGATATTAATCTCGGGCTTCTTGACAAAATCCAACGAAGAATCTGTAATGTCCTAGTAACCCAACTTCATTCACTTTCTCACCGACGTGGCTTCCATCCGTCTCTTCTACAAATACTGACAAGCTTAGCTCCCTGATGCCCACTCTGCATTAATTTACATGAGCTACTAGACTAGCAACTAGATCCCACCCTTTTACAGTGAAACCAATCAAATGTAACCGCAACTTCTACTCTATCATTCTCTTTGCTCCCACTTTCTTCCTGTGGAATTTCCATTCTGTATACTTGCTTCCAAGAAAGTTACAATCTCCAAAAATTTAAAGGCAAAGTCAATTGCCATCTCTTATCTTCGTGACTCACATCCTTTCCATGACAACCCTTGTATCATGTTCTTCTTCCTTTCCACTTCATTCTCATGCAGCCTTCTTCACACCTGTATACGCCTCCTTTTTTTACTCATTCTCTAACTCTCCTATAACTTGTTCCTCTTTCTCATCTCGCATCTTCTGTAATCCCCTGCGTACCAGTGGTAGTTTTGCCTTGCTTGGAGTGAAATAATAATAAAAAACAACGTCGAGGTTGTTAGATATTATCAATTTGTTGGCCAATCTTTTAAGAGTCCCCGTTGTGTTTTGTTTAATTTAGTAAATTTAGGTTGTCAATGATGACTTGTCATTTTTCATGGTAGTCAGCTTTGTCGAAAATGTTCGTGCCAATATTTTTAAGCCTTTTACCTTAAACTGTTCTGAATAAATTGCTATTTCTAGAAAATATATAAAAATATAAAATAACAATCGTCACTGATAATGGCTGAAAGCATAGCCGAAATCCGTCAGATATGCAGAGATTTTAAACAGTCTTTACACACTATATCCAAAAAAGAAAACGCTTTTGTTAAGACAAATAAAAAAAACTTAATCGCTGTACCTTCTCCGTTGTCTTTAACGAAAAATGTATCAAAAAAAAAAAGAGATTTCTGCCAATACTTTTTCTTCAGGTGCCGTGTTTTTTCAGGACGTATGCGGTCATGGACTTTCGCTTGGCTCTGTCTCTTGTCGCTCACAATATTTTTTTCTTGGTATTTCTAAACCCCACTCCACCTTCGATTTACTCAGACTTAACAAGTACGTCTCGCGCTACTTTTCTCTGTCTCTCCTTCCCTTTATTCGACCTGTGAGTATTAAGTTCTCCAGGCTCTCCTTCCTCATTACGTGTCCTAAGAAAGCATAGATAACACTCAGCATTACCCATAAATTATGATGCTCTCATTACGACTGAGCATTCTAGAGAAAAATATTTGGAAAAAAACAGTTACCGCTTCGGCGATATATGCATAACGCTACAGCAATGAAATGAGTTCTTTCGCTGACTGGCGTGTATATACGCCGCTTATATATAACACGCTAAAATGTCCTTTCCCTGATTCCATGTGCCTATGGCTTAGGGGTTGGCGACTCCGACTCTCAAATCGGTCGGAGGCAAGTGGATGTCTAGCCACACTGATGAGTTGTGATACAGCAAAACAGGCTTGTATGTGGGTGACGAATATATATATATATATATATATATGTGTGTGTGTGTGTGTGTGTGTGTGTGTGTGTGTGTGTGTGTGTGTGTGTTATCACTTTAAAAGTAGTCCATCGTTGAAAACAATGTCTAGTAAAATAGAAAACAATAGAAAACCTCGGAAAATAATAAAATCTACTGCTGTTTCATGTTGAAGAGGAAAGAGAAGACAATCTGGAACGATGATGAACGTCAATAAATCGATAATAATATTGTTAAATACGAATTGATTCAGTAAAGATATGAAATGTTAAACAATTTATGTTTTTGTCGTCCATATCTCCTGAATTTATTCCACATTATATTAAATTTGCGATTCGTTAAGCCTGCATAAGTGTTTCTTTATTCATTTTCTTTACCGATTAAGTTAGAAAATCTTCTGATACCATCAGCCATGACCCATTTTAATTAAGCCATCTTGCTGGATATGTCGAAAAAATTACGAAACCAGTAATTACAAGAAGAAAATCAAAATGAGGTTGAGAAAGTTGCTTATTTCCCTCTGTAGCCTTTGGTAACTCTTATCTAGTAAAGTCAAATGAAAGACTTTTGAAGGCATAAATACTTACAGTACAAGAAAATGCGTATAATTAAGACAATCTTTTTTTGTTTTTACTTTTATTTCACTTTTACTAAACTCAGCCGTGTAAGATACTGACTTAAGCTGCGTATGGCAAGGTCTTTAATTGGATTAATTGTCTAAAAACATAATTAGGAAGATAACTGGAAATCTAATGGCCACCTCGACGTTGTGTTGTGGTATGTAGAATAATAAGCTTATCTCACTGATCAATTCCGACTGAGTGTTAAATATGATTCTCACTGGGAACTATACAAATTCGACCTTGTGCCACATCTAAGCTACGTTTAATAAATCGCTATATATATTAGAACCTTAAATAAGTGATCGCTGATTTTTCATGAAAAGTAATCTTTTATTTATAAAATTAGTAAGAAACATGTCACTGAAATATTTTCCATCGCTAGCCACTACTTTTTACAATCTTTCTGGTTGCATTTGAATTCCACATCGGAAAAACGACACGTCTTTTGAGGCTAACCATGAGACGATTCATTTTTTGACATCTTTATAAGAATGAAAGTGATGCTCTGCCAGGCTATGAGCCATTGATCGGAATAAGTGCAAATCAGATGGGACAAAGTCTGGTGAAAATGGTGGGTGAGGTAGGACTTCCCATTTAAGCTTTTCCAAGTAGATTTCCATCCGTTTTCCAACATGTAACCTAGCATTTTCATGCTGCAAAATCACTTTGTTGTGTCTCTGCTCGTATAGCGGCAGTTTTTTTTTCACTGCTCGACTCAAATGCACCCAGCTGATTCTACCAAATGCAGAGTAGAAGCTTCGAACCATGGATATTTGACTCTGCCGCTGGTTTTGACGCATGACCGAGCATTGCTTCCAATCTTCTACGCTTATGGTTATCGTACTGTATCCATTTTCTATCGCTTTTTGAAGCGTATAAACCAATTTTTGTATGTTGTATTCGACAGAGCATATTCGACGTAAGCCGCAACTAGAATTATGTGTGCTTCAGCAGCAAATTTAGTTTAAATAAAGTAGTGCCGTAAATTTCCCAGCAAATACACTTTCTTCGGTACGAAATACGACATGTTTAAAGCTATGACAAACAAATCTGTTTACACTTCGACGACATACGCTGAATTTGTGGCCTCGTTGGGGCCAAAATTAAAGATTATTAGCGTGACTGTTAGTCCGACGATCAAAGCTATCTGGTGGAATAGATTCTGCTCTTTTTTTCCTTTCTCTACAAAGCAGAACTGCTTGGAAAAGTTCATGTGTCATATAGGTAAATCACCATAACATCCTGCTTCTAAGTATCAATTCCGCAGGAGTCTTAATATTTCTTTCATTTGGATTCATTTTCCTCCATAAACGGCGCTGTTCCAGGGCCGCTTGTAGAATTGGCATGTCAAATGTATCGTAAATGATATACGTCACGTTTTCTTCAGGAGAACCGTAGTCAACATCGTTTAACAGGCGTTTCCTGATCCGATTTAAATGTGTTTTTTGAGTTAACTTTAATTATATAGACTATATATTGCGTTTTGTAGGTATCGTGTTCGTTCGTCCAGGTTTTGTTTGTTTGGGAAGTAGCTTGCCGAACACAGACCAGACTTTACGCGGAAACATTACCTCGGCTGAGGGTAATGAGGATGGTGTGTTGCCGCTTGGCGTGATTATATACACATGAAGGAAGCGTTGTACAGCTTCTTCTCTATGTGTCCCCCTAGCTTTATTCAAAGCTCTTTTTAGAGTGTCAACGAAGCGCTCTGCCTGTCCTTTGGACCTTGGGTCATATAGAGCAATCGTGATATGATTGATCTAAAAGACCTCACAAAAATCCTCAAGTTCGCCGGATGTAAATTGTGTCTGACACTAAACAATGGACTACCCCATATCTGGCAAACAGTTCGTGTAGGAAATTGATTGTTTCTTTCTGTAGTGGGATTTCAACATTCAAGAACTTCAGGCCACTAAGAAAAACTACCTACTACTATAAGATAGTAGGATCCATCTAACGGAGCTGCAAAATTTACATGAATTCGAAGCCATGGTCGGTCTGTTTTGGGCCAAGGACTATATTTGATTGAAAGATAAGGCTGATTGCTTTGCTCGCAGATTCTCGAACAATTCGAGTCTGGACTCATCTGGAGTTTTTACACCCGACATCTCACCTAGAACCGAGGTCCAACTGAATGATGTCCACATTACACCTTCGCTTGTCTCTAAGATAATCTTAAAACTTGACCCTCACAAAGCGAGCGGTGGGGACGGAATCCTAACCATAGTCTTAAAGAAATGTGCCCCTGAACTCTCCTCTGTCCTTTCTAATCTCTACAACCTCTGCCTATCTGCTTCCTGCTTTCCTAAATGTTGGAAATCTTTCTCTGTAGTTCATATATTTAAAAACACTGAAGAACCCTCGGACCCTGCAAATTATCGCCCTATCAGCCTTCTTCCGATCTTTGGCAAAGTGTTCGAAGCCATTATCAACGCCGAGGTGGTTCAGCATCTCACAGCACACAGGCTCCTCTCGGACAAGCAATATGGTTTCCGCTTCACCAGGTCTACTGCTGATATGCTAACAAACATCACCGAGTACATATACCAGGCACTCGACAGGAATGGCGAAGCCCGAACCGTTGCATTGGATATATCTAAGGCGTTCGACAGAGTTTGGCATGCTGGCCTTCTATGTAAACTGCGGAGCTATGGTATAACTGGACATTTGTTTGAACTAATCCAGTCATTCCTCTCTAACCGCACAATGAAGGTGGTATTAAACGGACATGCCTCCCAGAACTACCATACAAACGCAGGTGTCCCCCAAGGCTCCATCTAAGGTCCTACACTCTTCCTGATATACATTAATGATCTCTCTGATTCCATAAGAGCCCAAGTAGGTTTGTACGCCGATGACACCACAGTTTACTCTCGCCTCGACCAAAAATCTGGTGTAGGCGTCAAAGCTAACCTCGCATCCAAGACTGAAAAAGATCTCCAATCCATAGTGGACTGGGGTAAGAAATGGCTAGTAAATTTTAATGCTTCTAAAACGAAGCTACTCTCAATTAACCATCATCGACAATCTCACCTACCTCCCATTAGCATGGACCAGGCTTGCCTCCCAGAGAGTAAAACACTACGCCTCCTTGGTCTCACACTTTCAGCGGACCTCAAATGGAATGACTATATCGAATCCATTGCTAAATCCGCTGCTATGAAAGTCGGTTCTCTGTGCAGGGCCCGGAAGTTTTTTTCCGTCTAAATCTATCCTGCACATATATAAATCTACCATCCGCCCGGGCATTGAATACTGCTGCCATATCTAGTCGGGTGCCCCTGCTATTCTCCTCGGGCTTCTCGATAAGGTTCAGAGGAGGGTCTATAATGTGATCGATACCGACTTGGCAGACCGCCTGCAGTCTCTCTCCCACAGGCGCGACGTGGCTTCTCTGTGTCTCTTCTATAAATACTTTCATGGCTTCTGCTCCGATGAACTTAGATCACTGGTGCCCCCTAGATACGAATTTGCACGAGATACTAGATTAGCAACTGATCCCACCCTTTTACAGTGAAACCGATAAAATGCAACCGCAACTTCTACTCCAACAGTTTCTTTCCTCGCACTTCCCGACTGTGGAATTTCCTTTCCACGCGATTGCTTCCCCCGACGACTACAATCTCCAGGAGTTTAAATGTAAGGTCATTAGACACCTCCTAACACACTAACCTGCTCCCATTCTATCAAACACTCTTCCCATCTGCCCAACCTTCATCCTCGGTATCCTTACTCATCTGTCACCTTCCTCCTGACATTCCCTATGTCTAACCACTCCTCTTTACCTTCCCCTGTGTAGCCCCATGCGCAATAGTGGCGGTGGAATGCCTTGCTTGGGGTGAAATGATTAAAAAAACGTGCCTTAGCTGCCAAGACACAGCCTTTACAGAATTTTTGATATCCTTGTTCATGTTCGGCCACTATACAAAACTCCGCATGTAGCTTTTCATCCTTGTAATCCTTGGATGACCTGCATGGATATCTTTCAGAATTCTTCATTGTATTGTTGTGGGAATGACAACTCGCTCACTATATAGCAGTAGTTCGTCGCATAAACAAAAATATCTAAAGTCTGTTTATTTTTTCAAGTATTTTGCTTTAGTCTGCCTGATAAACTTATTGTTTAGAGCTTCTTGTTTAATTTGGTCGAAGACTACAGAGAGTTCCCTTACTGTGTTGCATAATGTGGCTTTAAATTCTCCTTCAGTTCGGAGAGAACCAATCACAGTATCTTCAAGAGGTTCTCTGTGTGTCGGGATTAATCTGGACAGTTCGTCGGCATGACAGAATTTTTAGACGGTAGTTATAATTTTAAAAAATTGTTCCCCATCTTCGCAGTCTATTTACTGTATACACAAGCAGATCTTTTTTAGAACCAAAGATTGTAAGTAACGGTTTATAGTCCGTTCACAAAATAAAATGTCTACCGTGAATGTACTGATGAAACTTCGTTACTGCGAAAATAATCCTTAACGACTCTTTCTGAATTTCCGAGTAATTCTTTTCTGCAGGAAGGAGTGTTCTCAACGCATAAGCTATTAGTTTGTGAGATCCCTCTGAAATCTTGTGCAGGATACATGCTTCAATGCCATCCGAACTAGCGTCGCTGGCAACTATAATGTCCAAATCTGGGTTATAGTGGGTGAGAAACAAGACCGACGTTAAGACTTTCTTTATTTCGACGAATGCTTCTTGGCAATCAGGTTTCCACTTCCAATCCTTAACTTTTTTCAAAAGTTCATTTAACGGAGTTCGTTAGTTGTGCATATTCGCTATAAGCACCTGGTACCAATTTACCAATCCTAAAAATCTTTGCAAGATAGCCCCTTCTGGATCTGGTTTTATGTCCTCTTTATTGATAATGTGTCCCAAGTATTTAATTTTGTCAATAAAGAATTCGCATTTGGATTCTTTCAATTTGAACCCGTACTCCTTAATTCTTGAGAAGACTTCATGAATATGTTCCTTATGCTAGTCTACGTCGTCCAAATATGTAACCGCAAAATTAAAGTCGCTCAGTGTAGTATCCATTACTTGTTGGAAAATTGCCGGTGCAACCTTTACCCCGAACAGTAGACGTTCGAACTTGTACAACCCACGATGGGTGTTGATACATAGCAACTTAGAAGATATTTTCTCCAACCGTATTTGAAGATACGCGTCACTGAGGTCGATTTTTGAAAAAAACTTTCCTCTATTTAGTTTCGTGAAAATTTCTTCCGGTCTAGGTAAAGAATAATGATAGTCTTTGAGTTTTACATTAAGCCCGTCGATAAATCGGTGCCAAACAGGATCTCGTTTGACCTTTTCTTCACGTCGACGGTCGGTGATGCCCATTGACTTTACCCAGTTTTCGACAAGATACCTGTTCTTTCGAGTCTGTCGAGTTCTTCATTTATTTTTGGTAAAGACGCGAAAGGCACATTTCGTTTTTTCTTAAACATTGGATGAATGTCACCTTTTAACTCGAATTTTACCTTCATCTTATTACACCAACCAAGACTCCCAGAAAAAACTTCCGAAAAAAGTTTCTTTTAAGTCTTTTTATTAGATTATTTGCCTCGGTAGTAAGGTTTTCGACTTTTTGGCAAAAAAATAATTAATTGGCATGTCCCATAACTTAAATTTCTCCATCCAGTCGGTGTCAAATTAATTTTCTGTATCCTTTAATACGAATTTCTTTAGTTTTAAAGTTCTTCCTTGAAATGTTACATTCGTGATAAGTTCTCTCGTAAACTTAATTTTCTCCCCTGTCAGGGACCTGGTTATTTTATTAGTTCTTAACAAGTTTGGTTTTCCCAAATTGTTTCAAATGTGTAGAATTATGATTGTTAAATCTGAACAAGAATCTAAATGCAGTTTAATATTTTTATTTAGGATTTGTACTTTCACGTACTTTCCAACGTTTAACCCGTCTTGTTCATCTGCTTTTGTGTTTTTACGCAGCTATTAACGTTTTTACTTGCTCAACAATGTGAGCTCTTGTGCCTGATACGGCTACAATTTAGGCATTTTCATTCCAGTAAGGACAGTCTTTATAGCAATGTAATAATCCAAAACTGAAACACGGGTTAAGAAGCAAACTCTCTTGTATCTTTTTTATTCTTTTTAGAGGGAGAATCAGTTTGTCTTTTCTTTCGACGTACTTTTCTATGCCAGATTTCTCGATATTTTTCACATCTTGGCCTACGTTTATGAATCTTTGACAGTCCTCCGCTATTCGTTGGAGAGTAAGGTTTGGCTCATTTTCCAATTAATTTAGAACTCTACGTCTAATTTCAGTGTCTTTAGCTGAAACAAGTCTCTGAGCAAATATCAGACTTGAAATGATTCGCAATCAATTCTAACAGTTTGAAATCGTCACAATGCTTTTTCATGAACGACATGAACGTAGTGTAATCTTCATGGTTAAATTCATGCACTTTTATTTCATATGAAAAACTGAAGTTTTAGGACTAAAATGTTCTGTAAGAAGTTAAACCGCTTCAGTGAATGTCAATTCTCTTGTTTTATAAAAATATAATTCACAAATTTGGTGTGCTCTGTAGTTCCCAGTTTTCAGAGAACGTTTTTAGAGTCAGACCAATTCATGCAATCTGGGTTGTATAAATTTTCGAATCATCTAAAATAGGAAACGAAAGTTATATCCTCGTCCGGAGAATATGTAAAAGTGTCTATTGAGCCCCAGATTGCGTTTTGTGAGAACGCATTTTCGTTTTCCCTAATTTGTCCCCTGTTTCTTTGCTCTTGTTGATTTTAAAGTAGAATTTCTTCGAGTCTCTGATATTGGACTTCAGTTTGCTTTTAAAATGTAAGCCATTTTTTTCAGCTTGATTCAGCATTTCAAGTTGTTCTTTCTTAGTTTGCATTTGAATTTCAAGTCGTTCTTCTGTATATCTAGCTTGCCATTTAAGCTCCTGTTGATTTTATTGTTCAAGTTGGAAAGTAAGAATATTGAGCATGGTGGATTTAAATTCATCCATGTTTACACGTGTCGCGTTTTATTTAGGATTAGCCGAATACAAATTAAATTCAATTGAAACTTTTCTTTTCTTTGAATAACAAAAAACACCTTCGTTTCTTACTCACTTAATAACGAAATAACAATTAATTAAAAGTGAATAACTTTTTTTCTAAAAAAAGGTGAATTCTCGTAGTTTAGCGGCTATCGTTCAAGTTCAGTGTAAGTTAGTTACACTTTTTATCGTTCGGTTTCCTTTTTGGATTACCAAGTACTACTGAACAGAACAAAGTGTAACGATAAATAGAATTACATGCATACAATGTTGAACCAATATTGACAATTTCCACGCAATCGTTTTAGGGTCCTCCCGAGTCCTAAAGAATCCTCGTCGCCAAGTTGTTTTGGCCTTGCTGGGGGCCAGAAATAAAGACTCAAAGAAGGAATAGAGTTAAACAAATCTATTTAACAAGGACAGTAGTACAAATATATAACAATGAGGGATTATTATAGTTCGGCTGTCAGAGCTATCTGCTGGAATTGATTCCCCTCTCATTCTCTCTTCTCTACAAAGCAGAACTGCTGCTTATATATAATTTGGAAGAGTCCATATGTCATATGGGTAAGTCACCATAAAACTTATAGTATTTCCTTAAAGATGCATTATCATCTGAAACTACACGCACGATTTTCTAGGAATGCCATCTGTTGAAAACTAGCGAGAAATTATTCAAAGTCCATATATATATGAATAGGTAGAATCGCTGACTGACTCCAATTCGGTCGGGTTTCAAGCCTAGATAAAAAGGAATCGGATGTCTAACAGAACTGATGAGCTGTGATACAGTGAAACATATCTGTCTACGGATGACTATACATATATATATATATATATATATATATATATATATATTATAAAAGATTTTAGATTATTACAATGGGTAATATATATTTCACCGAGTTCTGATGTTATAATCGCCCCTCATCAGACCCAGATGGTACAACAGTTGGTCCTCCAAATATCCCCACCAAAAAAACTTCTTTTCTTTTCTTTTATTTTACATAGACGTTCACAGGTCCATCTTAGAATAGACATTTGTAACGGTTATTTACGAAAATTTCTCGCTCATTGGAAAATAACCCCAAAGAAAGAGGAAAGCAAGGATAAAGAAGAGATAAACGATTGATTAATGTAAAAAAGAGAAGAAAAGGGAGAAAAAGGAAAAAGAAAAAAGAGAAAAAAAGAAAAAAGGGAAAACAGAAAAACTGAATGGAAAGCACGAAGAGGAAAAGAAAGGACAAAGAGAAACAATAAAAGAAAATACAATATAACGAGAAACAAATGTTGACTTCATTTCTGCGTCTCAAACCACCTAACTGTTCTCTTAGAAAAACATGGAAAAATTTAACTATGAAATTTAATCTTGTAAATTATGGGTGAATAAATGCTTTTAAATAGCTTTTTGATTTGACAGGTTTTATGTAAAGACTCTTCTTCATGAGGTGGTAGTGTGTCCGTTACAGATAACTGATTTGTTACAAGAAAGAATGTCTTGTACTAGGTATTGAAATTGACCTACTATATTGGTCATAGCTAGTTCTGATTTGGTGGGCTATTTTGGTTAGTAATGATGGGATTACCCGGCTTTCTTTTTCTGGAATATATTGAAAATTTTTAGGGATGTTTAGAAGAAATATAGTGTTTAATAATTTTCCTCATAATTATAATTATTGTGCATCTGATTGCAATAAAATATACTGATGTTTTGTTGTACCATATTTTAATACTGGTTTTGCACATTTTATTTAAGAATAATTTTATTTGTCTGTCAGTGACGTAGTTGCAAAAATTATCATTGACTAGTGACTGTTTTATGTGTTTCGGCTCGCTTAGAAATATTCTTCAGAAGAATTTTCGTCTGCTCTATTTAAAAAGTTTGTTATCAATGCTATTTAATCTTTTGACTATTGCAGTTCAGAAAACAACATACGCAAGTTTTAGTTTTGATTTATTTTAGATTTGATGTTTTTAAGTTAATTTTATGTTTGTGTTTTGATTTTAATTTTGATTTTTTTCAAAACGAAAATGTTATCGACGTGCCTTGTGTAGGTTTCTGGTTTGTGGGTGGTTTCTCATGTTTATATACACTACCGGCTATAATTATTAGGCAACCCCAGTGTTTTAAAAAAATGATGTATTTCATAGTATTTTTTAGTATTTATTGCTAAATGAATAATTGTAAATAAAAAATCGAATGTTTTTTTGTTTGTTTGTTTTTTGGTAATACTGCACAATAACATATGCATCAAATAAAGTTATAAATATTTAATAATTACTTATATTTATAAATACTTTATTTATAATTACTTTAAATTTATAAATATTTAATAATTGAAGTTTCATCAATGAAAGAATGAAGAAAATTTAGGGTGATTCAGACGAGTTAATGTTTGCTTCCTTGGCTTGTAAAAATTTGCAGAGTAATAATAACAAAAGAACCATTCTATTTTCTTTTAGAATTATCCCCTTGATAATAATTGCTGTGAGTATATATATATATATATATATATATATATATATATATATATATGTGTGTGTGTGTGTGTGTGTGTGTGTGTGTGTGTGTGTGTGTGTTAATTAAACACGTTGTATTAAACGATAAATAAACTTAGTCTTGCTGATTTTCTTTTGTATTTTTTCATATTTTCTAATGAGGGTTTTTATTTCAAAATTATATTTATACAAATATTGTCCATATATTAACCGAGTACTTTCGAACGTTATCGTTCATCATCATGGTCAAAGTTTAAGGTTTTACAAGTTTTAAACATCAATAGTTGTCTTGCAGCGAAAATGTGTTACTACATTTTGAAGAAATAAATAAACGTTCAGAAATTTTTTTAATTCAAGGGAAGTAATAATGTGATCCCGTGCAAGCCTGAAAATATGTGATCACGAGGAGCCGTGAAGTATCTGATTACGTGGAATATTTAGAGTTGCAAACAATTTTTAAATACCATAAAAAATACGTTACAGAATTTAAAAGTTCAAGGGAAGAAATTATGTGAATTATTTAATTACGCAGAAGCTAGACTTATTTAGCTTAATTATATTTCAAGATACTATACACATTGAAGAATGTGTTCAGAAATTTTGTAAGCTGTGCGACTTATAAGAGGTTTATTACTTTATATATATATATATATATATATATATATATATATATATATATATATATTATCACTCATCAACAGCACATCTGGGAGTTTCAAGCACAAATAATAATAGTTTTGTTATATTACAGCTAGTACTGTTTTATTAACAGCAGCACTATATGTACGTGGTAAAAATGTACTTTTAATGTATCTAAACTTATTTATAAACAGAACTTTCTCTGTGTGTGTGTGTGTGTGTGTGTGTGTGTGTGTGTGTGTGTGTGTGTGTGTGTGTGTCCATTACCTATAAACGCCGAAACGGCTGAACCGATTTTCTTGAAAATTTACACAGTTGTACTATAAGCGACTGCGAGTGTTCTTAGCTAAATTTTGTATCGAGGTATCCCCGAGAAATATCGAAAATTGATAATCGAAAAAAATTGGGTTATAGAACGAGTGGTCCGATTTTAATTAAAGTTGGTACACTCATAGACAAGACATAAAAAACGATATTCAGAAGTTTCAAGTTTGCAGTTCTTACAATAGTGCAGAAAATCGATAAGATATGTATATAAAAGACAAGATGTTTGTGTGTGTGTCTGTTTATCTGCCTGTATGTATTTCTTCAGCCCTTTTATTTTAGTTTTTGCTTCGGGTTTGGCTCTAAGTAAGTATAATAGTAGTTCTTAGTCTCAGCCATGATATCATTTACTCAGAGGACTTATTTAACCTTCAAAATTCAGTTTACGACGAAAAAACTTATTTGATATCGATACCAGGAAATCAAAATTTGACTTACATCCATTGATTTTTTTTCAGTCTACGGTTTCGCTTTAACTGGAAACAACTATTGCTTTTTTCGTCTTTCGTGCCAACGTCCAAAGAGTCTAAGCTCCAGGACTATGGATTAGCTTTAAAGCCTTAAGTACACCCGAGCAACGCCGGGCTAGCGTTATATAATGGATGAAAATGCTTGATATCAATATATATTATATCAATATAAAATTGGGCACTTTATTGCGAGGTTTACGACGTTTCGACTGTTACACACTCCGGCCTTTTTCAAATGCTAAGTATTTCAAACCGAAATGAAGGCCTGTACGTACAACGGTCAAACTTTGTAAAAATGAGAATAAAGATGGAGACATAAGTCCGAAAAATATGAATAATATAAATATTATCTCATCTCAGAAGTATGAACAAATATTATATAAATTTTTTATCATGCTCAAAATATTTATGCACACTCTTCCTCCAACCACCTATCATATATAAGCAATCAAGAACTCATTACCGCAAATAGTTTTAAGTATTAACAATAAACAAAATAACTGAGAAAAGCCGTCTTTCGTCTTCCCCACCTAATCTATTAGTCACTATTTATGAAGGCCTGAAACTGACAGCGATTTTTACAATTTTCAATTCTAGGTTCTCGTTGTTTAAAGTTCTAACAACAATGGTCAGTACCTAGGCAATTACATTCAAATATTTATTTTTAAAGTGATGTCTCTGTCAAAAAGTTTATCATGTTTAGGAACAACACTAAACAACGCCTTACTCCACTGAAAACTATTTCGATTAATATTTCGGAAAGTATTATGAAAATACCGAACTGATTTCTTTCTTAATTTTAAAGCGTTTGTTAAGAATTAGTTTCGGTAAAATCCGATTAAGCGAAAAGCTTAACATCAAGCCGATTGAGATTAGAAGTGAGTGCATCAAATATCTTAATTAAAAAGGAGATTTTATCTTCAGTTTATTTTACTCTGTGTGGCGGTCTACGGAATTATGAGGAATAGCAGTTTCTGTTGACTAAGGGTGAGTATATTGTTATTTCACTCTTCGCTTAATATTGACAGTGAAGATCTCCTGTGATTGGCTTATCCGAAAAGTTTGTCAGAGACGAAAGCTTCTCACCGACTGCCCGCCATTAGCTTTAGGAAACTGACATCAACTTTTAATCTGCGATCACACAACCTTTCAACACATATCAGTTTATTATTAGGATTCAAGTCCCTTTCAATAACGTATTGAAGGAAAGATATGATGCGAAAGTAAAATAGATAAAGGAAGCACATACATACTACATACACTTACATATATATATATATATATATATATATATATATATATATATATATATATATATAATTTGTTAACGAGTTATTACGCAACCTAGTTTTCTACCATGTGGTGTCTTCAGGTGAGTTGCAATAACTGATTTTACCGTTTACCTTTTTTTTAAGAACGCTTACGTAACGGTGGGTTTTTTGAACGCTCGCGTGACGGGAAATTTTTGAATGCGCAATTTTTTAAATTACAAGAAATTATAACGTTTTCATCCATGGTTGTATGAACTTAATAGGTATTTTTTAGTATGGTTACACCTAGTCATAATTTCTGTTCTTTCATTCAATAGTTCATTTTTTTGGGGGGTGGGGAATAGCATAATCGGTAACTTTTCTTCCTGGCACAATCTCCATATTTTGCCACCGTTGTAAGGCTATAATCCACGTTATGTCTTGGTCTTTTCTATATTTTCATTTCAATTTTCACACGTAGCTAGCCAATTTTGTACAGTTTTTTAAGTTTTCTATTTTGGGTGTAGACTTGTTATTGAACCACCTGGTCTTAAAGGTGTCTTTGGTTCATCCCAAATATATTTTATTTTGGACATTTAAGTCATATATTTTTGCCTTGTAAATGACTTCCTTTGTATTACAAATTCTTTGAAGTGGGAATTTATAAAAATAACGATGAACGGTAAAATCATTTATTGCAAATCGCCTGAATACACCACATGAAAGAAACCTACGTCGCGTAAAAACTTGTTTACAAATGAGGAATATTCGAAAGTTCTGCAATATAATTGTATTGAACACTTTTTAATACAAATGTGCACTTGTCTAATTTTATTATGATCAAAAACAAAGTAATTAAACAATATATATATATATATATATATATATATATATATATAGGGTGAGAGAGAGATAGGGTAGTAGATAAATTGTCGTCTTTCCAAATCCTCAGTACTTTCCTATGATTGACACCCCAACAATCTGAAATGTTCGTATTGGAGCTTCAGTTGCTGGCCAAAATTGTACAGCTGTAAATCACCAGGAACTGACAAAATTCCAAACTTCTGGCTTGATACTTTCTCTGCTTCTCGTGTCCTTATGGCAACACTATTTAGTGGAATGATACAGAAGCCAACAACAATACCGTAATCTTTCTCCTAAGGTGTCAACTAATTGCTACTAGAAAGTAATGACGTATCTACCTGTATCTTTTTTTTCGATATTTTTTTAGCTTCTATATTAACTGAAAGAACATAGAGCCATAATGTTATATTAAGCAAAAAAAAACAGTTGCTTATAAATAGGCTGGTACAAGCAACTACCAAGCTAATAATTTGCATGACAGTATGGACACAAGTTGTAGTCTCTGTGACCAATAAATTGTAACGGTTGACCACCTTATCTCAGGATACTCTATACTCTATACCTAATGAGTACAAAAACCACCGTGACAAGGTAGTCAGTATTTGCAGTGGACGATCTATGAAATAAAATAACTGCAAGACGTTATGAACATCATCCTGAATCTGTAGAAGAAGGAACAATTACCATCTGGCATTTTCCTATAAACACAGATCGAACAATACAATCAAATGGTCCAGACAGTGAAAAAAGATTTTGCACATTTATTGACATGAAAGTATCAATTAACAAAAACATTTCTGTAAAGATTTGTGAAAGACTAAGCAAATATAAAGATCTGGGGATGTAAATAGAAAAAAATGGCACATCAAAGTTCAAACTGTTTCTACTATCTTTGGAGTTTTGTGTCTAGTAATGAAACAAAATTGAAAAAAATATTGACCAATTCGTGATACGTCATCTCTCCAAGAAATTAAAAAAAAAGTTCTTATAAGCACAGCATATATTTGGTGAAGAGGTTTAAGCATTTAACTTTTATTTTTATTAATAGGTGTTTTTTTGTTTAAGTTGAAACAACAATATATAACATCCTTGGCTTGCCCTAGATGATTGGCTATGACTCGGCGTGTGATTATAAAACAAATGCAGGTCAAAAGTGTATTTTTTAATAATAATAATGTAGTATCGTTGAAAGTTTATAGATGTGTCTATGAAATAAGACTTTCATTAAAGTCACGTAAGAAATTAAAATAATTTAATCAGCACAAAAATTATTTGAAACGGTTTTAATTTCACCATAGTATAATTTTGCCTATCACCTTCGAAATCATTATAATAAATTAAATGGATGTTTATGAATTTTAATCCACATGTGAATGGTTATTTTCCAGAAACAAAAATATGGATAGCGCTTCATTTTTTAGTATATATTTTCTGTGTAACATTGTAAAAATATATATGTTACAAACCGGTTACTTTAGCTATCCTATTGTTTTCGACCACAGCATATACAAGCCGTAATTCTCATCCAAATCTTTACTTTCTAGAGAGTTTTCCGGGCAGTCAATCTTATTATTTCTTATGTATTAGCAGTTCATATCGGTTGAAGTAATTGGCAACTGTGTATAGTGTGGATAGAGCAAGAGAACGCCTATAAGTTTTCTTTTTGTATTATTGAACAAAAGACAGTTTTTCTTTAATAAAGATTAAACACATAAGAAGGACTAGGAAATTAATCGAGCGAAACATTTAAGTAAGAAATAAAAAAAATCAATAAAATCAATAGACTGAAAGAAACTCGGAAAAATAAAATTGTTTAATGTAATATTTCAAGCTGCTATGCTCAGATTAAAGACAGATTATTGGCAAACAATTCAAAAATGAGTTCGTCTTCTTCTTCTTCTTCTTCTTCTTCTTCTTCTTCTATGTGCATTGTTCTTTCAGGAAGTAGGCGACCATGGCCTTCCACATCTTCCTATCCCTAGTGGCTCTTAACACGCTTTCTCCTGTTACACCACCCAAACCCCGCTCTGCCATCCACCTGTTCAGGCCCGTCAAGTATGTTACACGCTGCTTTCCCTGTCTCTCTTTTCCTGTATTTGGCCTGTGAGTATCAGATTCTCCAAACTCTCTTTCCTTATTGCATGTCCCAGTAACTTCAGCTGTCTTTTCCTGGTGCTCAAAATTAATTCCCTTTCTATTTTTATCCTTTACAAAACATCATTATTGCTCACATGCTCCATCCATGATACCCGCAGCATCCTTCTGTAGAACCAACTTTTTTCCTTCATTTTCAACATGGCATTCACTGACATATTAAAGAACTGACATCACACTCAGTACTCTCTTTTTTTGTTTCTAACAAATTTTTTCTGTCTCTTAATACTCTACTCGGCTTCTGGGATAAGTCCTTCACCATGCCAATTCGTCTTCGGATCTCTGTGTTGCACTTTCCGTCTTTTGTTAGAAGACTTCCATGTATTTCATTTTTTGTATCTACTTGATTTTAGTCTCCCCCAACTGTATTTGGCATTTTGGGCTGCTCTTTTTGCTGATGACCATGCATTCGGTTTTCCTGCACTATGTTTATAGCCCTTTCTCTCTTCAGTTACCTTCTGTAGGAGGTTTTGTAGTTTCCTTTCCGTAACTACTATCAGCACTGAAGCACCTGCGTACCTTATATTGTTCAGACTGTGGCTTCCGATGAGGAATCCTGACATAATTTCTAGAGTCCTCAGAATATTCTCGCTGTACAAGTTGAACAGATCCACTGAAAAGACACATCATTGTCTTACGCCCCTTTCTATCTTTGTATATCTGCTGAATTCGTTTCCTGTTCGTATGCAGACGGTTTGCTGCCAGTAAAGAACCTTGATTACTTTGATGTCCTTGCCAAATATGTCGAAGTTGCTTTGCATTTCTACCAATTGTTTGTGACGTATTTTGTCGAACACCTTCGTATAATCAATAAAACATAGGTATAGGTTCTTTTTCCTTTGTAATGCTTTTTCTTATAGCAACCTAATCATAAATATCGCGTTCCTTTTTTTGACGAACTCGCACTGTTCTTGTCCTATTTCTGGCCTGATTCTGCTTCGCGCTAAATTTATCAGGGTTCGGATGATGAGTTTTCTTATAGGGCTCATCAAACTGATTGTTCAGTGGAGTTTGCACTCGGTTTCACCCGGTTTCCTAAGCAGTACTATGAAAATTGACCTGCTTAAATCGTCCGGTATTACACCACTGTTATAAATTTCATTTATTATTTCTGTAATTTTCCCTATGCCCAATTCGTTCAGGGCTGTCAGCATCTCTATTACAATGACATCTGGTCCAACTGCCTTGTTTCTATTCAGTTTGGCCATTGCAGCTTCCACTTCCGATTTTAATATTTTCGGTCCGTTCTCATCTTTGTCTATTGTTGGTTGATTTCTCTTGTCGTGGAAGAGATCTTTTATATATTCTTCCAATGCTGGAGTATTTCCACTTTCTTAAATATGATGGTTTCAACCTTGGAGTTTATACATACTGTTGAGGAGCACGTTTTTGTGTTGTCAGTTCCCTTGTTTCTTTATGCATCTCTGCTTGATTAGTGCTGCTCAGTCTCTCTACTTCTGTGCATTTGTTGTTGAGCCATTCCCCTTTAGCCTGTCTGCATTTGCTCCTTATTTCATTGTGTAGTTTCTGTGTTTCGTTCCATGTCTTAGCATAGTTTTCTGTCTCCTTTGCATCATATCAAGAATCTCTTTATTTATCTGCTCGTTTTTTTTTTCTTCTACGTCTGATTTCCTTTGAGGTAATTTTGTTTACTGATGTCACAAGAGCTTCTGAAGTGTGTTCCCTTTCGAGTTTTCATTTCCCATTTGTTTTTCGTATTTGTTTTACTCACTGTTAGCGTACTTTTTGCAGGTTGAGCTCATTCACGAGTGTGTTGTACCGTCTTATTTAAGAATATATATTACATACGCTAACTGATCTGAGTATATATTTAATGTCCGAGCAAACTTTATATTAACTGTAATAGAAAGACAGAGCAAATGCAATGACAACAGCTTGAATAGGAGTTTCCATCTACTCAAAATAAAACATACATACTTGATTACTGTAACTGATCACATAAAAATGGTGCGATGGATGAATTGTCGTCGAAATAACGCAAAACACTGACTTCTCATTGTAACCTATACATTTAACAATATTTTACAAATATGAACACTAATGTGTAAATTTATTTAGTAAAATTGTCGTTGACTTTAACAACAGCCTTCAAACGACTACGGAATACCCTGCTACTCTTCTGGGAGGTCTCCTTGCATACGTTGATAAATGCTGCTATTGTTCTTGCCTTTGGTTCGTCTTTGGTGTTAAAAAGAGTTCTGTTGGTCTCTCGCTCAGCTGTACGCTACACATAAAAATCAAGAAGGTTGCAATCTGGGGAGTTTCGTGGTCAAATGTGGGAGGCAATGCGGTTGCAGGAACTGTCTGACAGCCATAAGTGGGTTCACTTGCTTGTGAAGCATGGTGCACAGTCTGGTTACCAAACATAGAGTCTTCCAGCAGCTACCCTCTTGACATCCTCAAGGAACTTGATGTCGAGTCTAATGCTCTGACAAACAAATTCGGGAGTTCATTTCTTATCAGAATGATCAGAGAGAATTTTCCGAACTGCCGTACCTTCATAATCACCATTAGACTCATCCAACTCTTTTCGAATCCACTGAACTGTCCTTAAATTGTCACACAAGCACTCCAAAATGTTCGTATCGGAACTTCCGGTGTAAATGCCAAGCAGTACAACATGTCATATCCAAATTTCTGACGGAATGAATTGAGGCTTCTTTTTTCTCACAAACGGTGACCAACCGAGCTTACGTGCGGTCGATAAAATCATAAACAAACAACCCACAAGCGCAAAATTAAAAATATGAAATGGCGACAATTTACCCATCAGACGCTGTGTTTTTCAATAGGCGCAGGTGTTTTAAAACAAGCTATCTCACCTCTGTATTCAAAATCCATATTTATATATATATTATATCCTCCTTAGAAATTGACGTATGCCTGTGTTTTCGTATGTGGGCTAATTCACGTTAAATGGTCGATAGTTATAAAGTCTTGCTAATTGTACTATGTAGCATTATTATGTATTAAGTTAACGGCAATTATCCTGCTTAAGCAGCACACAGCATTTTTCTTCTGGGTCTTTGAACATATCTGGTGTTATTCGAATGAAAGTTATAAATTTTGATGTGTAGAACTGTGTGTATATGTCGTGAATGGAAGTATCTCCCCAGGGCTAGGTCACACATGTAAACGTGTGTACAGACAGATTCTGATTGCATCATTGAACACTATAAATCAACTTTGATCTCCCAAATGACCTAAAACTATCGACAATGTTATTGTGTCGTAGATTATAAACTGTTTACACTCACACATTAATTCCTCCTGAGATTACAATTGATCTGATCAGTGCCGTTGTCCGCCATTGCTGCCCAAACAATGCATCAATTTTTGCCAGCATCTGTACTAAATGGCTGTCTAAAACTTGTTTGAATATCCATTTAACTACAGTTGCCAACATCAATCCCCCAACGACGCAGAATTTCTCTGAAATCACCACCCAGTTCATCAATTGTTCACAATTCGACATTTCTGAAGTGTGCATCTCCGCGGCAGGACACCTGCTTGCAATGGATTCTTTCAACCACACTGAAGCTTATCACAGCGTGTGGCTTCGTCTGAAACTCAGACTGATATGAGTATTACTATGTTACAAGATAGCCGAAGTTTAAAAGATTCATCGGAATATTTACGCCATTTTCATTCATATATCGTGCTATGTGAAAGTAGCCATCGTTCTTTAGGATGTTGAATCTGATTTTCTGTCATTTATAAATAAAGTTATCAATAAAAGTGCTTACATTTTCAATACTTATATATATATATATATATATATATATATATATATGAAATTATTTGTTTGAACATTATTTTTGATCGATACTCGTATTTAAGTCGATAGTCTGTTTATAAACAGACCGTATATATTTTCATTTCTACCAGCCTGATTATTTACGATAAATTTTTTATACAAATATGTGTGTCATTCGGCAGGATTCTAACCTGCAACCCCTATGATAAATTTATATTCATAGTCTATATATCTATATGTCTCATTCTGTTCTTCATCTATCTATCAATGAGAAAGTGATGAAAAGTTTTCAAATCGACCCACTTGCCCAAATTGCACCGTGAACTTTCCAGATCCTTCGTACTCATCCCAGTTTATTCATATTTATCTAGGGTTAGGGTCACTAAAAAGATTCTGAGTACACTGCTTCTCTCTCTCTCTCTCTCTCTCTCTCTCTATATATATATATATATATATATATATATATATATAATGATGTAAATATAAATATACTCATAAAGAGAGTGCACATATATATAATATTATTATTCAGGTTTTAATAAAACTGCTCAATCTATGAACAAAGCTGTATTATATGTATTAATAAAATATACATATTATCCTACGTCTATAGCAGGACACGGAGTTTTTATGCGTTATGCAATCATCAGGTGCATACTTCAAACTGATGGTTTAATAGATTTTAACTTAAGTTCACTCGATGTTCATGGAAATTAAATCTTATAAAAATTGAAACATTGAAATATGAAAATATGCATTAGTTAAAATATTTCTGTACATATATATATATTATTAAGCAAATAATCAAGCTTTATATTCGACCTCAACAGAGGAGACGAAGAGGTAACGAATTAAGCTCGATGATTTAATAATAATTGTTCAATTCCTCCTACTACTTGAATTATATCTCTCTGCTTCAACTTCGTAACTCGCTATGGATTTATCGGCTTGGTTGGAGAAGTCGTGGCTTGGGGAGGCACTATCTTATGGGCAAAGAAACTTGGAAGAGTTCCACCACGGAATTCGTGAGGAGCGGCGCACTTCATCTAGCTTAATTCGTTACCTCTTCCTCACTAGGACCCGTGGTACAGTTTGTATAACATCAGCTAAATAACCTAACTGTCGGGTTTCGATTCCTGTTAGTGGATGCGCACTGCTGAAGAGTCCCACATATAGGACGAAACGGCCGTCCGGTGCTTTCTGCATTCTGTTGAGGTCGAATATAAAGCTCGATGGTTTACTTAATAATTGTTCAAATCCCCCTACTACTTGAATTATATATTTATATGTATATATATATATGTGCGTGTGCGTGCGTATATGTATGTGTACATGTGCTCGAGTATATATTTGTCTTTCTGTCCATATGTGAATATTTATATATTTTATACGTGTGTGACCATCTCTTTTCCTCGTTTCATCTCTGAATACCTTTACAATAATCGAAATCTTTGTTATACTTTAAAATTCATAGTTTCTAACATACATATATTTCTTTTTAAATAAATTTTAATTTTTATTGTAAAATGAAGCTAGTCAATCAGTTACGCTGATCTCTTTTTTTAATCAAATAATAACATTAATGCTCTAATTACAGTAGTTATTTGTTTTTAGGGAACCTTAAATATAGACAACTACTGAATCGTAGAGATGAATTGACCGCTTTGCATAAGCATCGAAAATATTTTTGTTTAAAATTTAATTAATTGTATCACGAGGATGCATTTAAAAAAAAAAGTAATAATAATAATAATAATAATAATAATAATAATCCCTTACTATTCTGCATATCATTAATAGCACTAACCAGTCAACTTAATAAGACAGAATGTGGTTATAAAATAGGCCAAAAGAAAATAAGCCATCTATTTTACATGGATGACTTAAAGTTATATGCTAAGAATGATAATGAGCTGGAAGGTCTTCTGCAAACTGTAAAATGCTTCAGCGAAGACATTGGAATGAAATTTAATTTGAATAAATGTGCTAAAGCTACAGTTTTACGTGGATCAATACAAGAAACATCCTCAATTAGCCTAGACCCTGCTGTAACAATAAAAGAATTGAAACCAGAAGAAGCTTATAAATACCTAGGTGTAAATGAGAGCGAAAACATTCACCATAAAAAAATGAAAGAAATAGTGCGTAAAGAGTACTATAGAAGGCTACGAATGATATTAAAAACTGAATTAAATTCACAGAATAGAGTTATGGCCATTAATAGCCTTGCAATCCCAGTTGTCCAATATAGCTTCAACATCTTAAACTGGACTCTAAACGACATCAGGCGAATGGATGCTAAAACAAGAAAGCTTCTTTCTAAGCATAAGATGCATCATCCAAAGGCTGATGTAGACCGTCTATACATACTCCGTAAACAAGGTGGAAGGGGTCTTATTCAGCTGGAATTGTCATACAAGACAACAACTATTGGCTTACTAACATACATAGAAACAAAGGATTGGATGATACAATTAGTAAGGCAACATGAAGAAAGAAAGAAAAAATATTCAATAATAAAAGAAGGCAGTAAATACAAACAAGATTTACAGTTAGTAGATTCTGTAGAAAAGCAAAACAGTAGCCAAGAACCAACTATTGCGGCAAAAAATATGAAAATGAAAGCCAAAGATAAAGCTCTTGAAAAGATGAAACAGCGCTGGCAAGACAAACCTCTGCATGGCCAATATCCAGTACGTGCCAATAAATCCAATGTTGACAAAGTTAATACTCATCGATGGTTACGTGCATCTGGATTAAAGTCTGAAACTGAAGGATTTATACTTGCAGCACAAGACCAAAGTCTTTTCACGAGAAACTTTCAGGCAAATATTATGCATAATAATATGGATCCAAAATGCAGGTTTTGTGATAAACACCAAGAAACAATAGACCACCTAATCTCAGGCTGTTCTGTGCTTGCCCCAAACGAATATAAAAATCGCCACGATAGAGTTGGGCAATATTTACATTGGGCAATGTGCAGACATTATGGAAAAGCTGTAAACAAACACTGGTATGAACATCATCCAGCACCGGTTACAGAAATAGAAGATGTAACCAATCTATGGGATTACACCATCTACACAGACAGAAAAATTGAAGCAAACAGGCCAGACATTATTGTTAAAAACCAGAAGGAGAAAACTTGTCTATTAATTGATATGGCTTGTCCAGCGGATTGTAACATAGCAATCAAGGAATTTGAAAAACTGTCAAAATATAAAGACCTGGAAATTGAAATAGAAAAAATGTGGAAATTGAAAACAAGAGTTGTGCCAGTGATAGTAGGTGCACTTGGAATGATAAAAAATGGAACAAAACAACACATTGAAAGAATCCCTGGAAACCCCAGCTTAAGAGATATACAAAAAATTGTCTTATTAAGTACAGCCCACACACTAAGGAAAACGTTATCTATGTAATGCTAGGAATGATAGGGAAGATAGAAAAACATGAAATGGAGTCATAACAACACGCCACTACCTGCCTTAGGTCTCCCCGCAGACTTGGTTGGTAGTGAGACCAAAGCAGAAATCGAAATATGATGAAAAATGACATAATAATAATAATAATAATGTCCAAAAGGTTGTAGTAATGGATTCTATTGAATCCTACTTATTATTACAAAAAAGTTTTAATTCAGGAAGTAGTCGTAAAAATCAGAAAATTAGAAAAAGAACGTTCGGAAGGTGCCAAAAAGTTCCAGTAGAGTCGAGACAATTGGAAAGGTTCTAAAAATATGCAAATTAGGTGTTAACCTCTATAAAAACAGGGTTTGGGCAGTGAGTAGTTAGTTGATAACAGGATTGGCTGACCTTTATCAGCTTTGATTCGAGGATTGACATCCAACCGAAAGAATCTCATAAAAAGTCGTACTGACTAAAATTTGAAAGTGTTGTTAACAGGATGTGCTAACATTATCAGTCCTGGTTTTGATTCAAGGATTTATATCCAGCCAAAAAAATCTCTCTAAGTAAAGTCGACGACAAACTAAAACTTGAAAGAGTTGTTAAATAGATTTGCTGTCATTATCAACTCCGGTTGTGATTCAGGGATTTATATCTAGCCGAAAGACTCTCATAGAAAAGTCCGACCAACTAAAACCTGAAAGAGAACCTCCTGGAACAAAAAGGGTAAATACATATTTTTGACTCTTTTATTGACCAAGCCAATAATTATTCTTTATATACTCATTTAAGGATTTCCAAAAGGTATAGCACTTAACTTCTTCGCCAAATTAATCTAAGTAAAGATATTTGACACCTTACTTTCCCCGTCTCTCCTCGTAACACTCGTCAGTAGTAAACTCTATGTTTCTTATTTTGAATACAACAAAAATTGTATATTTGTAAATATTTCATTTGGTATGCTTTGTAAATTGAATATTTGTCTGTGATTTTTATCTCTGAGTTTTGGTCAATCATTTTTTTCTTTTGTTACACTTAACACGTAACAATTGTAATGTTTCATTTAAGACTTATGCTCTAATGTAACTTAAAAATTAAAAATTATTTTACTAAACTAACGACACACAGAATACTTATTTGGTTTTCTTAACTACAATGTACCGTAATTATTTAATTCTAATTCTAACCGAAATATTCCAGCACCTATATTCATGAGGTAGTACAAAATCTAATAAAAAAAAACAATCTAAAATCTAACCTGGAGTTAAAATTATTGTTTACACATTTAAATAATATATGGCATCAGTATGTATCTTTCCCAGACAAAATTAAAAAGTTGCATATCTTGACACCAGGCCATTCAGCTTCCTTTCACAACCTAAATCTTCAACTCCATAGTTACCTACTTTTCATTTTTGATTGAACAATAGTGACCCACCTGCAAACATATTCTCCAATTACTACTCTTCTATTTTCTAAAAACCATGAATTCATCTTATATTTTCTAAATAAAAGGTTTTCACCATTTATTAGAAAATATTACCTGAACAAGAACAGCATTGTTCTGAAACATGAAAACATTTATGTAGTAATAATGCTTTTATAAACATTGTAATAATAAAATTACAATAAACTCTACTTTGAACCGAACACTCTTTATAAAAGTAAATGTTTTAACAGTGGGTTTTACTCTACCTATTCTTTCACTTCTTTATAGATAGATAGATAGATAGATAGATAGATAGATAGATAGATAGATAGATAGATAGATAGATATGAAAGTATAAAGCTAAATACTACTAGGCATGTTAAAAACGAGGTAACCGGTTTCGCTCCCGTTCTTCAGGCCTAATTGGGCGATTAACTTAGATTAAAACAAATCATGGAATGAACGAAGAGAAGAGAAGTGAGAGAAAAAAAAAGTATAATGTGAAACAGAAAGAATTACTAGAGGCTAATGATAGCAAGTCCCAGCAAACCATCACGCTGTTTACAGAAAGAAGGTTTGTGGGACCTTCAAATGAAATATAGAGTGTGACCGGGACACAACCGTAAACCAGTCAACTCTAAACTCAGCAGAACACGTTCTATTATTTAAAAGATGCTCATATACAGAGGAACCATAGATATTTGGGACAGATTCATTAAAAGCCAAAGTATGATTCCTCATCTTACTTGGAACGTGCTGTTTAATCCTTGTATATAGACGCTGAGGCGTTCTCCCGATATAGTTGGCACTGCAACCACAATTATATTGTTAAATCATAGAATTTACTTGATGAAGCGGAGAACGTCGTTGCGACTAGAACAAAAACAGGCCGGGTTTCATACACCACTTCAAACCTCACCCGAGAAATAACAAACACGGAACACTAGATGAAATCTGTTTAGTTAAGCTTTCACAGTCAAGCTCCAATCCAAGGATTTCTCGGATAAACAGATCATTTTTCATCTATAATTGGTTTGACCTTTCTGAACTCAGTAATCTTGTAGCAGATAACGGAATGAACAGTATTTGGAGGATACCCTACACCGCATAATGTCTCCGCAACAAAATTAACTTCATCATAGCAAGAAGTTTCAGAAAAGTTCATTAACGCCCTATGAATTAGGGTTTTAATAAAGTTTATCTTATGCTTCCTCCGACAAAAGGAATACCAACACGTATATAACACCGCAAATGTAGGTTTCCTATATACAGAGGCGAGAAAAGTTGCCAGTGTCAGATTTACCAGGACGTCCAAAAGAGCCAGTTGAGAATTAGACTCTTTCTCAAATGTAAACGTCAGAGCTGGATGAAGACAATTAAGGAAAGAGATAAATTAATCAGTCTCAACTTCGTTATTCAATAAACAGAAAGTGTCGTCAACGACATTAGAGTTGAGGATGAAGTGTACTACAACGTATTCTCTCTTCATGAAAGCCCACAAATATATTAGCCAGTTCTGGACCCAACGGAGAACCCATAGCAATCCCATCAGTCTGTCTTTACATGATATTATCAAAACTAAATTCAACAGACGACCTAATAAATTTCATCAACTCAACAAATACCGATTCAGGAAAACTAGGGGGAGACAAGAAACTGCGATGAGGTAAATCACAGCAAACAATATCGGATAAATTCAACAAATGAAAACGAATCCTTATGAAATGTATTTAAGTGTTGCAACACAGGTTCTAACACAAAAGAAATCCATTTGGCAACTCTGTGTTGGGCTGATATATTTTCTTCGCTCAATGGAGGGGTTGATGGAACAAATCATTGGCAAATATGTTGATCATAAACGGGTGGTATTGGTTTGTAACAAATTCCGCATATGTTTACAAGATAGACTCCAGTTTATTTTAAAAAGTCAGGCATAGCGAAACCTGTATGTTTTCTCATGTCTGAGTTTGCTATTTGTCTCGATGTTTGATTATTAAAAGAAATTAACCCCATAAAACATACATTGAAATATCAATGGACACATTAGTTAAAGTGTTGTAATATAACAACAAAATGGGGATATTAGTCTGAATGATTATTATATATTTGAGTTTCCTCGCATGAAACATATATTACCGAAGAATAAAACTACATTCATAATATTATGTGCTATTACTTTTCATAAACACTTTTTAATTAATTGCTGTTATTATTGACCTTTGATGATGGTGAGGGTGTTGTGAAATGACACACAAAATCATCTTTCGCTGGGTTGCAAAATGACATTTTTATTCAATCGGAAACTATAGTATAGCGAGTATTCAGGGTAATTCCTTGGAGAGTGAGTATTGATTTTCTAAGCGCAACTCAGATGTGACACAAGGCCGAAGAGTATGGGGTGCCCAGTGAGGGTTTAACTCACTACTCACTTGTAATAGTCTTTAGCGAGACAAGCTTGCTAACCATGACACTAAGTCGTGGTACCCAATTCCTTAGAAAGTGATCAAAAAGGGGGAATTTTTTACGATTTGATCTCACAGAAAGAAATTAATTGTTCTACTTTTTTGTTACGTGGGCGGGCAAAGGAAGTGTGTCTAATGTTGCAAGCTCGGAAATTTGCGAACCTCCCTTGTTCGTGGCTTTTCCTAAAAAGGACTAGATTTTAATTACGTTCTGTGAATTCTACCGTTTTTGTTTTACTTTTTAGGCCTGTCACAATAAAAAAAATTATACTTGTTCCTAAAAATGCTTATTTTATGCATTTTATGCATCACAGTCTAGTCAAATTTGCAGCTGCTTACAACAATCCAGAGTGCTTCATCAGAATATGAAGCACTTAAATTGGTACCACTGGATATACTGAATTATTCAAAAAAAAGTTTTTTTTAGAGATTAACTGATGTGGAATTATAAAAACAATAAAAAAGCTTCGCTATTTATTCTATTCTCTGTCTCTGTCTCTGTCTCTCTGATCCTCTCTCCTTATATATATATATATATATATATATATATATATATATATATATTGTAACAAAGTTGTGGAACTCGTAGGTTTTTTTTACCTGCTGTTCATGCATTTACTTTTATAAAGAGTGCTCGATATAACGTAGAGCGTTATATTGTCATAGTTGTTACAATGGTTTAAAAATTCATGAATTTATAAACCATTGTAACAAATATTACAATATATATATATATATATATATATATATATATAGCAATGCTTCTTGAAGGACAAAGACAATTTTATATGTATTTTAAACTGATATTTTAATACCTTTTTATCAGGACTCATAATGAGTAGAAATTATCCAAAGTAATTCTTGCTCCCTAAGATCTTTCGGTTAATTGCCATAAGTACATTGTTAATATATTTTTAATAAAATGTAAACCAGGTTTATTTAATTAATTTTGACCTTGCGACTTAGAAATTGCTACATAAATATTATAATAAATCTGAAGAATAATTTTACAATATTCAGTGGTTAAACATTGAGCATTATTTTATCACTCAACTTCTGCAACGGCTAAAGAATGATACTGTTTTTGATGGCATTCCATATATATGATATTTTTTAAAAGAACTTTCCACCCGTTTGTCATGATTGCATAAAACATTTTTCTTTTGGGCCGATATTCAGTTAATTATTCAAAGATAAAAAAACCATCATTTGTCAGTTGTGTATTGCTGAAAGAGCAGAATTGTAAAGAAGACATTGCTGTGCTGAAAGGCAAAAATTCTCCCTAAATAAAAGTTCTAAACGTTAAGAGATAATCTTTAATACAGAATATTATAGAATAATGCAACAGGTAAAGTTTATTCTTAAGAAAAAAAACGTGAAAGAAAGCCAATACCAATATATCTACTGTTAGCATATTCGAAAGTTGACGACAGGCAGCCAAGATTTTCTAAAACCTTTTCTAGACCATCACTGACCAATTTAATCATATTGTATTATTAAACGTCACTTTTAGAAAAGCCCTCTTTTTATCAGCAAAGGTTAATGAAAGCTCCTTGACAAATTTTTATGTTCATGCACACATGTCATTTGATATTAAGCTTAATTTAATAAAATATTAAGGCAAAATAATGGCAGAAACAGTGTCATACACTAGCAAGGGTTCGTTTGCTACAGAAAACACATTAATAAATGTTTACCTTCATTAATCGAGTTAAACACTCATTAGAATATCGAAGCATTCTCAGCTCATCCATTTCATAAGTGGTCTGACAATTTATCTTTCTAAACAGTCCTTTACCACTTCGATTTCTTTTGTAAAATTTTTATTAAAATCTGTTGCAAAAATCTAATCTAATTTAATACACAAATATTGATGAAAAAAAATAACACCTTCTTTAAAATGTAGTATTTTTATTTTTAGCAAGTTTTATTTTGTGATAATAAACTATATTTAAATAATTATTAATATCTGCATTTTGTTGTCTTTATTTCAGCTAGAAAATTCTACAACATTTCTTAAGCGTTAGTATTTTTTTAATAATCCAAAGCCGGAACAAAATAATAAAAGCAGATGTAGCAGAACATATATGCTGCGCTATTTGTAATGATTTTATTTCTAACCAAACTGCATATTTACTTCGTGTAGATAAGTTTAGTTCAAAGTCAGCTTAGTAGAACTCGTACATAGAAAAGGCTAACACCAATCTGCAAATGAGTGAGACCGACTCTGAAAACAATAAACAGTATTCACTATAATTGGACTTGAAAAATCATGCAACTATCCCAGTAATAAGATAAGCCCATGCGATAAAACTCTGTTGCGTATATCTGGAAAGTAAAGTTTGTCCGGTTCAGTCTATCTACGAACAGTGGGACACCCCGCACCTCGACTTGGTGTAATGGTCAGCAAGCTTGTCTCGCTGGAACCTGCTAAAAATGAGTAGTGAGTTCCATCCTCACTGGGTACCCCATACCTTTAGCCTTGCGCCACACCTAAGCAGCGCTTAGTAAATCGACTATCTATGAGCAGTGTGGCGGTGTAACAGGTAGCGACTCGGAAAGAGAAAGTGGAGAGCTAAATTCAAATCCAAGACATAGTTGTTACCTTCACTTACGCACATATGTCCTTGTGAAAGGTAAGAATCCCTCACCTACTTCATATGTGACATAAATAGCAGGTGTAAATTTGGAGAGAAAAAAAACCTTTCAAATCTAAAAATGTCTAATTCTGAGAGTTTGTGTGCTTTTACTATTAATTCTGTTATAATAATAAAAAAAAGTCTGTGCTTTTTATGGGTCTTTGTGGATTTACAGAGGTTGCTAGATCTCTTACACAAAAAAGTTTTATATTGTGCATTGAATTACTAATTCTTCTAAAAGTTAGTGATAGAAAAATTAGCAGACACTTCGCATTTATTTCTTATTGTCGATCATCGCAGCAAATACTGTAAATCAAATCTTTGCTTGCCATTATTTCGACATTATATCTCGAAACCGCGTCTTAAACTATCTTTTATCGACTTTAAAACGTCACAGTTAATTGTTTCCGTCTTTGTAGAGACAGTGTTCGTCCCTCTCTCATTCTTTTTATGTTTTTTTGTCTCTTTCTTCGTGTATGACTGCGAATTCGATTTGAGGGATTTTCTGGTTGTACAAGACTGCTTATCTCCAGTTTTTTTCCACCGAGATTCTATTCCATTTTCTTTACCGACACTGCAAAATATTACTCAAATATTTGCTATACTGTAGCATAATTATTCTATATTTCATACATATATATATATATAATAAGCCACATATGGTTCGCATATATATTTGTGTGAGCTCCGGTCGGCGGGCGCGCGTGTGTGTGTCTTTGCGCACGTCAATGGGTGCACAAATGTTTATATATGCATCTGTCACGACGACAAATCCCCCCCACTTCCACAAAAATACACCAATATACGCAGCTTTACATATAGCCAATTTTTAAAAAAATTAATCAGTTTGTCTGACGATCGCAAGAGCGTGAAGCCCAAGATCACAAACTCACATTTATCTATATGAATATATATAAAGATATATATAAATATACGTACATATATATATATATATATATATATGTCAAATGTGTATGTATATAAATATATATATGGAATTTGTTATATATATTATATTATTTATATATTATATATGCGCGGTACTTATTTGAAAGCGCTCAATATCAGTGACAGAGCTAACATATTCAGTTAGATAGGTGTGAGTTTGTGACTCTGGGTTTCACGCACTTGCGATCGTCAGACAAACTGATTAATTTTTTAAAATATTGGATATATTTTGGGCTGCATATATTGGTGTATTTTTGTGAAAGTGAGAGGGAAATTGAGAGGGAAATTTGTCGTGACGTCTCTCATACAAACGCAGACATACATACACACTTGTACACCTATTGACGTACGCAGACACACATACACGCGCGACCTCGCCCACCGGTGCTCACACAAGTATAACTATATGTGAACCATATGGGGCTTGGCATATATATGTTCACATATAGTTATGTTTGTGTGTATCTATGTCTCCAATAGGAGACTGCTTGGGTGTCAATCTGAGAACATTGTAGGGAATTCGAAAAGTGTTGTATTAGTCTAATGGTGATTACGAAGAATGATAGCTTAGAAAATCTACTATGATCGTTTTGAGAAGAAGGGAACTCACGATTTTTTTGGTGAGGAGATCGAACTCAACACAGAGGCCTTATATCAAGTGCCTTGAGAAGTTAGTGCTACCCTCGGTCAAGAAGCTTGCTACCGGTAGGTACTATGTCTAGCAACAGAATTTTGTACCATGTCTTATAAAACGGAGAAACCCAATCATGGCTGTCAGACATTTTCTGCCTCCACATCACCCCTTAAATCTGACTCTAAAATCTCCTGACAGCAACCCCTTGATTATTATGTGTATCGCACAGTTGAGCAAGAGACTCTTGATGAGAACACTTTGATGAGCTGAGGGCAAGATTTATGGCATATTTAGCAAATTAATCAAAACTACCGTCGAGTAGAGTTGCAGGAGAGTTCGATATCGTCTCGAGGCCGTGATTAAACTAAATTGTGATTTTGTTGAATAAATTTACTTTTTAGTATTTTAAGTTATTTTTGTGTAATGTTGATAAATATATTTGTTAAAATCAGATATCAATATTATTTTCATTTTTGAGTAATTTAGACAACAATTTATCAATTACATCCTCTATGTATGGGGAAATTTCTATAACAAAATTGAAAAAGTTTAGTTGTGACGCATTTTGATTCTCAGCGCCTCAACAGACTATGTTTGTTATGTTGGCGTGAGGTGGGAATATTACATTTTTTTAAATATCTAGCTGAATTCATTCAAAGTTTCTTTTTCCATTACTTTTGTTAGAAGGTATATATATATATATATATATATATATATATATATATATATATACTGTTAAACTGGAAGACGGTGTGAAACCAAAACTGCTGACTTTTTACTAGTAGAAAGGTATTTAAAGCAAACAGGTTTTGCAATAAGGAATACAGATTTTCGAACAAATTAGAAGATACAAATGAAATGATACAAATGAAATGATACAAATGAAGACAAAGCAAACAAAATCAACAGAAAAAGAAACATAATCTGATTTAACCCGCTCTGAAATAATAAAATAAATTGAAAAATATATTCTTCAAAATAATTGAAAAACAAACAGTAAAATATCGAAAATAATCAACAAAAACACAGTCAAAATCAGTTGCAGCTGCTTGAATGGCATAGAAAAAATAATAACCAAACAATAAAAATTACTCAAAAATCAAAAACAACTAGACAGCACCAATAAACTGGATTATCGAAACAAAACCAACCGTCCAGTTAACAACAAATGTCTAACCAACAATATTATATATAAAGCTGCTGTAATTAAAAAAAAAATTAACACAGAAAAAGACTATATGGGATCCGCAAAAAAATCTATAAAAAATTAATAATCACAAATTAATAATAACATTCGAAAAAGAAAGATACATGTACAAAACATTATCAAAATATATATGGAGCCAAAAAGAAAATATCACTACCAAAATTAAATAGAAAGTCATAAAAACAGTGGTCCCACACAATATTAATAACAGAAAAAATAACAAACTGTGTTTTAAGAAAAAGATCAGCAATAATTCTTTATAAAAAACTAAAGAAACTACTAAACAGAAAATGGAAAAATCGTAAGTGGCAGAAACTTAAATAAATACTTATTAGCCACTTAACTACGAATGCAAACAAAACAAATAAATACAATATAAAACATAATTCTATTAAAAACACAATTTACCACACTTAACACCTTGCCCGAATCATTACCAAAAAATCAGTTATAAAAAATTGCCACAATATCAGTAACAAACAAAAGGCCATTTCTACAAATCCGCTAACAAAAACACGCTTAAAACTATCACATACACCTACCAACATACGTTTACACTAATCACAAAATAAAAAAATACATACCTAAATGTATAAGAGCAGACGAACACACACACACACACACACACACACACAGATATATATATATATATATATATATATATATATATATATATATATATATATATACAAGTAGAGGGTAGGTATGGATAGAATAATATTTCGTATCCAAAGAAAGACTATTCTTAAAAAGTGCTCAATACAAAGTAGAGCTAATTTAACTTGAAATAAATCTCATCACTTGGTGAGATACAAGAAGTGTCGAAATAAAATAGCTACTTTTGTAGTGATCTTATAACATATTCATGTTATAATTTCTGAATATATATATATATATATATATATATATATATATTCGTAAGGAGGAGAACCATGGTGAGAAATGTCAAGCTATAAAATAATAGTTTAATAATATCGCTTAAAAACAATTGAAACAGAAAAAGTTTGAAAAAGTTTTAAAAAGATCTGCTTAAAAAAAAGGGAAAACTAGAAGCAAGCCTTTCGTTCGACAGAACTAGTCATGGGTATATGTTGAAAGAAAATTTAAAATTCATTGTTGAAAAATAGGTAATGTTCAGAAAAGGGGAGAGAGAAAAAATACCTCGTCATAAACCTTCACCAAGAGACCCGACTAAATTTAACTGGGGCGTAAGATCTTTTGGTTTGCACAGACGAGTGACTAGACAGAAGACCTGATTTTTCCCTTTGGGGCTGATTAAATCTGGTAGCCAAATCTGGTGTCAATATTGAATGTTAAAAATGATAAAAACTCATGCTAAACGCATTCCTCTCATTATTTTTGGTGTATTGATTCAAGTTTCCATCTAAATCTTTATCTAATCGGTTTTAATCTGTCTATATCTCGCAGACTGTTTGTATCGATATATCAATATTTATATTTATATATTCTATATAGATATATCAATATTTATATTTATATATTCTATATATATATATATATCAGTATTTATATTTATATACTCTTATATATATTTATATTTATATATTCGTCAGTTTATTAATCATCTATCCATCTATCTATCTATAGATAGATAGATAGATAGATAGATAGATAGATAGATAGACTTACTATTCCTGCTAACCTGTTCAACTCAATCAATGAATCCATCCATCTGTCCAAACCCAAGTGCGTCAACTTACACATTTGGCCTTTTTCTACTCGCTGACTTTGTTTTCCATTTTAGTCGTTTTTACCTTTCGAATTCTTTTTTACTCAGCAGGCGAGCCATGACATTAATTGATATTAACAGACTTTGGGCAATGGCTTTTCTCTTCAGATGAAACATCGATCCGAAGTGCATTTCAAAACTATCTCTCTCTCTCTCTCTCTTACTCTCTCTCACTCTATCCCTCTCTCTCTTTCTCACTCTCTTTCTCACTCTCTCTCTCTCTCTCGCTCACACTCTCTCACTCTCTCCCGCTCTTCCTTCGTCACTTCAGAAACTTTTAAACACAAATGTTATCTTACATTCAACAACGTTACTCTGTGTTGTGTGCGTGTCATTAGTTTTATCAACCAAATCTGCATCAGTAATAATAATTATAGCCGTTTCCTTATAAGGAAACATTTCGCACTCATTCACCGAGCAGCCAGTGTTACTGTCGGTTGAAATTCATAAAATACTTTTATTAAAACGGTTTTTGAAGAAAAATATTTCTTATTAAATGCCATTGCTCTTTCCCGTGTTGATGGGTGGGGGCTTCGTAACATTTTGACCGAACAACATCTTGATTAAGTCAGTATTTTCTCTTGGAGTTACATGTGCTACCCGTTTTATTTATTGATGTTGAGGAACTTCTTCGGGGAAATGTTTTCTGTTATTTTATAATATTTATTCTAGTTATATTAATTTAGCTTCATTCAGGAAAATCTCGTGTTTACTTATTATCTGTCTTCATGTATGGTGGCAAATGCTGGACAATCTCCTCAAAGAGGAAGAAGAAACTCGAAACAGTCGAAATGTGGTTCTGTCATTACAGAAGAATGCTAAGGATACCGGGCATGTGAGTAACACCGAGGTTTTGGAGAGAATTGAAATAAAAAGCTTAAACTTAACATCAGTAAGAGGCAGTTAAAATTTCTGGGATCGTAGTGAGGAAAACGGACTTGAGAATCTGATACTCACAGGTCAGATAGAGAGAAAGAGAGACGGGAAAGCAGCGGATGAAGTTTGGAAGAAACAACAGAAAGATTAAACTTATTAAGAGCTACAAGGAACAGGAAGATGTGGAGGGTCATGATCACCTGAGCTTAAAGGGACATTGTGACGCTGCCACCCGACTGGCTGGTTTGTTCGGTCGCTCGCTGGTTCAGGAACGGATCCCGCTGCGATTATGTCGAAACGGTACCAATTATGGTGACGCTTTCGGGTCGCTGTTGCTGGTCGTGATGGTCTCGTCACAGAAGCTGGTTCTCAAGACGTCTATTACAACAACGGGCCACTGCCCACGTTTTGATTTGATCTCAATTGTGCAATTTCAGTTGCCGTCTTTCCACCAGAACCAAACTGGACACTGGTGTACACTTGTGGTTAAAAATAAACACGGCACAAAAAAAAAATAAATGAATAAGGTCGAAGACGCCCGAAGAGTTGCGAATAAAGTCTTTATAATGAAAAAAATTATTAATTACAAAAGCGGAAAGTACAATTGTCGGAACGAGAGGATTCGCTTAAAAATATCAGAGCTTTCCATCTTCAAATACAAGTCTTTTCCAAGTTTCGTTAAAAATATCACAGCTTTTCAATTTCTTTTTAAAGTCTGTTCACATATTTTCTATAACCAGACCTGTCAATTCTCTATGCAACTTTTAAAACAACAAAGTTCTTTCGGGTCCTTATCGGAGCTTAACGGAATTTACCGAATCAGAGGCGGCTAATGGCGTCGACGTGACGGCGGCGATGTGGCGGTTGGTTTATCCTTGTCGCCTGGAAGCTCTCACTCAACTTATCTGATTTTTCTCGCTGGGTCTCTATTTTTTATAACCACCTCCAATTCTCTCGGGGGATCTAGCTGACTCAAAGCTTTTGACCAATGAGATTGTTTTCCACCCACACGACTTGCGGGGAGTCATGGCTCGACGAATGAAATATCAACAGCTCACATGACGTAATGTCTATCTGCCTTCTTTCTTTCGATTACGTCATCGATCTTCCGATCCCACAATTTCTGTTCCCAGGAACAGCTGTAATGGATCTAACCCTACCTGACCTCATCAAGTAAATCCTGACATTTTGGAATGGCTACTTACAAAATTTTAGCTTGCCCAAAACAATCCGGTTAGAAAAAAAGAAGAAACATTATATTTTTCTCTTCTCTTTCCAACCGTCAGCCGATTTTTCTATTCCCCGGATTTTACAAGCCCACGATAGTATTAAAAATGGATTTTTACATAAGCTCACATCGTGAATTACAATAAAGCAAAACTAATATCACTAATATTAATTTCTCTCCCTCCGTTGTATTAACCCAAACAAAAAAAAAATATCAGCGGGAAATAGTGTCACACATGGCGCATAAGAAAGAAGAAATTTCCGGTGTTGGATTCTTTTTCTTTTTCTTTTTCTTTTTCTTTTCTCTTCCTTTTTTTCCAGAACGCCGGCGACTGCACGGGCTTGTAAGTGAGGCGGAAGGTTAGCAACCTGTTAGATAATTTACATTTGGTTTGAGCCTATTCTTACTGCATAAACAGTAGTTTACAGTCTATCACTAATGAGAGAAAATGAAATTATTTTAGTTGCAGTTTATAATATCGTTGAATTATATTGCAGATTTAATAACCGACGAAGGTTTATATCAACACATCACTCAATAAATCCCAACCAAATTAATAAAGCAACAACTTTTAGGCAAAATTCCACTATATTCATTAACATATCTCTTTCTACGGTGATACATTAATTCTAACTCTTCTCTGACAAAACGATGCCTTTTTTAAAGAACGATTTGTATTTGACCGTAAAAAACGCCTCAGTATCCGATATCATCTCTTCATTGGAGCCAAATCGCTTTCCCTAGAACATTCTTTTAAATTCTAAAAGCTGCAAGTAGTCACTGGGGGCCAGATCTGGAGAATCGGGTGAATGTGGAAGTAAATCAAAGTGCAATTCATGTAGTTTTGCTATCGTTTTAAGCTTATTGTGACACAGTGCATTGTCTTGGTGAAAGATCACATTTATCTTCTTCATTTGTGGCCGCCTTTTAGCGATTTCTTCCTTCAAAGGCACCAGTGATGCTGTATAATATTCGCTATTAATGGCTCTTCCTTTCACTAGGTAATCGATGAACAAAATACCTTGCGCATCCCAAAATACGGAGGCCAAAACCTTGTCTGCTAATGATTGTGTCTTTGGTCACTTTGGACGGCATTCACTTGCAGTTGTTCACTTAGCTGATTGCCGATTTGACTCCGGAGAAAACTGGTAGATCCATGTTTCATCCATTGTCACATATTTAAACAAAACTCCTACCTGTTGCGTTGAAACAGTTGCAAATAAAACTCTGAATCGTCTACTCTTTTGAAAAATTGCAACAGTAGCGTCACTTCGATAACTGTAATTTGTAAACTAATAATCCGGTTGGGCCCAAATTTTGTCACGTGCCATTTGATTACTTCATAAAATCATAGAGACGTTTTTTGTGACGCCATCTATATGTCAGTCCCTGGGACCTATTGAGTAATGTGTTAACACTCTGGCAAATAACTTTTCATTAATTATCTTTTGATGAGACTGGTCAAAACATAGGACAGGCAGTATCATTGAGTGGTCAGAGAAGTGATGCATCCATCCGTAGGGTTTTTTCCCGCGAAGGCCAGAAATAGAGCCAGTCAGTGGTGCGTTCAACATGATAACGCGTTTGTGAACAAAGTAAGGGCCAGTCGACGAGGATTACTTCTATAGAAATCGATCTCGTATATACATTAGATACCTAAAAGTTTTATATTGTACTAATTAAAAATAGTATATACCGGTTTCCCTCTCTCTCTCTCTCTCTCTCTCTCTCTCTCTCTCTCTCTCTCTCTCTCTCTCTTATATATATATATATATATATATATATATATATATATATATTAGGGTAGGTTGATTTTTCACTTTTTTTTTTAATATTAAAAAATCTCACTTACCGAAAGTTGTGTATGGACCTATTAAGTACTGATAAAAAACAAAATATTAGATCAAATACTTCAACGGTTTTTGAGCGTTTGGCATCAAAGATCGCAGACAAAAATTTACTGAAAATTCCTCGTTTTTGCAAGATTTGGCTTGAATATTAGTGAGAAAACCAAATAATTTTAGTATTTAAATCAGGGAATGTCATTTTATTTTATAAAAATGATATTAATTAAAGAAATGATGACTAATCTTCAAATTGAAAATCTGGCTCCCCATTTTCAGTATCTGCTTTAAAAAAACTACTTTTTAACATTATGAATTAAGCAGTTATATTTGAATATAACTGAAATGATTTTTTTCTGTTATAAGTGAAAATATAACAAACAAACAATAAGGAAAAACAAACACTAAGGAAAAACAAACACTATTTTAATATAGCTTAATATATAGAGTCAAATTACTCTATATAAGAGTTCTTAGACAAAAATGCTGGTCTAAATTTCTGACTCAAATCTTTGGCTGTACTATGTTGATGCCTTGCTTCAAAACCATATACATTTTGCAAAGCTTCCGTCGTTAACTTGACTGCCCATTCCATGCTTTGGGAATGTAAGGGCAAATTTGGCAAGTCAAGCTTGGTTCTATTTAACAATGATTCCTGAAGTTCAGATTCAGAAAAATCTACCGTCATTGGTGGTTCAAAAATGACACATAATGATAAATCTATCAATTGTGTCCAGTGTGTGGCATTAAAATTAATGGTTGGTATTCTTTTTAACCTTTTCTTGGTTGACTCCCCACTCCTGAAAGAATATAAAAATTTATTTATTGATTCATTTAAAAAAATTGCAATCTCTACTACTTTAATAATTATGGTGAAATTAGATAAAATCTTTAAAATGATTCTATAAATTGTAATAAATAATAGAGTCATTGATATATAAATAAATATTTACTTACCTAATGGCTAAAACTCTTTTTAAAGCTTCTTCTCTTACTTCAACTTCATCAGATTTGACCATGGAATATAGGTTTTCAGGCAGTAAACAAAATGTACTTCCTTGTATATTTCTTAATGTAATCTGTTGGATTTCATGAGGCAGCTTCTTAATATTCTGGATCATATTAAAATGTGCACTTGCTGATTGTGGAAATTATTATTTCTTTTCATTTCAAACCAACAAGTGGCATACACATTTACAATAAAATTTATTAAACTGTGGAGTTTTGTTGTGAGCTTTTGTGAGTATGTGCTACGACTCCATAAACACATAAGCCTTGATGGCCAAAGTTAACCATTTGCCTGGTTTAAAGGATCAATTTTCCAGGAGGCATATCTAGAGTCAACCTTACCTCTAGAAATATCCACTGTGTATTTATACAGGAGTCTTTGGTCATAACTAAGATCATGTATTTCATCAATTTTCAAAATTGAATGCAGAGGACTGCTAATAGTGGAAAATGATATTTGGAGTAAATTAGGGCAATCATTCGAGCATAATTTCCCCAGAGAACCACTGAATGCTGTAGGGCCTTTTGTGCAAACATCTATGTTTTGAAAGGTAGTTCATTATGGTGCAAAGAGCAACCAATTGTGCGAAGATTAAAACAATTTTTTTCTAAAATTGCAACCATTCCACCTTCACAGTCTGTGTTGACATTAGTGTTATCAACAAGGATAGCCTTGATAGTGTTCTTACTGTTGAATTCATGCAAAACATCCACTATTTGCTCTGCATGAACAACACCTGTGGCACCACTATTAGGGAGAACTCTATGTATCAGATATTGACTTTCATGTGGTGCCTCCTTTGTAAAAGTTAAATGGCGTTCTGATTCCTTGGGTTTTTTCATAGTTTTCTGTCCATTTTCTTCCACAATTTCCTTATACAGCAATGTGTGCTCATTCGTTCTCCCATCAACTGCAATACATCTAAGGTTTTCCACACTTTCATCATGTTTTTGTTGGGCAGTTGTTTTCAATTCAGACTTTGCGCTATAAACTTTGCATTTATCTATAATATCTTTCATATTAATATTTAGTATAAGATGGCCCATAGCCTTCAAATCCAAGAGCAAGGCATTGACAAGGCTGACTCTAAGATTAGAAGATATGTCCCCCTGACTAACTTGAAAGCATATCTTGGGAAATATATGGGCCTTTTGGATAACTCCTTGGCTGCAAATGTTCTTCTTCTGGCTTATCACTTGGAGAAGATGAGTAAGAGGAGGAAAAAACATTAGCCTGGACATTTAATGTTGAAACTGTTGGTGTTTAATCTAAATATTTTCTAAACTTTCCCTTTTACTTTTTATAGCATTTTTATCAACAGGTCCAAGCTGGAAAGTGCCCTTAGGCCCTATTTTGCCCCTCTGATCCTTTAGGTATTCCCGATCCTGAAATACCTAAAAAAATATATGTACTATCAGAAATGAAATTCCACAAATATTTTTTAAATAAATTTCATAAAATTTTAAATAAATACATTAAATTAAACTAAAAGTAATGTTTACTTACCTTAAAGTAGATTTACTCCCGAGATTAGCTCGTAAACAGGCTTTTTAATAAATAAATATTAAGTTTAAAAATATAAACAAATCAGAATAATTATAAAAGTTAAATTTTTCATTAAAATAAGACATAACTATTAAAAAATACGAGATTCGTGATAATTAAAAGCGTAAAGTCCCGGGCCTGACATATTGATAAAATAAAAATCCATATTTTTTATAAAGTACTAACCTTCAAATGGCACGTGACAAAATTTGGGCCCAATCGGATTATTAGTTTACAAATTACAGTTATTGAAGTGAAGCTACAGTTGCGAATTTTCAAAACAATGCAAAAATCTGAATTTCGAGTGTTGATAAAGCATTGCTTTCTGATGGGAAAATACTATTCAAGGAATGCAACCGATAAGTGCTATTCTCTACTGCGTCGGTAACAAGGGTTAAGAGGTGATATGCAAAATTTAAACTCGGTCGTGCAGACACAAATGATGCTGAATGCTCAGGTCGACTCAAATCGGCAGTTATCCCGATCAAAACTCAAGTTGCGTGAAATAGCAGAGGATTTGAACATATCAGAAGCCAGTGTATACACCATTTTGCATGAAAATTTGTCATTGAGAAAGCTGTGTTCAAATTGGGTGCCACGTTTCCTCACAATCGATCAAAAACAATGAGACGTCGACGATTCGGAGCGTTTTTGTAACTGTTTCAACGCAACAGGTAGAAGTTTTGTTTAAATATGTGATAGTGTACGAAACATGGATCTACCACTTCTCTCAAGAGTCAAATCGGCAGTCAGCTGAGTGAACAGCAGCAAGTAAAAGCCGTCCAAAGCAGCCAAAGACACAATCATTAACAGGCAATGTTTTTGCCTCCGTATTTTGGGATGCGCAAGGTATTTTATTCATCGATTACTTAGAGAAATGAAGGACCATCAAAAGCGAATAGTTTATTGCATTATTGGTGCGTTTGAAGGAAGCATCCACAAATGAAGAAGAAAAAAGTGATCTTTCACCAAGACAACACACTGTGTCATAAGTCGATGGTAACGATGGCAAAACTATATGGCTTGCACTTCGAATGACTTCCATATCCACCCTATTCTCCAGATCTGGCCTCCAGTGACTACTGGCTGTTTGCAAACCTTAAAAGAATGCTCCAGGCTAAAGATATTTGACTCTAATGAAGAAGTGATATCGGAACCTGCGGCGTATTTTGAGGCCAAAGACAAATCGCTCTACAAAACATGGATCGAATTGTTAGAGAAGCGTTGGAATCAGTGTATCACCTCATTAAAGTCGATTTTTGCCTAAAAGATGTTGTTTTTTTAGTTTAATCCGGGATGTATTAAGTGATGTGTTGAAAGTCTGATTAAACATCAGAATTTTGTGGGGAATGCAATTTTGTTATAAGGATAAACGTTTTCATTTTGTTGTGAACCATTGTTTACCCTCGGCTTTTACATAGGTGTACCGGTGAATGTGTGCGTGTGATGTAACGCGGATGAGAAATTCAAGGTTCAATAATTGTATCTGAAAAAATACTCGTTATTCTGACTTGTTAATGTAATAGTCACTTGTAAAAGTAATTATTATTGCAATCCAAAATATGGATAATTTTTAAATTAGCATAAAAGGTTGATGAACCATAAAAAACGAGTCAATCCATACACGTGTACCGTACAGCGATTATAATTTGACTTATATGTATTTACATTAGAGATTATATAACTCATCATATACACGTGTGTGTTCAGTAGAGCGTTTATAACTTGACATGTATAACAAATAAATCTATAAATTTAGAAATCTGTTTCATTCATTGCACAGATTTTCTATGAAAAGCTTTTTACCTTTAAGCATTAACAAGTAGATTTATTTTTAAAATAGTTGCAAAAATATTTTACCCCTGAAAAGATTGATTAAAAGATTAAGTTTTCAAAAGTTCCATAATAATACCTGCTTTCATACATTTGTTTTTGGTTGTGGAAAAAGGAGAAACGGAAAGGAGTGTAATCAGAATAAAAGAATATCAAAATGGTAGTCACCTCCTACTTCAAATACATGACCATATATGGAAAAGAGTTATTTTGATTAAATAATGTATCCGCCCCTTTTATATTCAAGTAGCGGAATAATTTAAATTGTCATTTCTTTTTACTCTTTTGGGAAAAGTTCACAATAGCCGAGTAATTAAAATGGAAAATTTGTATGATTTTTTTGTTCTTTACTTTTTGTTGTTTTGTTTTTGTTTTTTGTTTTTTTTTTACCTCAAAATATAATGTTTGCAAACCAGTCATAAATACGAAGAAAGAAGAAAGAAGAAATTTATTGTTCCCTTTCGACTGAATGCGAAGTTCACAAAAAAATATCAGAATTTATCATCCCTGTTTCGAGAAAGAATATGGATTACTCAAGATTTCGATCCTTCTCTCCAACAAACACCAGAAAATATTTCATGCAGAAAAAAAAAAACATATTCGGTTCCATGTGAAACTAATTTAAGAAAATCTAAAATAAAATATCTTTTGGGTATATCAGTTTATTCAGAGCCAAAATTGCGCGATAATTCCGGTATAATGGCTTTTCTCAGGTTTCGCTTTCCGGTCCTAATCACGTTCTGCTCTATATTAATAATCTCGCTGTGAAATTCTTACAATCTTTACTAAGTATCTATGCGCATGATACAACAATTTATAAGGGAACTTACAACAATCAGGATGACTAACACTTGACAGATGATTCCTCTGACTCAGCCCAGGTGAGATATCATGGAAAGACTAGCTGTAAAATTCATTACGTTCAAAATCAAACTAGTAATGTTTCCTTATAACCTAGCAGGCCCTGAACTGGATGTATGTTCTCTCGGGGACGTTAATTTCCTTGAACCTCTATTGGGATTTACGTTCATTCCCAGAATGGTTGCACTAGTTCTGACCTTTGCAGCTGGGACCCACTATGCTACTAACATAAGGATGAATAATCCTCACACCTATTTTATTGGAGTAATAACATTTTACACTCGAACAAATTCTTCTAAAGAACTGCTTCTTTTCAGAACAAACTCTCGGCAAGATGTTTTCCCAATCAGTACAATTTTAACCTCTCCAAGTTTTTACTGTTATATTTCCTACATAATCCTAGACATTCCACTTCTTGCAATATCTTATGCTCATATATCATACAGTATCCTCCTGCCTTGTGTGGCTCTTGGGCTTTTTAGTGGATGAAAATTATTATAAATAATATGCTCGAAATATTCGTAAAAAGATTTGATGGTAAGAAAAATCTCTTTTTAAAAATAATCTAAAAAGAACCATTTCAGTGTCTTGGGGACAATTAGTAATAATTTTCTGTATATGTTTATATTTCTGTGGATGGGTCTATTTGAATAATTTTTATTTATAGATAAATTTCAAAAGGACATAAACATGTTCGTACAACAACAGAAGTAAAGTCATTGGAAATTTTCGAAATAATAGGCCAGATTTGAGTAATTCAATTTAATTTGTAAAAATTGATTAGTTAAAATTTTTATTGACTTTTTAATTTAAAAGAAATTTATTTTTAATGCGAATTTCAGAGATTAAGTTAGTTTTTGCTTAAATATATTAAAAACTTCGAAGAGCTGTTTTTTTTCTCCTTTACTTTTAACTTTCAATTTGTTTTTTTTGTTTGTTTGTTTGTTTGTTTGCTTGTTTGTTTGTCGGATTCAGAATATAATCAAACACCCAATTTCTTTTTTGGTAACATTAAAGACTTATAACAGAAATTTTTCACACAGGTGTACTCTAGCTAGCTTATAACTCGTATTATACACACGAGAGCCTCGTTGATATATATATATATATATATATATACTTATTTTGAGAAATTTTCAAAGATTTGATAAAAATGACACAATTATAATCATTCCACTAATTCCAATGGTGTGTTATGTTGTTGCTATTTTTATCAGTGATTCATATTTTTTTGAATTGAAATATTGAAAAAAATGCTAAGATTACATTTGTGTGTTACTTTCTCTTAGCAAAGAACGAGACCCGCATATCAGCCTCCAAATCTACGACGCGCTGCAAGTATATATATATATATATATATATATATATTACATTGCACACCAAGCCACTATCACTACCAATGATAATCCTAATATTAACAAACATTACATCGGATGTACTGAGAATAATTTTAAGTCTCGGTTTTACCAGCATAACTTATCTTTCAATAACGAAACATTCTAGTTCTCTCTGTAAATATTACTCGCAGTTCAAAGATGCAAAGGCAGTATTGAACTAACGTAATGAAATCACTAATTTTTGTCATCATATAATTTTCCATACCCTTAAATATCTCTGAGATTATCGGCAATTTATTTCAATATTTTAGTTTATTAAACCGGAAATTTTTTAAATTACTATTATTGTTTTTGTTGTTTTATTTGTACTTATAAACAAATCCCCTTAAGTCAATATTTTAATATTTTCATTTTATCATTATTATTCTTTTTCTGTTGGTTTTGATTTTTTATTTTAGTTTCTTTTATTTTTTTAACGTTTATATTCGTCTTTCCCTTTTCTTATCTTCTCTTTTCTCTTTTTTCCTTTTTTTCCTTTTATTTATTTTTTCTACTGCATTTTTTCTTCTTCCGGTTTAAAAGTTTTTACATGCCTGGCTTTCCGTGGCGAAACATTTGCTACACCACCGTCTAGTGGGACATACACTCACCGTTTTTAGGGATGTTAAAACCTCCCACCACACTTAATTCATCTCATTGCGAGACCTTGTTTTTATCTATATATATATATATATATATATATATATATATATATATATTGAGATATATACTTGTGTATTGAGCGCTTTTTGTTTTAGGTTACTCGTCTCGGGTTTTTTCGTTGGTTTACGTACTTTGACTGATGTTCAAGTGCTTAGCTCGTTCTTTTTTTTTTTCTTACCATTTTTTCCTTCCGCATATGTACTCGGAGTGTTTTTCGAAACGAGTATAGCGATAACTTTACATTTATCTTAACTCTAGGTAGTTCTATTGAGCACTATTATAACGTTATAACATGGAGCGAGTGGATTTAGGATGCTCCCTTAAAGATATACCCATCCATAACAAACACTTATATGAATTACACCTACTTCAGAAAATAGGGAAATTTATTACCAACATGCGTTGGAAGGCATATTTTTTTCTAAATAATATACAGGATAATAATAGTCAATAAAAATTTTGGCAAAAATTAACGCTGACATTAGTAAAATAAAGAAGAAGAAAAATATTTATGTAAAAGCGGATAAATTGAGTTATATTTACCAAATGAGTGCTAACAGCTACAATAAGATATAGCACAAAGCTGTCATCAAACATTACAAAAAAGCTCCCCCAAACTAAACTTAATCAAGAGGCTAGTAGTTTAGTAGCTAAAATTTAATTTATTTAATCGGGTTGAAAAATTAGCCTTAAAACAATGTTTTTTAACGGTCAAGAACCACAAAAGTAACTTTCTGAGCAATCCTGAATTTAGACTGCTTAATCCAACTAAGACTGAGCTAGGTAAGATTAGCAAAGTTATCCTACAACTGATATGTAACGCCCTTAGATTATTTATGAACATAAATCAATGGCAGTCTACTGGTGACTGTATAAGCTGGTTTTTAAAATTATGATAAAAATAAATACTATTCGTTTATTAAATACGATATAAAGGACTTTTATCCTTCTATTACAGAAGACACACTTAATAAAGCTATGACTTTGGCTAAGCAATTTAATGAAATTACTGACGAAGAAATACAGATTATTAAACACTCCCGTAAAACTCTATAATATTATAATAACACTTTATGGACTGAAAAGAATGATTTAAACGTCTTTGATAACCCCATGGGGGTGCATGACGGGGCCGAGGTAACAGAATTGATTGGCTGTTTTATATTATATAAATTAAATGAATATATAGATTTTAATAACCACGGGTTTTACCGTAACGATGGGTTAGTGATAGCTGATCATATTAATCTCCAGAAATGTGAAAACCTAAGAAAGAAATTTCATTTGTTTTTCTTTGTTTTTTTGTTTTTTGTTTTTTTAAATATGGATTCATCGTAGAAGTCGAAAGCAACTTAAAAATTGTCAATTATTTAGACGTAACGCTAAATATTTCTAATGGAACGTTACCCCCGTATGCTAAAGAGAATCAAAAATTAATATATGTTAATAGCAAATCTACCCACCCTGCCCATATAATGCGTAGCATTCCTAAAATAGACTGTCTAACAATTCGTCCAACATAAACATCTTCAACAATCATAAAAATTATATCAGGAAGCTTTGATTAAAAGTGGACATACGGATAGTCAGTTAAGTGCCATACGTGATACACGCTTGGGCGATCATGTCTCTTTTGAGACATGACTGACTGGGCAGAAGATTATCCCGCAGTAGGTTGTCATTGCTTTCTGCGGTAGATTGGTTGCTGACCAAGGCTACAGAACCCAATCTGTCCTGCTATTTAACCCATAACTGGAAGGAAGAGACGGATTAATACCTTTCCCAAGGGTATTTGCGCGTAAGTGAATACAATGGATTCAACTGGAATTCGAACTCGGCTCCCCGGTTTCTCGTTCCGAGCCGATATCCACTGTACCACAACGCACATCCTAGTCTAAAGTATACTGACACTAAAAAAGTAAAGAGTAAAAATAGGAGTAAGAATATACCTTGGTTTAATCCTCCTTTCAATTCGGCGGTTAAAACAAAAATTGGTAAATTATTCTTAGTTTATTAAAACAAAATTTCAATAAGGAGAATAGATTATACACAATATTCAATCGTAAAACCATTAAACTAAGTTATTCTTGCATGCCGAATGTGGGTAAGATCATTCGTGGACTTAATAAAACCAAAGTTATGAATAAAAATAATATAGGTAAAATCACGGGTAACTGTAGAAAAAAAAACAACTGTCCGTTACAGGGCAAATGCCAACAAGACTGTGTTATTTACCAAGTGAAAGTATACAAAAATGCTGAAGATCTGGAACCTAAGACTTACATAGGTGCAACCCAGGAAAGTTTCAAAACTAGATATAATAACCATACCGGTAGTTTTAGAAATGAATGGTACATGCACAGCACTACATTGTCTACGTATGTATGGTCTATTAAAAAAGAATTAAAAATAGACTCCATTTTAAAGTGGGAAAATACTAAAAAGTTGCACAAAATTTAAAGCAAGACAAAAATTTTGCAGATTGTGTGGGGAAGAGAAGTTAGCCATAGCTTTATTTGAACCCACATATTGTTTGTTAAATTCCAAATCTGACATTTTAAATAAATGTAAGCATAGAAAGCATTGGCTGTTAAATTAGGATGTAAGTTTTTCTATTGTTATGATGTGTAGGCTGTATTTTCTAGGTTTCTTTTAATAAAATGCTGTTACCCACCATTTGATTTTTGGTGTCTTCTTTTTCGATCACGTGGGTTTCTGAGTTCCTTATATCTTGTCGCCTTATTTAGCCTCTTTAGCCAACCTTTCCTGAAGATCCTGTTAGGTCAAACCTTGGTAGGTTCGTTGGCTCTTTAGGTTAGTTATTTACTATATATATATATATATATATATATATATATATATATATATATATATTAAATCTCGTTATTTATATATTACAAAATAAATTAACCACATTTTACTGTCTGATGAAGATGTTTTAACACCGAAACTTTATAGTTATTAAGTTACAGTATGCTATTATTATTATAAAATAATTAACATATTTGTGCTCTAATTTAGTATTGTACACTTTTGAAGTAAAAATGATGGTGTTTTCACATCGAAACTTTATAGCTATTAAGTTACAATATGCTATTCGTGTTATAATTACCATATATATATATATATATATATATATATATATGAAAGAAACGGACGCACGCCACTTACTTGCTACTTACTTGCTATATAGTTTTCGACCCCCCACTTTGCCTGAAGAGACCAGCATGGTGGAAACCTATGTAGCAAGTAAGTGGTGTGTTTTCGGTTCTTTGACATATAGTTTACTTGTTTTGATTGTGCATTAAGCACTCTTTCGATACATTGTCTGCTGGTCCAACCATCCACTATCTTACTGGGATACTCGTATATATATATATATATATATATATATGTGTGTGTGTGTGTGTGTGTGTGTGTGTGTGTGTGTGTGTGTGTGTGTGTGTGTGTGTGTGTGAAATGCCTTCATTTAGACTGATCGTCATTCGTGGTTGAGAAGTCAAACACGCGCCAGATCACTTGGTGGCTTCCCCTATGTGGATAGGGGTCGCAGGTTTGAATCCTGCCAAATGACACACATTTATATAACGAAGATTTATCGTAATTAATAGGGCCGGTAAAACTTAATATTAATAACGAAATCCCATTCCTTGATGTATTCATTGATTCTAGCACACATAGATTTACTACTTCTCTATATAGAAAGCCAACTAGCATAAACTAGTGTCTTCTTAATTATAATAGTAAATGCCTCCATCAATATAAGTTAGGTGTTATAAAAAACTTAATTCAACGCACACAAATGATATCTTTTTCCAAATCCATATTTGATAAAGAATTACACAACATTAAGGAAACACTTGTCAATAATGGATTTTCTAATTCCGTTATTGATCAGCAAATAAAAATGTATCTCAACAAACTTAACAATAGCTCTAACAATATTGATAATATTAATAATAATGGTGTACATCAAAATAAACATAACACTATTAACTTATACTATTGCAGCCAAATACATAATAATTACAAACAAGATGAAAAAACTCTCAAAAACATAATACGTAGAAATGTTAAACCAGTGGATAGTAATAATCAAATTAAACTCATCATATATTTTTAAAAAATCAAAACAATTGACCTCATAGTCTCTAATAACCCTATAAACACTCAACTAAATCCTCTACAAAAAAAACAATATAGTGTATCATTTTACATGCCCGTTCAAAGATTGTATCTTTGGTACTAATAATAAACCCACTACATATATTGGTTTTACTAGAAACACGCTCTCTCGTAGACTTACCTGTCACCTTTCTGAGCAGAGTACAATTAAACAACATTTCTCAGAAAAACATAACCATATAGGTAATATCAGACAGATTTTAGTCAACAATACAATAATCCTCACTCATACACACAGTAAAAAAACCTTCAGATATTGGAGGCCATCTACATTAAATCCAAACAATCCACACTTAATAAAATCACGTTTAAATCTGGTCATAACACATTACATTGCATTTGAATATATGGTTCTGTTGTGACGTCATAGAACCGTATTACAAATTTGCGAACTGCGTTTGCTATTTTTGGTAACTGTTTCCGTTGCTTAGCGAAGTTTTATGCCAACACAAGATAAAATCGTCACTGATGGTAGATGTTTCTGTGTTAACGTCTTTGTAACCTTTCTGAAAATGGCTCATGTGAGCCAAAAGTTTAGAACCAATTTAATAAAAAATTATCCAAATATTGGAGAATGTTTGTCTTTATTTTCAACTGAAATTAAAGCCAAAATACGATGTTTAGAACGGCCCATGATTAAACATAATAGACATTCATTGTCTCTTATATTTAACAGTATATGTTCAGAATATATATCTGTGTGTGTGTGTGTGTGTGTGTGTGTGTGTGTGTGTGTGTGTGTGTGTGTGTGTGTGTGTGTGCGTGTGTGTGTGAAAACTATTTTACAACTGATAAAATATTTCAAAAATTAAATGAAAAGTTGAACAGATTATTTTTTATTTCGAGTGATAATTAACCCAACATTTCAGGCAATATTCACCGTCACATTGAACCAAATGGGTTAGTAGGTTATCTTGTCGAACATAAATAAAGAAAAAACACAATCTTAGATATTTATTCTTCACAATTGAAGAAAGGGAAACAAAATTAGCAAAATATAAGATAATCATACGAAATTATGGATTATTACAATGACTAAAATTTTAATATCACTCATAATAAGATTAATGGAGTATACAAATTGTGACTTTTTCAAAAAGTCAAACAATATGATAATCTTCAACGAACAGACATTTAAATATATAATCTATATCATAGTTAATTCTTATAACAAACAGAGAATGACAGCCTTGCTTATCGTAGTCTGAAAATATGGATGAGACTTGGAATCTTGTAAAATTATAATGAGCAGAAATGAAAGAATTAAATATAAACGCAGTAGAAATGCAAATTCTTTTTAAATTTGATAAACATAGAGTGATATTCTTTGTTGGTCTTCATCGCTATCGGCCGGAAGGTTCTGGCCAATTCAAAATAAAGAAAAACAAAAATTTTAGATAAAACTGATTTGTTTGTCATGCAAAAAAGAACAGACATAAACCATATAATAAAGGAATAAACACTTTGGGTTTTTTTTCCTTGTATTTATTCCACTTCTATTTATTCTTCGCAATTTTATTCCTTTTATTTTCCTTCTTCCTTTTCATATTCATTTCTTCTTTTCTTGTTCTTTATCATTCTATTTGTCTTCTTCAAATTTTCTTATTTTTATTTTTCTTCTTTCTCCTTCAGAACAACTTATATCTGTTTTAAATTTTTTTCGTTTTTTTTTATATTGGAAGACGTTTTTCTTTATAATTTTCCAATATTATTATTATTATTATTATTATTATTATTATTATTATTATTATTGTACACAACATTTACAAATTATTTGTTTTCTCAAATTTTTCTTTCTCTTTATTTGTGCCTTTCAGATGTTCTTCTACAAAAATGACTTTATAGGACATTGCACGGTTTGATCAAAGGTAATCTTTATACGAATGAAACGCCGTTTAATACGTTTTTGCTGGCAATAACTATACCGAAGCCAATTTTGCTTAAACGTATTCTACATCAAATTGTATTTTTGTCTTCTTTAACTTAACCTGTTCCAGTTTTTATTCCCGTAACTTGTATTGGAATTTAACAACTACAGATATTTTCTACTATCAATCAATGAAAAATTCTCCGAAAAAAATTCTCCGACTAATGCTTCCCAAGGCTTTTAAGGAACTTTGCGGGAATTATTGACTTGACTCTCAAACGTTTATTTGAACAATGCTGTACTATTTTAAGAGTAACTTTATATCCTTATCTACTGTGTTTATTGGCTATTATTTGACCGTTTCAAGAAATTAACTACCCTGACTTGGAAAATTTAGTGAAGGAAGTTTGACATATCAATTGCTATTTTCCCGAATAATCAAATTTATGTTCCCAAACATGAAGCAAAGGAAGGAATCTATTGATATAGATAAAATGAACAATCAGAATTGATTTGTTGGTGTACAGGGAAATCCCCAGTGCTCTGTAAATGTAGAAACTCTGATTTTGTAAAACTAAAGACGAAACTGATGCTGGAAAGTTTAGCACACTTTTCAGTTCGTGCCTCACAAATCAATCACACGTCTACCAAAATGTCGAGGTTTGTTTGACATGTAAAATAGTTTAATCATTCATGGCATGGTTCCAAATCAGATATATATCATTATTCTTTAAGAGAAGCAATCATTTTGATTTCGGATATTAGCATCACATGACATTTCAGACAGTAATCTTAGTAAATAACTATTTCATTGCAGAAAATATTGATGTAAATCTCACACTTATTTTGCGGAATGTCAGAAAAACTTTATAAGTGTAAAATTTACTTGGCTCATCATTGACTGACCATAAATTGTAGTAAAAAAAACAAACCGAAAGAATAATTAAGAACTGAGGAAAATGGCTTCCATATATAATAAAAGAAAACACCAGCCACAGATCTTAAATATTCGTGTTTATTTTCTTGTTTCCCACAGAAGAAATCTTAATTTAGGAAGATAGTGAGTGGCGATTAAAATTAGAATCACTATGAGAAAAAAGAAAAATTTTAAATCGTGTTTCTACCAAAGACACCTTTTAACGTATCAAACTAAAAAGAAGTTGCTTGGAGAAAATGTTACTTTGATTTCGTGACGTTCAAAGAGAAGATGTATGATAAATCGCTGGAACATGAGAAAATTCTAATGACCGACTGTTTTTTTTTAAATAATGCATTTAAAGTCAAAATATAATTTAAATAAATCAAAATTAGTCTTATAAAAGAATGTATAGCTGTGAGTCTACTAAAGATGCATATGGTATCATCAAAAGTACCAGAATCCAAGGTTAGAGTAATATATTAAAATGACATTCAGAAAGAATTTATTCCCGAGAGAAGTGGTCCTGATACGTACCATTGACCGTATTAAACGCATATAAGATTAGCAAATATAGTGATTTACTAAGCTTTGATTTGGCACAAGGCCGAAAGTGAGGAAACTTGGTAAATATACAATTGAATTTTATTCAGTTACAAGTTTACCTTTCGATGCCACGCCTTTAAGCCGATATTAGAAAAGCTAATTTCATAACTGCAGAAAGTAAAAGCAACCTAGTGCATGAAAATCTGCCTAGTCAGGCATGTCTCAAAAGAGACATGATCGCCCAAGCGTGTATAACGTATGGTAATTAACTGACTAACTGAATTTCACAACAAAAGCGAATGTCATGAGTTTTCTTTTCATTGCATACATAGTTTCTTCGTTAATCATTAAAGCTTGGCAAGTATCTTTAACATAGTGTACAGCACTATCTAGCATATTTGTTTAATATCAGATACTATTAATACTACAATAAATTTAGATCTTGCTAGACAAATAATAGCCAAATAAATATCTGGACGCTTGCTATAGAAATGTATGTTTGATCGAAAAGTATGCCCTTAATTCTAAAGCCTTGGTTGAACTAATTCTAATCTCGATCCCTATAGCCTTGGTTGAACTAAATTTTTACATATATATATTAATTCTTATTTGTTAAACAAACGTGTGTTAAATTGATTGCCTAATCACTGCAATATTTGAAAGACATTCTCCATTTTTTATTGAGCATGCGATTAAGATAAAAAAAAAATATGCTCCCTAGAATCTAATTTCGCCCAAACTTGAACCAGTCCCGATTCTAGAATTATTCCCTAATCTCCACAGCATTTGGTCAATGTTTGTTTTGCATAGACAACTTAATTAGTCGATGTGTCATTTAAGGGAATTTCGGTTTCAAAATTGAAGAAGGTGGAAATAAAGAGAGGAAAAGTGTTTCCAGTAAATTTGATTATTTATTTACAGACTCACTTGGAATGGTTGTATTTCAGTAGGTCATATTCGTTACTACTACTCTCATGACAGACTAACGGATCATATTTTCCATTCAATTAGAGATAACGTCGACTTTCTCCTAACACCCTCCTACCCGTCTCCAGATTATTTTCTGACTCTGACAATCTACAGTTATCATCATTATCGTCACATTTTTTCCAAACTCTTCGACTGGACTTTAAAAGATAAAAATACCTAGAAAAACTCTATTTGCATAATAGTTAGCTGCAAAAGACTCATCAAGTATTGAGAAAAATCTTTTCATGAATACGACGAAAGAGGAGGGTTTTTTAGCCAAATAAAGACCTGATAGCGCCAAAGCGAGTAAAGTCTCGTGCTCAGCGTCCCTAAATTGTATGGAAACTGTTAAACCTAATTTAATAGGGATTTAACTGAGTCCTCACTTGTGATAAACTGTGGCACAAGGCCTTTTTAATGTGGGTAATCGGGCAAAAATTTAGTTTAATTTTGCCAAGATAAAACTCTATCCCTTGGCGGAACCTTGTCTAGGTTAGTCTCTACCCGAAGGCAGAGAGTACGACAATGTCAGAAAGGCGGCAATTTAACAATAGATTGATTTTCTAAGCGCCGCTTAAATTTGGCACATGGCCGAAAGTATGGCATACCCAGTGAGGATCGAACTCACTATTCAGTTGTAACAGGTTTTAGTTAAACAAGCTATCTAACCATTAAAGCACGTTGGGGAACCCACATCTAATTCAATAGACAAAAAGTTCAGAGTTCTTCCCCAGTCTTATCATTGGTATCGCCGGACAAGTTAAAATGAAGTGACCCATTTACATAGGAAGTAATCAAGTGTATAAATGAGTACATAAATTAGTCAGTTTAGTGCCTACTACTTCCCGTGAGCCAGTAATGGTACACTATGGAAATATGATGGAAGACTTGAGAGAAAAAGCTCGGAAAAAATAAATGAGAATTAGAAGTAGTACAGTAAATTTTGAGTTGAATTTGATTATGTAAAAGTAGTATTTTGTCATTTTCGTCTTAAATAAAACAAGTTTTGGTAATAAATTTTCTTGTTTCATTGTTTGAATTCGTAGCAAAAAAAAACAAGGGTAAATGATTGAAGAGTTTAAAATCTATAATATGATTTCATTATAAAGTGTTTTACAATGAAAATGAATTGAAAAAGGAAGAAAGTGAATGTCATTGGTCAAGTTTTTGTGCAATCATTACTGACAGTGAGGTCATTATGTTCTTAATATACTCATATCGATTGCATTGAAAATGAAAAAAGGTATAGTCAGTGGTTAAGAATTCGTGCAGTAATTCTTTTTCTACGATCTGTGTCCGTTCAGGACGTGGACGATCATGGCTCTCTACAATTTCGTATAGCTGAACACGTTTGTTTCTTTGCATATCTCCCTTCATCCACGTTCTGCTATGAATTCACACACAAGTTCATCACATCGGATGATTCGCTGCTTTACTCTTTCTCAATACGCCCAGTGAATGTCAAAATCTCGAAGTTCTCTTTCCTTATTATATGATCAAGAAATCCCAGCTCGCTTACTCATTGAAAGTTTTGTAGGATCTCCCCTTTTTCTATGATAATGGACTCAACTTGAGTATACATATACTCCTGCCATAAAGAAAACGGTGACTGATCCGTAAGATACCGAACGATACCGAAGTTACACAGAGGTTACAGCGTTAATAGTCATAGTAGCTCTGAGCTCTACACAGCAAGAACAGTATTACACGGACATACTAATTCCAGCACGGCTTCACTTCAAAGACTTGTATATATATATATATATATATATATATATATATATATATATATATATTCCTTACTAATCGTATTTCCTGGAATACTAACCTGCGTTCCAGTTTGTACCTTTACGTTTAATATAACTTATTTTCTATCTTAAATATCTGCTTTGTTGTTCATTATTTTGGGTAGGCATCTTATTCGAAGAAATGATATTATATATGTATATTATTTAACAAATTATTCTTCTTCATTTATTTTTCTATTTTTCATCACCGTAAATTATGAAGCAAAATATTAAACGGTAAAAATAGGAGCACAATTCTCTAATGGTAAAAATGCTATGAGCGTTGCTAAATAAAATTTGTGTAATCCCTAACTGAGGAGAGATTTTCCGTTTGAAATTCTCTGTTGGAATATAAAAGCGGCCAAAACCTTTTGTAAAAGAAAAAGAGAAGCTGTTATTAAAAGATGAAATAAAGAAAACCGTGGGAAATAAATAGGCGCACAAATATGAAAGTAACGACGATAATGAAGGTTGAAAACATTTAATTAGGAATGACGGGATGATCACAACTTTATATTACAGATTAAAGAAAAAATTTCCAATAAATTTTATCAATGTATTAAAACGATATAATTGAGAGTTCTTAAACTTTACTACGCGGTAGAATCTAATTGGAACTCGATTCTATATGTCTTTAAGGTACGGCATTCGTTTCTATATTTAAAATATGTGATTATGTAATTGAAGGAGTATTTCAGCACGAATGACGCTTTCTTTAGAATTCATTTCAAATTTGGAGATGAAGAACAATGAATTGCTTGGCTTTCATAGACAGAGAAAAATGCACTGAATAGAAATAATATATTTCTATTATCTATCTATCTTAATCTGTTCATATCTATCTTTGGCTATGAAATAACAGTTAAAGTATTCGGCTGTCTCATCTATATATGTTCGATCAGTGAAATTAATTACTGCATATAACGGATATATAACTTCTCTGTTTCATGTCTTTCCAAGCACACAGCGTCGATTTCAATTAGAAAATAAATAAACCTCATTAAAAAATATATTTTGATGCCAGGAACTTTAATGCTTTTATTTGTTGTTTTGAAGTATCATTTTCTCGTTAAATAACAAGAAAAATGAAGCCGAACAGCAGGGAAATTGAACTTTAAAATAAAGACAAAAAATATCAGAATGAAAAATATCTAAACAGCATATAAATATTTAAATATCTAAACTGCATATATATGTGTGTGTGTGTGTGTGTTCAATTATATTAACAATACATCGCATGTATAGTGTGTGCCCAGTACAAATATTCACTCATAAAATTCTTTTTCGCCGCTCAATATGACACGCCAGTGACGAAGCGTGATATCTAGCGATTTTATATAGTACATGAACAAATAGGAATTCATGCCTTCTACAAGAAACGTGAACGACATTTGCCATTCCATCTTCTTTATTCTGTGATCGATATTATAACACATCACGATATATATACAAGACCGGAATTCCAGCCTATATATATATATATATATATATATATATATATATATATATATGGATGGATGGATGTATGGATGTATGGTTGTGTAATACGATGAGATTGTTAACTGGCTCTTAAAAATTATTGAAAAGAAAATATTTTCCTTTTTTTAACAAAATTCTTTGAAAAATATTTTCCTGTGATTTGGTTGTAATATTTTCCTTTTTTAACACAATTCTTTGAAAAATAAGATTTTGTATTTTCCTGTGATTTGGTTATTTTAAAGGTCACTGGGTTTAATAAGTCTGAGTTTGTCAAAATTCAAGACACCTGTCGCTTTCCTAGCTTGTCTCCATATTGAAAGGTCAGTGCGGGGTAATGAGTTCAAAGAATGTAAAAATTTCCAGCACCTGCATTTGCATTTGACCTGCTTACATCATCCTGGCTGCCTTCAGATTTAAAGGTCAAATGCCAGGTGCCATAAATGAGGACTTTTTTTTTTTTGGTTCATCCCTCTTGAATCTAAACAACGATTGGTTAGCCAATAAAATATAATAAATAAAAGCAATGACTAATCAGGAATTTAGAGGGTTTTTCCTATTTCAGTAAAATATAACCAGAATAATGGTTGATTGACCAATGAGAATGTGAAACGAAATATATTGTAATTGGATCATTAATCAAGAAGTTTTCGTCGATAAAGTCTGAAGAACTGACTTCTGCAACATTTAGATCTGAGACGAAGTTATTCCGACATGTATCGACCATGTTTGCGTGCGTGCGTGCGTGCGTGCGTGCGTAGGATTGCCCGTTATCACCTGGCTAGAGACCAGATTTACGCAATCCGCGGTAGCTGATAGTTAGCAAACGGAATATAATCAGTAGAACACTGTAATAGCACGGGTGTAGTTTCATTCCCTCTCGAATCTAAACAACGATTGGTAAGCAAATAAAATATAATAAATAAAAGCAATGACTAATCAGGAATTTAGAAGGTATTTCCTATTTCAGTAAAATATAACCAGAATAATGGTTGGCTGATTAATGAGAAAGTGAAACGAAGTATATATTAATTGGATCATTATTCACAAAGTTTTCGTTGACAAGGGCTGAAACACTGACTTCTGCAACAAGTAGATCTGAGACGAAGTTCTTCCGACATGTAGCGACCGTTTTTGACTTGTTTAGTACACACTGCGTGTGTGTACATGCGTGCGTTGTGATTTCTTTAATCGCGAAAGACTTCATTTTTGGAACTCAAACATTGCTGATAAGTTTATTTTATCCTTTTAGTTATTGTTTTGATTTTTTTTTCTGTTTCTCTTCAGACTATTTTGCCTTTTTATTTCAATTTTTCTACACGATATTGTCCGCCATATTTGTTTTCTTTTTTTTTATAAGGTCATACAAAATAATTGTTTTATTTTATTCTTAGCGTGTTATTTATTTTATTTCTATTTTTATTGGACCAGATTATCTTTTGTTTTTATATAACTTTTGACTTTTTTTTTTTTGTCAATTTTCTTTTTCATCCCTCTCCCTGCTTTGTTTTTTTTTTTTTCACCGAAAATACCCTTTTTGGAGTTCTTTTGTGAATTCTCAATTTGATTTAAATCCCTTTTTCGTATGTAGCATCTAGTACCTTATTGTATCTTTTAATTTATTTTACGAAAATTTTCAACTTTATTTTCATTTTACTTCATTTAAACCGTTTTTCTTTTGACCTTCCATTGTTTCATTTTTTTTTAATTCTCCGGAAGTCGGTCATCGTAGTGGACAAGCGTACGCGCAAATTTGTCGCCCCATGACAGTGATAAGATCTATAAAGATGAAGTCCCTAAGAATTCCAAGGGGAGAGCTTTCTCGTGTGGAACATACTACCACCCATGCCAAAAGATTGAGTTTTAATAGCTAGTAAAGACCTGATCACGAAAGATTCTGATACAAACTAAATTTAACGATTGGGCACTATTTGAAGATCCTCCTCTTTTTAACTGGAGGGAACAGACGGATTAATACCTTTTCCAAGGGTATTTGTACGCAAGTGAATGCAAGGAATTCAACTGGAATTCGCACTCGGCTCACCCATTTATCATTCCGAGTCGATATTCACTGCACCACAACGCACATCCGGTAATAGTATCGGGTCAAAAACAGTTTAGAGACACTGGTCACTTCTTCCAGTCCTACTTTGAGAAGAAGGTTTCTAGAAGTCAGGCCCCTGTCAATCAAAATACCCCTCTGGCCACGTATTTAACATCCGCTACGCCTGTAATGAGCATGCCAGCAGCTGGGACCGGTGTCGTCAAACCCCAAATTGGAACCAAAAATAAACCCCCACATTCCTCGAACAGCTTTTACCAGCTGTTTGTGCAGACATGGAGAAAGAGAAGTGAACATGGGTGGTTGCTAACCAGGTCAAAGGAAAGCGTCTGACAGTTTCCCTGAAACCCCAGGATGAAAGGCAGAAACACCGCCCACTCCCACCACCAGCGTTAATGGTGGTGCCCCGGCCTGGCAGCCAGCAACAACAGAGGAACTGGCAAAAACCTACGACCCAGGATTCGAGGGATCTTATACAATCAAGCTGTTAAAATCTGTGCTGGAGAAAACAACCAAACATCCACCGCATCCCTCCGCCTCTACCTCGTCATGCCCTGATAGAAGATCTCCAAAACCAAAATGTCTTTCATCTCCCCGCAAATATATTCCTCTCAGTAAAATCAATAGAGATGTCACTTTTTTTTTTATCTACACGTACTTCCCCCAGTCCTTCTCCCAGAAAACAAATGCCCCTCCGTCCAAGATTCAAAAAAGTCTTTTAGTTGATGATAAAGAAGAGGGCTACAAAAAAAATTCCCTATAAGCTGGAAGAGGACGTCTGCCGTATTTCTCCGGCCCAGGCGGAAAGAGCGAAACATTACAGCAACCGCTTTCAATAAAAAAGTGTGGCGATGAAAATTCTTAAAATGACTATAAATTTTCTGAAGATTTTTTGGGGTTTTATCATAGCTTCGTACATTATTTTTGTAGACAATTACCACTTAGTGCGTATTCATACTTTTTACTGTAGATATAGGTGTGTGTAGTAGACGTTGGTGGCATACTAGTGATTTTCCTGTTGTGTCTCAATATTATTATTAGTATTTTTCGATAGAGCTATTGCTAGCTTTTCAATTATTTCTGATGAAGCCATAATATTTCTATGCTGAATAAAAGAAAATATCAGTTGTGACTGATAATTTTACTTGTTTTTCTTTGTTTTTTGTGATTTTCGCATGTCTACGCGTGTTCTTGTTCTATGGTGAAATATGTGTTTGATTGATCTCGGACCGGTTAAAGTAGGATACATTATATATATATATATATATATATATATATATATATATATATATATCAAAGCGGTCAGCTCGAGGTGGTGTAATAGTTAGAAAGCTTATCTTGCTAGAATCATTACAATTGAGTAGTGGGTTCGATCCTCACTGGGTGTCTCATACTTTCGGTTTTGTGCCACGTCTAAGCTACGCTTAGAAAATCACTATAAGCATGGTAACACGCAACAGTTGGCTGGTATTTCAATAATATATTCAGTAACAATGTTCTTGGATACGGGGTTTACTCAGTCGTCTCTATCGGAAGGCCGATTTCAGTTCAACCATTTTATTCAAATCACATGCCCCGGATCTGCTAATTTCGTTTTTCACTTCAGTTTTATTGAAAAGAAACAAAATCGGGATGGTTAAAGGTAGCTGCTGGGTGGGGTTCAATTTTCCCTCTTTGTATAATTGTTGCCAGCCCGAAATGAAAATAATATCAGTTATCCATTTCGATTGAGTCTCAACCCACTTCACTCTCCGTCGTAAAGGCTCGGTAGTCCAAGACAGGAAATTCTCATAGTCCAATTTTGACCTAGGGTCAACAGTTTGTCAAAACAGGATGAAAATATTATGTCTATTTTTGTTTTACCCAGATTCAATCAATTCGTTGACTTTTCCAACAAAAATAATTGTATTCTCCAATTTTAGAAAAATCTCATCTTATCTTTAAAATTTTATGGAACTCTCTTCTTATCTCTTTAGAGAAATTGTGTGTGTGTGTGTGTGTGTGTGTGTGTGTGTGTGTGTGTGTGTGTGTGTGTAACGCTATTTCCAGACAGCTTGTATTAATACCAGCCATCTGTAAATAGGGTTATATACATATAATATTTTCGAGAAGCATCGGTTTATCATACCTTCCTACGTTTTCTTAATGTTAAACCGTCTTATTTCCTTCCTCATATGTTATTTAAATCTTACTTTATGCTGCCGTTTATACTTTCATAACGAAAGGCACAAAACATGTACTGAGCTAATTTCCTAATTATCTTGCTCAGTCCAAGTTTGAAAAGGCGTCGATTTCCAATAAATCGGTTTCAGTTATAGCATTTGTTCCTGAATCTTTTACAGTGCGATGTTTTCCGTTGCTGAACTGTGCAGAGAAAATAGGAAACGGGATATTGACGACAGAATGGTTAATGGGGCCGTCGTTGTGTTCACACTTATTTTGGTTGGCCAGGTTGGTTTGGAATTTGTTATGGTAATTTACCCACTCACACTTGCAAATCTTCCAACTATAAATAAGCAGAAGTTACTGCTTTGTGGCAAAAGTCTATTCCAGCCGACCAAACAGTCACACTGGTGACTTTCTCATTTTGTATATGTTTTGTACTACTGTTTTTTTTTGTTTTTTTTTTTGTTTTTTTTTTTGTTTTTTATATATTTGCTTAACTCTATTTCTTTTTTGTGTCTTCATTTTTTGCCCCTGAAAATACCACAACTTTGCGACGGGGACTCTTTAAAACCCCAAAAGGATTGTGTGTAAATTGTCAATATTGGTTCAACATTGGTGGCACGGAATTATATTTTTCGAAAACAAAAGCACTCCTGATTCCGTGAGTAAGTAAGAAATAAAAGGTTTTTTTTATTCACTTCAATTAAATTCACTTTTTGGGGTGGGGGTTGAAATTGTATTTGGTTTAATCATAAAAAGACACAGTCAAACATGAACGCGTTTAAATCCGCCATGCTCGATTTCCTTAAGTACCAACTAGAACAACAAAACCAACGGGAATTTAAATGGCAACTTGAGAATAAAAAAATAGACTAACTCCAGCTGAATATACAAAAATAACAACATGAAATTTCAAAAGAAAAGGGAAATAACGACTTGAAATTCAAAAGCAAGCTGAAAAAGAACGGCTTGAATTTCAAAACCAAACCGAAATCAGACATTAAAAACTTGAAGAAATTCTACTTTAAACTCAATAAGAGCAAAGAAACTTGCTTGATCTTGCAAACAGGGGAGAAATTAGTGAAAACGGAAATGCGTTCTCACAAAACACGATCTGGGGTGCAATAGACGAGGATATAGTTTTTTTTGCTTTCTATTTTAGAATATTCGTGGATTTATAGAACACAGATTGCATAAATTGGTTGGACTCTAAGAAAGTTCGCTTTCTTCTTCGAAAACTAGACACCACAGAGCACACCAAATTTGTGAATTATATTTTACCGCGTTAAACAACCGAACTGACATTTACTGAAGCAGTTAAACTTCTTACAGAACTTTTAGTCCTAAAACTTCACTTTTTCATAAGAGATGGAAGTGTATGAATTTAACCAGAAAGGACAGTGAAGATTACACTACATTCGCGTCGGTCGTGAACAAGCATTGCGACGATTTCAAACTGTCATAATTGAGTGTGAATAATTTTAAGGATCTGATATTTGTTCAGGGACTCGTTTCAGCTAAAGACGCTGAAATTAAACGTAGAGTTCTGAATAAATTGAAAAATGAGACAAACCTTACTCTCCAACAAATACCGGATAACTGTCAGAGATTCTTAAGCGTACACGAAAATGCCGAGGAATCTGGCATAGCTCATATAAGAAAAGTGCGCCAAAAGAAAAACAATTTAATTCTCTCTCTAAACCAAAACAAATTTTAAAAAAAGAAACAAGACAACTTACCCACTAACCCTATTCCGGTCGTGGGTCACTACACTGTTATAAAGATTATCCTTACCGAAATAAAGTGTGACTAAATTGTAGCCGCGTCGGGGACAAGAGCTCACATTATCGAGCAAGAAAAAGGTTAATAGCTGCGTAAAAAAACACAAAATCATATAAACAAGGAGGGTTAAACATTAAAAAATACGTGTAAGTACAAATCCTAAATAAAAATGTTACACTACAGTTGGATTCTGGTTCAGATTTGACAATCATAAACCTACACACTTGGAAAAATTGGTGAACCTTGCTAAGAACTAGTAAAATGCCCAGAACCGGGACAGGGAGTAAAATCAAGTTTAAGGGAGAACATACCACTAATGTAACTTTTCAAGGAAGAATGTGAAAACTAAAAACTTAAACCAAATCAGGAAACGCCTGTCAGACGGTGCTGACAGCGGTCTTTCTAAAGAGAAAGATATCATAGATGTCATTTACGATACGTTTGATATACCAATACCACAAGCAACCCAGGAAAATAACTGTTTAAGGAGAAAAAGAAAAATGACCCCAATTCAAAGAGAAAAAGTATTAAGACTCCTGCGGAGTTGATACTTAGGAGTGGGTATTATGGTAATTTACTTATGCACACATGAAATCTTCCAACTATGAATAAGCAGCAGTTTCTGCTTTGTAGCACAAGTCTGTTCCAGCAAATAGTTCTGGTAGCCGGATCAAACCGTCACGTTGGTGACCTTTTCATTTTGTATATGTTTTGTACTACTGTTCTTTATTAATATACTGTTTAACTCTATTGCTTCTTTGTGTCTTTATTTCTGGCCTCTAACATGGCCATAACAGAATTCTACAAAAGGCAAATGAATAAATAACAAATTAAGTTAGAAGAGAAAATGATTTCATTTGAATAAATTTCCTCGTTGGTTTATTGATTAATGAAATTTATTTAATAACTTCGACATTGCACATTTTCACCTGACAAGCAACGATATTAAATGTGTGTCTCTGGGTTGGGCAATAAAGCAGTCAAAGAAAGTAAAATCGATTTAATCAGCCTCATTTTGAACCGATTATTTCTCCCATTATTCATTCCGATAAAGAACCTTTGTTGCTTAAAAGGGGCAGGAAATTCTGTCGTGTCAGTTCCAGATTACAGTTAAGTCTGGAGAAAATTAAGCACGGCATCTTCTTATAAAAGTTGCATATAAATTCTAGTTTCACTTTGTGAATATATAATTACGTGGAACAAAATCATTATGTAAAAGAAACATAAAATAGTTTCAATTCCAGATGTCATACTTTAGGTCTCGTAAAATTCGTTGATATGCCGACTAGCATTGTCTATTAGTGTTCATGGTTTTGTTGTTAACTAAGATTTACAAAACTATTTTAAGAGTAGGTAGACTCTTCTGATATAAAAAGCATCGGTTTTCAGAATAACACTTAGTTTGATTCATTTAAATCATCTGCGATAAGGTGAAAACATGAAGTAAATTCTTCGTTATACTTGCAGAATAAGATGTTATTCAAATATTATATTCAGAGAAAAGACACGTGGAAAGATGAGATGAAGCCTAAGACAAATAGTGGGAAAGATAGCGATATAGTCAAACTTGGAACAAGTCTACATCTGAGGAATTTATATGAAATATAAAGAGGGAAAAAGAACAAGAGGGAGTTGGAAAAAAGGGAATGAAACAAGAAAAGAAGAAAAAAATTATTATGCAATGAAGTAATAAAGAACAAAAGAAAAATATTATTCTTTTAAATGTTCAATGATTTTTTTTCATTTTGTCTTATTTTTACGTGACTGGCGCTAACTTCCACAATATTATATTGAATTAATTGAATCTATCAGTCTGTCTATATACCTATCAATGTTAGTTTGCTCATACCTATTTGTCTGTCTATATATCTAACTATGTTAGCCTATTCATATATATCTTTACCAGACTGTTCAAATCTATCTATCTATCTATCTATCTATCTATCTATCTATCTATCTATCTATCTATCTATCATTGTCAGTCTGTACATAAATATCTAGCCATACCTTTCAGCTCGTATATATCTATCTGTGTTCATCTTTCTATCTAGCTGGCCATAAATATACGTCAGTCTGTTCATATCAATCTTTCAATGACTGTTTATATCTTCTTCTTCTTTTATGTGCCATGTCCTTTCAGGACTTAGGCGATCATGGCTTTCCACATCTCCCTGTCTCTGGTGGCTCTTAGCACGCTTTCTCCTGCTGCACCATGCAACCCTTGTTCCGTCATCCACCTGATCAGGTCCTTCAAATATGTTATCCGCTGCCTTCCCTTGTCTCTTTTTTTCTTCTATCTGGTCTGTTAGTAACAGGTTCTCCAATCCCTCATTTCCTTTTCGTTTTCATCTTTTCCAAAGCCTCGTAATTGCTCACGTGCTCGGTTCATGATATCCGCAGCAACTTTCTGTAGAACCACATTTCAGCTGCTTCAAGTTTTTCTTTCATCTTTGAAGATATCGTCCAGCCATATTGAAAAACCGACATCGCATAGCAATCCAGTACTCTCCTCTTTGTTTCTAGTGGAATTGTCCTGTTTCTTAATACTTTACTCAACTTTTGGAATACTTCTTTTGCCATGCCAATTCACCTTAGGATTTCAGACCTATCCATATATGGAAATTTGATTCATTTTTTCATATCTTTCTATATATCTATTTTCATCTTTCTATCTACCTAGCTATAGATATATGTCAGTCTGTTCATATCAATCTTTCGATGACTATTCATATCTACATATCTATATACGGAATTTGGTTCATTATTTCCTATCTTTCAATGACAATCTGTTTATCTCTGTCTATCTATATGTCTATAATGAGTATGTTCATATTTATCTATCTATGAAAGCCTAAGAATAAAAATAAGTCAAACAGATTCACAATAAAAATAAAAAGGGAAAATAAACAAAAAGAAAAATCAACCAATCATGAACTAAAATAAAAATAAAAATGAATCAAACACAAAGAAAACCACTCCCACAAAAACCACACCATGTTCTATGTAAACAATAAAAACCCAGGACCTAACGGAAAATAGCACTGACGAGTGAGAACATCATAATGGTGTCCTCGCGAAATTTTGAAGTAGGCATGAATGTTCACACATAAAGAGACAAACTCTTTTTACTTATCAATGTTCTATCTCCACCCTGATATCGAGCACTTTGCGATAAAAAGCCTACTTGCCAAAATACATTTTATCAGTAAAACCACTGAAAAAACATTATGACAATTTAACACTAGTGTATTTGAGTAACAGAACATATATATAAAATAAGAGTGTTATTAGTGATCAGATATAAGTGTACGTCTGAAATGTCCAGTTACACTGCGTCTCGACTTCCTCGGGTTTGCCTTTTGACTGCCTCACGACTTCCCCCCGGATATCACGCAGGTTAGTATTTTTTGAAGGGAGAAGAGTTCATTCCCTGTCGATAGGGCACCATACCACTATCCTTCTATGCCAATCTGTTCATATCTATCTATGTCTGTTTTTTCAAGTCTTCCAGTCTGTTTATATCTATCCGCTAATGTCAATTTAATCATATCTATCTATCTATCTATCTATCTATGTATGTCTATTCGTAGCTATATATCTATCTTTGTCAGTCTGGTAAAATCTATCTGTCTTAGTATCTCGGTTCATATATAGAAGAAAAAATAATAGTTTTTAATGTTTTCTCAGTAAATTTCAGAATAATATTGAAAGAATTTTACAAGTTATAAAATATTGAAAACATGTGAGATTAAAGAACCTAAAAGTTTTGCCTATTGTTATTGAAGAGTCTTGCAGAAAAAAAGAATTATTTCGACCAACTGGTTGCAAATATATGGTACTTTGGTTCATTCTCTACCAAATTTGTTTTTGCAGATTAAATAATGATAATCATAATAATAGAAAAGAATCTGAGGTAAAGATTTTTAACAAAAATGAAATACTTTTGCTAAACCTTACTCTTCGATACTGTGAAATGTGTCTTTACTTCTATAAAATGCCGTTTTTATACACTTTTCGAATTTTTACGTGACATTCTAGAATATTTGTTCCAAATATAAAAATGGCCGACATTCAGTTATTGTCTGCTTGCTTTGTTATGCATTAATGTGAAATGTAGCCAAGTCTATGAATTAATACTTTTGCATAATTTATTGTTACTCATAAGCAAGGTGTAATTTAATCATAAAAATTCTTATTTCTTTCATCACTTCTCATAAAACGTGACTAAATTACAGTACAATAGTTATTAGCTATTGTATCTTCGAGTGTTAGAGAGAAAGCAAGACGATATTTTGTAAGAAAGATAGGTATACACTGAGAGGGAAAAATAGAAAGAAAACGACGACAATTTGTAATTAATAATAATAATAATAATAACAACAAGAATGTTTTTAAAAGAATCCAAAGAGTAAGAGAGAGAGAGAGAGAGAGAGAAATAAAACAAACAAAAAAGAGGAATTACCACGGTGGAATGACGTCATGATTTCGTCAACATTTATTTACATTCTAGTCCAAGAGAAAATTATATTAGTGATATTTTATGAGGTACGTTTCTCTGTCTCGATTGGAGTATTTAATTTTACTTGTTTTTTCGTTTAACTGAAGCTGACTTTAATCAGAGAACGCTATCACCATCATTCCTTTCGCTCTATCTCCCACTGAAACCAAATATCTTTGATGTTTTTCCCATCTTTCCTCTCAATTATTTGATACGCCGATGTCTAATTATTACATTTCCCAGTTCAAAAATGTATTTTATAATATGTCTTGTTAAACTAACTTTATTATTAAGATAGATATATAAAATCTTTTTAAAAAAATTTAGATATGAATTCTTTTTCTATATTCATGTTTCTGAACTAAAAATATTGGTATTATAACGGAATGGTTTTTAATTTTTCCAGTGATTTTTTCTTATGTAAAATCTTCAGACATTTCTGACAGAAACACTAAGACGATCTTAAGCCAATAATTCGTTTCAAAGAACGAAGGAAAAAGAAAGTATATTCTAAAAGAAAATAAGTTTTCCGTCTCTGCCGTATTTTATAAGTGTATAAATAAAAATACTACTGCCCAAATGCACACACTCACACACATATGTATGTAAGAATGTATATTAGATAAACCCTTGTTGCTGATGTGAAATATGCCGATTTAGTTGCACACTTTTCCGAAGAAATGCAGTCAGTGATTGACTTCTTTACTAACGCTTGTACCAGGTTCGGACTGACACATTAAGAAAACCAAGGTCATGTACACTCTCGCTTCTGGCGCTCTTTACGTGGAAACTGATATCTTTGTCTATGGGAAGCGTCTTGAAGTTGTCAAGGCGTTTGTCTACCTTGGTAGTACATTATCTAATGAAGGCTCCCTTGATACGAAAATCAAACAGAGAATAAGCAAAGCATCTGGGTTCATTGGTAAGCTAGAGTCTGGTCGGATGGTGATTTAACCCTGGCAATTAAAATATCTGAGTATCAAACATGTGTGTTGTCGACCTTACTCTTTGAAATCAAGACCTTATATCAATCTCATATAAATCAGCTTGAAATATTCTATCAGCACTGTCTCTGACATATTCTTGGTCTGAAGTGAGACAGTCGAGTTCCAGATACAAGTGTCTTGACCAAAGCCAAAACAGTCAGCATTGCTACAACTGTGATTAGGAATCAGATGTGTCGGGCTGGTCATATTGTTTGGCTTGATGACGTCAGGCTTCCAAAACAGATGTTTTATGGTAACCTTTCTAGCAAGGAATCCCAGCACAAACCAAAAAGAAACGGTTTCGAGATAGTGTCAATATGCGTTTGGCGTATTTTGGTGTTCCTGTTGATAATTGAGAATACCTAGCATCTTATCGTGGTCGTTGGAGGAATGTGATTTCAGAAGGCACTGAGCTATTTGAAGCAGCCAGAGCAGACCGAACAAAGCTCAAGAGAGCATGCAGAAAACGGGAGCCTCTGCCAGCAAATTGTGGAAATGTATGGGTCTGTGAGGTGTGTGTAATCAGACGCTGTTCTCAAAGGCGGGTTTGGTTAATCACATGAAATCGTATGAAATCAATCCAACTACATCTGTTGCCCCTCCCATGCTGAGCATTGAGTCCCAGGAATGAGAACTTTTCATGTTCCAGCTGTTCTGGAGTTTGACGATCGGCTGGTGGTCTTAGGTGTCACATGGAAAGTTCACTGTGATGCCGGTTCCGTGTCTGTCATCTCAACCAGCGCCGATGGTTATGTGTGTCAAATCTGCTTCAAGATGTGCAAGTTGCAAGCAGGACTGAAGAGTCATCAACGGACTGACGGTCATGCAATCAATGGAGGGGGTGACAATTGTCTGACAGGACGTCACAATCAACATGTACGCATGTATTATATCTGATAAGCCCTTGTTGCTTATGTGAAATTAGGTCTTTGTTTTGTATTGATTAGGTTTAACCGATTTGACGTGTTTGTCATAAATATTATATTGAGATAAGCTAATTTTCTTTCACGTTCAGTAGTTTGAGAATATTTAGTGAGTTTAGCTTTTTGTGTTGCCGCGTGTATTTCTTTCTTTTTTATTTTTATCGGTTTTGTTTCCTTTTATTTTTTGCTTTGCATTTAAAATAACTAGGATAATCATGAATTTTAAATCTTTTCAATGCATTTTTCATCGTCAGGTAATGAAATAGTAATGCAAAGGTCAAGCAATACGCAAACTCACCGAATAACGTTTAGTGGCGTCTAAGTTACTAAATAGAATAGTATATGTTCATGTACGCTCAGTAAGGTTAACATGTTAATCAATTTATATACCTTAACGACATATAATCATGCTTTCCACATTTAATCCTTATAGAGATTCCCTGATTTGGGTCAATGTGTTAGTTTGTTTATTTGAAGCAAAAGAAATGTCCGAATTACAAGAGTTACAGTAGTAATTATTTCTTACAGTGACGTAGAAGTTTGCATACACTTAGGAATTGGCAGAAAAAAATGTCAATTAAAAACATTTCAGGTAACTTTCTACAATTTTTCACTGATGTAATATTGGTCCCATCTTTCTTACAAAACTGTTGCAACTGATTCAGGTTTATCGATTTTTCTTGCTTGCACAAGGTTTTTGAGTCCTACTTTATTTTCTATTTGACTGGAATCATGGCTTTATAGTAGCTACTTCATTAACTTTAATTCATCGGCCATAAACCACTACAACTTGGAAACATTTTTGGTTCATTTTCAGTGTTGAAGACCCATTTGCGACTGAACGTTGCTGAAGTCATGAGAAGTTGCATCTATAAATCCTCCAAAATTCCTCTTGATACTATTTTGGTAAAGTGTGAGAGTCCCTGCTGCAGCAAAGATACACCCCGGCGTGCGCCAAAATAAACATGAGGCTGCCACTCTACGATTTATGTTTAGGATGGTGTTGTTCGGCTTAAAAGATACCCGCTTTTTTTCCAATGATAATGATGGTCATTAAAGCTAAACATTTCATCAGACTAAAGGTCATTTTTCAAAAGAAAAGCCATAGATTTTGTCCGTACTTGCACTCAAAAACTTTAGTCTGGGTTTTTATAATGATTTGGGAACAGTGTTTTCATCCTTGCCTCCCAAGAATTAAACAGATTTGAGGATATCTACGCTATTGTTCTAATGTCTATTTTATACAAATGTTTTTACTCAATACAAGGCTCAAGAGCCACTCAAAGTAGAAGGTTACCGATTGAGGTTGTTGTAATCGTGTATATGAAGGATATAAAAAGTGCATATTATGATGATATGTAAGATAGATAACAGTTGATTCTAAATTTGAAGAAGTTAAGGTCTTATTTATCAGGTAAGTATTCTTTTGAGAACCTTTCCCACAAAGTAACTTTTTTGAGGATGTAGCTTTCTGAGGGGAACTCCTGCCCAGATATGGTAGAAAAAGTTTGATTTGACTCTTTTAAATATAAAGCCTGGCAAGAGGGGTGAGGTATTTTCTAGAATAGGACAAAGAACTGTCCATTATTTCGGCATCGTTAATGGTGATTTATTTATACGTGTTCTGCTTAAGTCCCATTGAGAGGGTCCTGCTTATGCAATCATGGCAATCTATACGGCTTGGTACCTATTGAATATTCAACAAAATTAAACGAATATGAACATATAGAAAAGATTTTAAATCATGTTAAATGTAGGGAGCACCAGTTGATTATATAAGTTAACTTCAAATGTTTAAATTTCTTCAAGGTCAACAAGGTGGGTATCGCAACTTCCTTTGCTTACGGGATAGCAGAGCCATTTTCTCCTGTGCATATTAAACTAGAAGTCATAAGACAGTATGTAAAAGCTTTAGATAAAAACAGCGAGTGTTTCAAATACATAACTTTGAAAATTTTCAAGTTAAGTCATGAAAAAATTAAAAGTGGGAAATTTAGACCAACAATAATAGGAATTTTCATAATGTCAAACAAAAAGAGTAACAAATGGCTGCTTCCCATTTGTGAACCTGAGAGAATACTTTTTTAGTCAATTATAGAGCAGATAACTACAAAGAAATCGTAAAAGTTTTAAATAACTACAAAGCATTTTAAGTCATCTCGACCAATTTCCAAATAATTTAAGTGAAGTAAGTGATGACAATCGGGAGAATTTCCAGAAAGATATCAAAACTATGAAAGGCGGCTGATTTTCCGACATGATGGCTGATTACTGCTGTTTCTCGAAATGTGACCTACCATCAACATACGATTAAAAGACTTATAAAAGAACGTTTCTGCCACGGTAAAAGCATCATAGCTGTTTATTCTTTTTTATTTTAAGTCGTTTCTATCGTTAATATAATTTTACTGTATTTTGAACTGCTTGTATTCATGAAACTTGAAAAAAGATTTTAAAAAATGACAATGTTTTTAGTCCAAGTTTAAAAAATATGGAAAATGACACAAGATCTGATAGAGTTGAAATTCGTATTGAGCCAATTTACCAAGAATCGAGCATTAGATATCATTCAATAAATACATTTTCGCCAGTGTTCTGTTAATTATCCTATCAAACGCATCTACAACAATAACGCCTTATCTGCAGTATTTCCAGCTTATTTAAGGAACAGACATTTTCGTATACATAAATATCTGTATAGCTGAGAATATTACAAAAGAAATAAAAACTAAACGAAATTATTATCTCTATTTTATTGTAATATTTCACATTAATAAAGTACCTAAAATCCGAAATAACCTCAGATACGAATTATTTATTGGGATGTATTGTTTTGAATTGCGAAAAACTTTTGTTTCCATATACATAGGTATAACTTAAGAAAACATCTACATTTAACATGTGTGTGTGTGTGTGTGTGTGTGTGCTAAGAATATAACTCCCGGATCTCTTCTGTTAATATACACCAAAATAAAAAAACACAGGTTATATTTACTAAAATTCACACCAAACTTTCCAGCCCGAGGCTCTTCCATTGCACTCCTTTTGGGTTGACCTTTGCGATCGCCCCAAATGTGGGCAACTCGGATGTACTATTTCTATCCTTGGGCTTTCCGTCGCACTCACACCGATAAACAAGCCAAGAACAGATTTTTATTTTCTTTTTTTTTATGTAAAAAATTATTTATAAATACCACGAATATCATCTGCACTTATGAAATGTGAATAAATTCCTGATTTTTGGTCATTTTTTATTCTGAGGGTTGAAGTTGTTGCGAGGCAAGCTAAACAAATTTTGATTTAAAATGTAGAATTTCAAAAGAGTACCAAAATGTAATAAAAACAAATTTTGATATAAAATTTATAATTTCTAAAAGTGATTTAATATTTTACATGATTTGGGGTGAATTAACAAAAAAGATTCTAACACAACAATACTGAGAGCTAAATTCGAATTTCGGATACAGCTGCTAGGTGTTACGCTGATAAATTTCGAGCGATAGCATTGTACCATTTTGTTTTCTGCTTCTTCCAAAATTACTTTTGAGAAAATCTATCATCACTGGCATGCTATGACAATTGTGGCAGTGAAAGAGTAGGTAAAGCACTGTCCTATACACACCTTAGTTTTATTCAGAAATAATCTTTAAAAAAAGGAGAAAAATATCAGATAGATTTTTCATTATATTGTTATTTTTCTTGAAGAAGAAAATAAAACAAAGAAAAATCGAAAAAGGAAAACACGCTTCTTTTCAAAAGGGCCTTAATTAAATTTTAAAATATCTGCCTCGACCTCGAATGTAATACATGAGGAAGAGTTGATGTGATTCAAATATATATAGATACCTTTGAGAATAAAAATGTCATTCAAAAACGTGCTTAATTCAAACTTTCAGTGACCTTTATCTGTCCAGTTTACCATACCGTAGGGGTCCGATTCCACTCCTACTAAAGTTTTATTTCCATCACTTTACCATGCTTCACGTGATCATCACCTTCAGTTAAGTGCCATACATGATACACGCTTTGGGCGATCATGTCTCCAAAGAGACATGGCTGGCTGGGCAGAAGATTATCTCGCAGTAGGTTGCCATTGATTTCTCTAATAGACTGGTTGCCGACCAATACTATAGAATCCAACTTATTTAACCCATAACTGGAGGGAAGAGACGGATTAATACTTTTCCCAATGGTATTTGTGCGCAAGTGAATGTAAGGAATTCAACTGGAATTCGCACTCGGCACTCTGATTTGTAGTTCCGAGTCGATATCCACTGCAGCAGAACGCATATCCTCATCACCTTAACAATCCCAAATTCCTACATAGACACAAACATCTATTTATTTAATTCAGTGGGTTTCAGTTTTTGCTTACACACGGCAACTCTTGATCGCTTTACATTAGATATGCGAGACATTCTTATTCGTTATAATGGCGGTAGAATGTATAATAAATCAGAAGCCACAAACTGCCAGAAAGTTTCTCTTTATTACGTGATATCATTTTTAGGATTTATTACACGAATAAACCATAATGTATTCTTTCACTCATTATTCTATATATACTCCATACATATATGTTTACATTTGTTGACATTACGATACATTTCAGAGTAGTTATTACGATGAATTCGAAAATTGTGTTATACGCTTAATTTGACTTCGTTTAGACTGATCGTCATTCGTGGTTGAGAGGTCTAAGACGCGCCAGATCAGATGGTAGCTTCCCCTATTTGAATAAGGGCCGCAGATTCGAATCCTACCGAATGACACACATTTTCGTAATAAAAAATTTAGCGTAAATAATCAGGCCGGTAGAAATAAATATATAATACTGTTTGATTTCAACCAGATATCTACTTAAATACGACTATCGATCAAAAATAATGTTCAAACAAATCATTTCATATATAGTGCTGACCACGAAAGCTTTTTAAAACATAGTTAAATTTTGGGAAATTGTTGCGAATATTCTAGCATCTCATCATATAATGACACAGAAAAAACTGAAAACATTAATGGGAAATAATCATTAGTCCTTATCTCTTGGGAATCTTGACGTGGTGTAATAGTTCGCAAGCTTGTTTGGCTAGAACAATTGCAACTGAGCAGGGAGTTCGGTTTTTTATTGGTACGCCATACTACGCGGCCATGTTCCATATATAGAAAATCACTATATGTCAATTTCTGTACACTATTCAACGTGTAAAAAAAGAAAATGAATGTAGCAGGAACTAAAAAATGTTATCCAAAACATTAACTTCAAAAAACTGTTTAGACGATAAAGTTCCCTCCCCATAGTAAAACCGGTACAAAATCTATTTATGGTGTCGCTTAGACATAGTGAAAATTAGCATTTCAGCTAATGATTTTAGCTAGTATTTTAACTTTACTAAAAATTTAACTTTTTATTAGACTTACGTCTTATTAGTTCGTTAATCACTGAACATAAACTCCTATGGTCATATGGAATTTAATGTGTTAACTGATTCATAAATAGTGCCGATTTTTTAATATCTTGCACAATTTTTAGCGCCGCACTATTGTTTATTACGCACTGCACAAATCCTACTTACCAGGCGAAAATATAAATATCACCACCTACAGGAAATTCAGAGACCATTTAGTTTGTTATTAAGGTGAGAAAAGGAAAATGTATTATTTCAATACAAAATAAGTGTGGTATTGTATGCAAGTGAAGAGACCATTATATAGAGAGAGTACTTAGAGAAGTAAGACAGAAAATAATCTGTCCTCACGGAGGACACGCAGAGCTGTTTTATGACTACTGCTAGTCACAGTGATACGCGAAACAACAATGGCGTCGCCAATAGGTATCTATGATTTCAATGGACAATCTGAACATGTAAAAACATAGATGAGAACTTTTAAGGCATTTGTAATAAAAAAATTAAAAAACTCAAAGATTGATGGAGGAAAAAACGAGATAACCGATTTATTTCTTGCTACAGTGAGATGCGAAGCTGTGAAGAAAATTTTCACAGTATGTTATCAGAGCGAGTTAGAAGAAATGACATTTGATCAAATCGTGAAAGTTTTAAAAAAAAGAACATAAGATAAAAAAATGATTGTTAATAGCGGAAAAAACCAAGGTTTTGGAAACTAGACAAGCACCACAGGAGTCCATTACGCAATGCTTACATAGATTGAAAGAACGAATAAATTAACGGGAATTTGAAAAAATGGTAGCACATGAAATAACTACAGAATATTAATTAATTCTTCTGAAAATTAATGAAGGCTTGCAAGACCAAAATACAAAGCGCAAAATACTAGAATGCCTGCAGAGTAGCAGAATGTGTTTGGAAACTCGCGTCGAGTTTTTGCAACAATTAGAGTTGATTAGAGAATTTAATCAGCAAGAAGAAGACATATTCGACAATCACTACCAAATCCGTAACAAACGTAAATATTGTTGGAAAAGTCATATGTTAGACAAGTATAACTGTCCAGCTTTGGGAAAAATAGGCTCAAATTGAAAAACAAAAAAGATCCTTTTCAGAACGTATTGAAATACCGAAAGCAAGTAAGAAAAGTAAAACAAAAAGTTCAAACTCCCTCCGAAAAAGAAGCTGGAGTATTTACAATGAATACACAAAAAAGAGGTAGAGAAAAAATAAGGATAAATATTCAAGTATTTGACATGTAAGTTGTTATAAGGCATTGAAATTGCATTCATACCCAAAAATTTCCGGATAAAACTTAAGGCGACCGAAAATAAGAAAAATCAGCGTCTAACTAAAGCAATTTGATGGAATGACAATAAAAACAATATGCATATTTCAAGGTAATTTTAAAACAGAAAAGTCTTTTGAAATAATTCCCATTATAGTTGTAGCATGCAAAAAAGATCAGGGATTATTAGGGATTGATGTATTAAAAGTAGATACAGCAAGACTAATCAATTGCATGGAGGCAGAAGAAAATTAAATAGGGTTGTTAAAAGGCTATAAAGCAATCATTCAACTAAAGGAAAACTATCACCTAAAGTATGTAGAGTCAAGAAAACTTCCGGTTCATATCCTACCTTTGTTAGTAGTAAAATTAAACAAAATGACACGAGGCATACTAGAAAGAACAACTCAAGGTGGTAGCAACTGGGTGTCACCGATAATAACGATAAAGAAAGCTTATGGAGATTTAAGGATATGTGGTGATTAATAAAATAAGAGTAAATCGCCAGATATGTTCAGGCTCGTTTCCGTTGCCAAATATCGGAGCTGCAAGCAAAAAGTTAGTCAGCACAAAATGGAGTACTTTGCAAAGATTGGCCTCAAGTCAGCATAAAATCAAATAGAAATTGAGAAGAAATTCAAGGAAATAACCATGATAAACACTCCTTAGGTTTATTAAAATGAACAGGTCTACCGTTTGGGATAAAAAATTCTAGATTTATTTTTCAAAAAGCAAGTAAGAGTCTTATTAGGAAAAAATATGATAATATACCAGGACAATGTAGGTGTAGGAGCGAGAACTAAAGAAAAGTTAAAATATAAAACAGAGCAAATTTCGATGAGATTAAAAAAGGCAGGCTTGACCATAAACAAAGAGAAATGTAATTTTGACTGTAAGAAGATATTATAGTTAGGATATCAAATATCAAAAGAAGGCATATCACCTGATGACAGACTAATAGAGAAAATAACAGAAATAGCTGCTCTAACAAAAGAAAAAATTAGAATCATTTTTGGGCTGATAAATTTTTATAGTAAATATATACCAAGATACAGCGACATAATAGAAACATTTGCAAATTACACAAAAACAAACAAAAAAACAATGAATTTAAGTGGACACAGAAGCAAACCATCGCTTTTCAAACGCTGTGGAATGTTCTGAGGATCAAACCAATAATTAAAATTTTTAATGTACAAAAAGAAATAGCGTTAACCACAGACGCAAGTGAGAAGGCGATTGTTGCTGTTCTATCACAAGAAGAACACCAAATCATATACATATCAAAAAGGTTAACATCAGCAAAAACTAACAACTCGAATATTGAAAAAGCGCTAGCAGTAGTATGGTTCATGGAGACTTTTTGATAGGAAAAACATTCTTACTAAAATCCAACCACGAACCATTGGAATTCATATGTAAACCGAGAAAAGAATTGCCAAAAGTTACATCATCAAGGATTTTATGGTGGGTAATACAATCATGGCATTCAATTTTGATATAGTGTAAGTAAAAGGGAACACTATTCCTCATGAAGACACATTATCAAGAAATGAAACAGAAAAAAGAAGAAAATGCTAAAGATGAAATAATACACTGGGTGGAAACAGATGTTCTTCCTCTAAATAGATTCAAAATAGAGACGAAGCAAGACACAGTATTAAGCAGAATAGTAGAGAGAATAAAAAATAACATGTGGAGTTATTGTTTGATGAGAGAGTGTTTCTTTAAGGAAACAATGTAAAAAAAACTAACCATAGAAAATGGCATAATATGCAATGAAAATGTAATAGTAGCTCCACAAATAGTGAGAAGGGTCATGCTAAAAATAGTACATGATGACGTACACTGTGGAATAAAGAAGACTAAAGTTACGAGCATGGTGGCCAGGATATTCAAAAGATGTAGAGAAATATGTTAAGTTGATGGCAAAAGTATGTGGAAATAAAGAACTTCATGCAAGCAAAAATTCACTCATGGCCCAAGAAAGCCCTGGGCTATGATCCATATGGATCTCGCACATATCAGAGATAAGGATTAGGCTTAGTATTAATGAACTCATATTCATAATCATGGCCAGACGTGGTCAGAGTAAAAGACAGAAAAGCCACCATAATAAAACAAATACTAAGAATCATATTCTCAAGGAATGGAGTAACCCAGACACTAATCATTGACAATGCAACCGAATTTGCGAGGAGAATTTATAGGCGTGGTTAAAACAAATTGGATGCATTCCATACAAGTCACCATCATGTCACCCACAGTCTAATGGCATCGCGAAAAGAATTGTACAAACCATGAAATGAGATTAAAAGCATTCTCACCATTTACGGAAAACATAGAAGCGTATTTACCAAAATATTTATCCATCTATTTCACACGCAGGTAGGAAACTGACCCCCCCATAATTATGTCCTTTGCAGCGAGAGAAAAGGTGTGGTATAGAAGGAAAAAAGACACGTATCCAGAAGAAACAAGTTTCTTGATGCAAAAAGGTTACAACACGGCTATATTGGAAAAGAAGAGATAAAATATACTGGAATTTGCAGATCAATTCAGAAGTAGAAACGATCTGGAGGATGTGGAAATGAATGCAAGAAGAAGCCGAAAGTTATAAAAGTGGAACAGAGCAGGAAATAAAAGAAAATGAGAATGAGGAAATGGATGAAGATGAGGAGGAAAATAAAAAGTGACCGAGATGAGGAAACATGAGAGACAAGAATAAGGACAGTACGAAACAAGAAGTTAGGAGCAGTAAGAGAAAAAAACAAGGGTGTACGACCTTCTATGATTCAGAAAGGTGTCATATCATATGCAAATGAAGAAATGAAGAGACCAGTATATATAGAGATTACTTGTAGAAGTAAGACAGAAAATAGCCTGTCATTACAGAGGACATGCAGAGCTGTGCTATGACTACTGCTAGTCACATTGATATGCGAAACATACCAATAAGTATTTATAAAACCTGTTGATGTGCAACATTATAACACAGTGATTCGGTTGTGAAGCGATTCAGGAGAGACACTTTTTCGCTATTTTTACGATTTTTTATCCGTGTCCAATTCGCTGACAGATTATGAAAGCTAGAACTTGCTAGATTTTCTCAGAGTTTCTTTAAGAGTCTATGTATTCGTTTCACCAAAGGGACCACGATAAGCTATTTGATAACATTCTCAATAGTCTATATTCTCCCATTTGTCATGATTTTTTTTAACACAACTTTTCCGTTGCTGTAGTCTCCGGTCTTCCCGTATTTTTTCTGATTTTTTTAAATTTTCAATCATTGATTGAACTCTGAACATGATTCCCTTCTCAGATTTACTTTTGGGATCCTACTACTCTGACATTTGTGTTGATTTTGTAACCTTCAAGTCAACAAAGGTGAATTTAACCACCTCTGTTTTTTGGGAAATCAGGTACTTTTGTCTGCAAATATGTCTTTGTTCATTTTGTTTAGTGATGCACGTATACTCTTTACACGTATTTTTAACATAGTATTCGATTTCTTTTTAGCAAAACGTGTTTACAACTGTGTTATTCTCAATTGTTGTCTCATAAATATTATATTTCGCAAAGATTAGTGTGTACCTCCTCTTCCTTCGCACATGATAATTCATTTAAAATACTTCCGTAAACAGGAGATTTTTCCCTTGCATATGTCATGTGCCTTGTATCTCAAAAATGCATGGGATGTTGTACATGCAGATTTTTATGTTTTATTTTCTTTTACAATACAAGTTTTATCTACTGATGTAACTACGTAGAGTGTGAGATACACTTGAATAATGTATATGTTGCTATGTTGCATATTTATGCATTGTCTTCACCAAGCATGTGATGCATGGGAGAAAGGCTCGATCCAGAGTTTTTATTGATTTCTCAAACAATGTATTTAACAGTCGTAGATGCCAGTTATTATGTATGCCGTGTAGTTGTTCCTTTAGAAAGTTTCTTTTATGCTGGACATCTCTTGATCGTGTGTGTCTTCTTTTTAATTTAGATCAAGGACATAATGGCAAGTATTTGCACGAAATTCAGTATCGCTGTAAATTCATTAGGAACTCATTTCTCCAGCCTTTGATTTTATTTCTCAAACTTATAATTCACGTACAGTAGTTCAGCAAACTTCAAAGAAAGCTCCGCAACATCTGGAGTTACACAAAATCTATCACTAAAAATACTAAAAGTTAATGTGTGTGTGTGTGTGTGTGTGTGTGTGTGTGTGTGTGTGTGTACCGTATTAAAACCCATCATTCTGAAGTGGTGAAAACGGATCTATGTCTGAGATATCCCGTCGGGGACGTGAAGAATTTGTAAGGTCAACCAACGGTGAACGGCCACCTCCCAGTTCTTCAAATGGCTCTTGTGAAAACCAACTCCTGCTATGTCTCGATTTCTTCTACGGCAAGTTGGAGCTAAGCCCAAATTCGCAGTATCTCCAGAGGTTTTCCTGAAATTTAGAATAAAATTACTCGCGACACCTTGCAATGATTCCAGGGCCATTGGTCAAATACCTGGTTCAGTCAAACTGGCATGAATTCAGATCAAACAGAGGCCGTATTTGATGGCATTTTATCAAAATATGGCCAAAAAAATCCCTCTTGGGTTATATGTGAAAATCTGCCTAAAGTTTACCATTACACTAAATACTTTTCATAATATGCATTACTAAAACGACTAAGTGTTTTTGAAGCAATCAAAAACGCTTATGTATATGTGATTATTCATTAATGAAGCAGTTGGCTTATCTCGCAAGCTGTCCTTAATTCTGAATTCATTTATATTTTAACTAAGCACTTTGATCTTTTACTCTAAAACGTGACGCAATACATAGAGACCTATTCTTGCATACTATTACTAGCAGAATAGTGTGTCCTGGACGTACCACTGTTATGACCTTGGCCCAGATTGAATGAAATTTAATAATATATTTTGATAATATAACATTGAAATCGTGTACTTGTCATCTATAGGACGCTAGTCTAACAGACTATTATTTATATGTAGTAATTTTTATCGTCATATAACCTTTAGTTAGACTAAGCTTATAATTTGTTTTCTTTGTATACAGGTAGACATTGGAATAAAAGAATATTAATCCTATAAAAATCTGTCTGGCGTGACTTTCTGTTTTCGAAAGTTGAAATTTATTCTAAAAGTCTCCGATTTTGTTTCGCAGTTACAATGTACAGTTTAGAGACATATATTTTCCAGCCAAATGATTAAACTCAATCGATGGTGTTCGAATATATCTTCCAATAGCTACAATGATTTTGTTCAAAGAGAAATAAATAATTTATGAAACCCTTCAAACGTGATGTTCACTCATTTTTTTTAATTCTGTAAGGATTGTATTTTAACATATTAACAATGCCGTCCTAAAACGACAACTTATTCAAGTAATGTGTACTGAACGGACATAATATCAAAAGCTTTAATTTTTCTCTACACTTCCTTGTTCATATTCAATGATACATGAAAATTGAATTAAACAAGTAAAATAAAGGCGATAACAATAAATATTCTTACTTGCAAGCCTGCTGTAAATATTTATGTCGCGTGAAAATAGATTAAAATTTTACACACACGCACACACCTTACTTTACAATGTTATTTATCGAAATTTGTTAATTCTTTTATAAAATATTTCAAGTAAAAATATGTAGAATTTTTACTTTCAACATAGAGATTAGAACTCTCACATCTCATCAATATTGTGAAAAAAAAATTGCATAAATTAAGGTGCCGAATATGCTCGAAAGTATTTTCTTATATAAATTATTTTTCTAGGCATATGAATATTGTTTGAATTGGGATTCGACTGTTATGGTATGAAATAGACGTTTGTGCTTTACATATTCTAAGGCTAAAGTGATAAATTCAACCATTTTATTTTATTTTTCATCATATTCAAAAATCTTATCAAACCAATGACATCCTCTCTTTTGAGTACATAAACACGTGCAGCATATTAAATCCTACATTGCCTTGCCAAGCGTCTTGTTGTTGAACGTGTATGGACCGGTTATTGACAAGTTCGTCGTTTTACAAAACCCTATGCCGTTGATAACGGTTTTTTTTTAACATTATTTTCGGGACAGAAATTTTGTAAAGTTGATTTAATTTACTTTTTGCTTTTGTTCATTTACATCTTTTTGTTTAAATTTAATTTCTGAATTTTTTTTCTGTTTTTTTTTTTATCAGCTTTGACGCCATATTTATTTTCATTTTCGGTTGATAAGATTTACCTACTGACAATTTCTATTTTCATTTGCCTATTGAATTTTATTAATTTTTAATGCGTATCGTTTAATTTCATTTACGCTTTTATTTTAATTACTCAACTTAAAGGTTTTCTCTGAAACATTTGTCTTGGCTTTTGAATAGTTTATATTTTATTTCTTGTCAGCCCTCCGTTCATTATCTTTGTACGTTATTTTGATTTTTTTTTTTTTTTTTTTTTTTTTTTTAATTTTGTTTTGCAGGGGTAACATTTATTTCTTTTAGAATTCTGTTTTGTTTCATATTATTGGCATTTATTTAAGCTTTTTTTATAGTTCTTGGGTTTATTTTACATCTTGTTATTTTCATTTTATTTTGTTTTTTCTTTCCTTTTAAATTAAAACTCTTGTTTTTGTTTAAAAAAAGAAAATTGAGTGTTATCTTTTGTATGAGGGTTTTTTACTTTCTACTTTTTATAAGGAATGTTTAAAGTGTAATTATATTTTTCGTAGGTTAACCAGTTTGAATTTTTGTATTGTCTTTTTTTTCCCAGTCCCACGTTGTAGGTGGGTTTGAAACTTTCTAATTTTTTAAAAGATTTTAAGGTTTTTTAACGTGTTACTTTTCCCTGTGTTAACCATTTTAAATTTTTGTTTTATTTTTCTTCCCCCGCTTACTTTATTGTGCATGGGTTTGCTGTACCTTCAGTTTTTTTTTTTGTTTTTTTTTTTTTTTAGGAAAAACCTTAGGTTCAATCTAAAAAAAAAAATTATTTGAATTCTTTTTTTCTTTACCCCCCCCTTCCCTGTTATTGATGAAGCTGCTATATATCACGTATTTCCCTCCCTTTCTTTTCCCTATTCTTTAAATATTATTTTACAAGCAATATGTAGATATATATATATATCTTTAAAAATAACAGACGTCATATTATTTAAACCCGAGGAACCTTTCGGCCAACTCTTATCAAGGGTTCTCGTTGGCTTTAATTTTAAGGGAATTAAGGAAAAGGACAAGGCAAAATAAATTAAATTACTTACAATATTTGGAGACGATGGAACTCGTTTAAAAATAAATTTATTGAAAAAAAAATACACATAAAATGTAAGGGGGGGGTGTACACATAATTCCACAAGAGTGTTTAAAAGTGAAAAAATGTTACACTCACAGACTCACCAGCAATTGTAAGGAGCGTAAAAACCGCTCTTTCCGTTTGCACAGGCTCGGCTGTTGAATTTTCAAGCAAATTGCTTCCAAAATACGTAGATGATGTGTAGACCGAGCGCTGTGCAAGGCAGTAAACCAGCTGTCCTCATATGCCGAGGCACACACTTGATTGTCTAAAAGATGTCGGCCAATAGCGGAATCCAGAACAGATTGTGTTGTTCTTATAGGTCTGAGAGAGCCACTGGAACGTATATTATTATAATATATAACGTATAGTATATTATAATAATATGACGTCTGTTCCTTTTAAAGCCATTAGTAATTTCTGTGGATACAAATCGTTATTTATATATTTACGTCGGCGGTACCCCGGAAAAATCATCGGCCAGATTAATCAGGTTGTAAGAGAATGGCATATGGTGAATAATTTGAGAATCAGAAGATCTTTTGTCAAATCATGTTTGTCTTGTGGTGTCGTGCCTTCTTATATTCAGAAGCGGTTAGCCAGAATTAAAGCCACTAATACCTCAGTTGAACATTCTTTAGTTAAGTATGAGCTTGATAAATTGTTTGATCGCTCAAATGGGTGCTTACGTTCTTTTCGTTCAAATTTGAACAAAATCAAAACAGAAATGAGCTTTTTTTATTATTTCCGGTTCTCTCGCTTTTTAGTTAATTGCAGGTTTCGGTTGGAAGAATCTGCAAATGGGAGAAATAAGTACCTAGAATACTTAATCACAAGACGGTTTGGTTCTGTGTCAGGTGATCTACACCGACACATTTTCAATTATTCCAATATTAATCTCACTGGTATTGAGCTTTCTGTTCTATCCCGTGGATTGGAATTTTGTATTCCTCCCTCTGTTGTTAATAAGGAACGGATCTTGTCTGAGTTTGAGTTGTTATACTCTCAAATCATCCATCATGTTCCTATATCCGTCGAGAAGTGTTCTGAGGTTGTTTGAGTTTGCCACTGAAAACTCTGCGCTAGGTTGCGAGAAAGATTCTCTCGGCTGGCGCAGTATTCATTTTCAAACGATTAGAGCTTTACGCTCGCGGGGTGACATTTATATCACCAAGCCAGACAAGGGTGCCGGTGTCGTGATTTTGAATAGATCGGATTATATTGCAAAGATGCATAATATATTGGATGATCCATCTAAATTTACAGTTATCGGTCCAGCCGATACTCCCGATAACACCGGCAAAATAGAAGCTAAACTTCAACGTTGGCGGTTGTCCAAGTATAAGGACAAATTAATTTTTAAGGACATCTATAGTAGGATCAGACCAGTGGGCTCGCAACACCCTAGAATGTATGGCATTCCAAAATTTTATGAAGACGGAGTCCCACTCAGACCTATTTTGTCTATGGTGGGCTCCGCACAACACGAGTTGGCTAAGTGGTTGGCTGAGATTCTCCAACCTGTGTCTCTTGCTCTGTCTGCGTACAATGTCATCGACTCCTTCAGATTTTCTAGTTTCATTAGAAACTTAGATTTTTCATCTAGGGATAAATTTATGGTCTCCTTTGACATTGGCAGTTTGTACTCAAATGTTCCATTAAACGACACTATTAACATTTGTGTAGACATGTTATATAGAGGGAGTTTAGGTGCCGCGGCAATTCCCGGGGAGTTATTCCTGGAATGTATGCTATTGGCAACTGAGGGGGTCGAATTTAGCTTTGACGGGACAGTATTTGCGCAGACGGACGGTGTTGCTATGGATAGTCCTTTGGGTCCTTGCGAATATTTTCGTGGGATTTCATGAGCGTCTGCTATTTGAGAGAGTAGCTGAACCTTTGATATATCAACGATATATTTATTTGGCAGCGCCATTGATGCTGAAATTTTTTTAGTTCAGCTAAATTCTTTACATCCTTCCCTTCAGTTTACCATGGAGATTGAAAGGGATGGATGTCTCCCATTTTTAGATGTCCTTGTTCAGCGGCGGGACGGTGCTTTCGTGACTTCTGTTTTTCGCAAACCAACTTTCACAGGTTTGTATACTAATTGGAAATCGTTTGTCCCTAAGTCTCGTAAACTGGGTCTGAGAGAAACCTTGGTTCACCGTGCCTTGAATATTTGTTCTCCTGAATGTTTAGAAAGCGAATTAATTCGCTTGCAGGAGATTTTCGAAGGCAACGGGTACCCGGTTAATGTGGTGAAACAGGTAACTGATCGCAAGATCAAACGTTATAAAGAACCTAAGGTTGAAGGACCTAGCCGCTGTCCATTGTATCTGAAAATACCCTGGCTTGGTAGATGTTAAACTGTAGCCGACAAAGTTTTGGCATGTGTTTCGTCCTGTTATTTTGCCGTTCAATTACGTGTTGTTTTTCAGACTAGACCTGTGTTTCCTTCCTTCAGTAAAGATAGGTTGTCCTATTTTCGAAAAAGTTCCATTGTTTACAAATTTAAATGCTGTTGTGATGCGGCATACATAGGTTGGAGAATTATTTATTATACGAAAGTATAAATATGGCACTAGGCCTAAAATGGAGATTGGTGGGGGGCTGGTATTCATCTGTCCTATCGTTAACTTAACTAGCCTCTATCACTGACCCAATCGTTCTTATATTTCTTTCACCAAAACGATCCAGTCACACAACACTATCTTACACAAACACCACAATGCCACACACTCTCTCTCTAGGACCTCCTACCTAAACTAATTTTGTACAGTTTTGTGGGGGCTGGGATGATAAAATAAAAACCCCAATGTTCTTGATGATTCAAATATTTACAAAACTAAACAAAACTGATGTTAGTATGGGGAAGCCCTCACAGTCTAAATGTGGCAGTGAAAGCAGTTAATTGGACGAAAATACTGCGGGATTATAAATAAATATGAATCATTTATACAATCTACAATTACTCACACATCCACTCACACATTTAGACACGATAACAAATACGAAATCACACGCTCGAAACGAAAAGGCATCCCACAGTTGCCAAAGAACCGCCATCACTGTCACCTAAATGGGAAGGGGATGGGGAATATTAAACAAAGATAAAGGGGACAAAAATAAAAGTGGGGAGGGGCTATGACCATTCATAACCTAGCTAAGTTAAAATTAATTGTTCAATAAACTAAACAAAAAAGCCTTAAGCTAAACTAACACTGGGCTGGGCTGATCACGTTTAAAGCAGGTGACCAATCTCCTCTAGCCTAGGTCACCTCCAAGTGGAAATCTAATCTAGCCCCTTTCATGCTCACCAAATGCGAAGCAGTCACCCACCTTTCGCTAAATTTTGATGAAGAGTGCCGCCTCCTTTCCGCCCTGATTTTGATTTTAAGCTGATGCTTAAAAAACAAAACCAGTCGAGAAGAGGAAAACTTCTCACCTTCATAAAATTCCTTCTGTCGCGTCGTCCAAATCACGACTCTCAGAATGCCGAGTAAACACAAGAACACATAGTGTTCATTCTTTTTCAACTGCGGCACAACATTGCTATAAACGGCACTGGCTTCAAGGACAAAAAAATTTCCACCCAAGACGCGAACCATGTAGCCTTCAATTAACTCACACAACGGCCGTAAAACCCTTCAGTGAAAGAAGATGTGGTCCAAAGACTCCACCCCCACACCACAGCGCACGCACTTTGGCGTAACTGCCAACGTCGCTGCATGGAGCCTTTTGCCGACCCAGAGAGCCTTCCGCAACACCAGCCAGGTAAGCGATGCCTCGTCGTTATTGAGACACCTCCACCCGGGCTCCCAAGGCCAGAGAGAGCGAAACTCCTCATTCCTCAAACCTAACTCTTCCCTCAGATCATCTTTGGCGCCCCCCCCCCGTACTAACACACGATATAATGCCTTAGGAGACAACAGTCGGTTGTCGGAGAGGCCTTCCTTGACCCGTGTGAAAAAGTCCCGAGCACGTCGACACTCGCGATAGAAGGATCACTCGGCACGAGGATTGCGCAGGGCCTCCTCCTCTCCCTCATGCACACTTCTCAAAGCTGGAAAAGCTTTCTTAGCGTCTTCCTTCCAGAAGAGGCCGTTACCCTCGTCTTGCGCACACATTCGGTCTAAGAATCTCAGCCGCAGCGTAGGTTGACGAATCTCAACGTTGGGCATCCCTAGACCGCCCTCAGTAGGATGGAGGCAACAGACCTCGCGACGCACCATAGGAGCTTTCTTGTGCCATAAGAAATGGAACAAGATTCTCACTAGTAAAACTAGTTTGGTGGACAGGAGGGGAAGAACCGAGAGCCGGTAAAGTAGGAGGGGGTAGATGTGCGAAGCACAAGCTTCCGCCCTCCCCTTCAAGGAAAGATTCCTCTGAGACCACAGACGAACTGCAGCCTCAGCCTTTTCTCGGACCTCCAATCAATTCATCTCCAACTGGAGGTCGGGGACAAAAAAAAAACAAAAAAAAACGCCGAGTATCTTAACAGGCCCGTCTGTCCAGCTGAAGGGCCCGGGAAGGGAAACTCCCTTTCCACGAACCCAACCGCAAGCCCACGGACTTATCGCGGTTGATCTTGGCTCCCGTTACCGTTTCATACCTGCTGATTTCCTTTCCGACTTCGTGTATCTCGGCACTGCTTTGTACAAAAGCAGTCACGTCGTCGGCATAGGCAGAATACATGGCCGAGGTGTTCGAACCAGGGAGGGTAATTCCTTGTAGGACCGGATTCGCCTTTAACTTGCGGAGGAATGGCTCCAACGCAAGAACGTACAGCATAGGCGACAAGGGTCAACCTTGACGAATAGATCTGAACAACATGAAAGGCTTCGACCTTACTCCATTCACTTCCACCACACAACTCAAACTCAGAAAAAATCCGTTCCTTATTAACAACAGAGGGAGGAATACAAAATTCCAATCCACGGGATAGAACAGAAAGCTCAATACCAGTGAGATTAATATTGGAATAATTGAAAATGTGTCTGTGTAGATCACCTGACACAGAACCAAACCGTCTTGTGATTAAGTATTCTAGGTACTTATTTCTCCCATTTGCAGATTCTTCCAACCGAAACCTGCAATTAACTAAAAAGCGAGAGAACCGGAAATAATAAAAAAAGCTCATTTCTATTTTGATTTTGTTCAAATTTGAACGAAAAGAACGTAAGCACCCATTTGAGCGATCAAACAATTTATCAAGCTCATACTTAACTAAAGAATGTTCAACTGAGGTATTAGTGGCTTTAATTCTGGCTAACCGCTTCTGAATATAAGAAGGCACGACACCACAAGACAAACATGATTTGACAAAAGATCTTCTGATTCTCAAATTATTCACCATATGCCATTCTCTTACAACCTGATTAATCTGGCCGATGATTTTTCCGGGGTACCGCCGACGTAAATATATAAATAACGATTTGTATCCACAGAAATTACTAATGGCTTTAAAAGGAACAGACGTCATATTATTATAATATACTATACGTTATATATTATAATAATATACGTTCCAGTGGCTCTCTCAGACCTATAAGAACAACACAATCTGTTCTGGATTCCGCTATTGGCCGACATCTTTTAGACAATCAAGTGTGTGCCTCGGCATATGAGGACAGCTGGTTTACTGCCTTGCACAGCGCTCGGTCTACACATCATCTACGTATTTTGGAAGCAATTTGCTTGAAAATTCAACAGCCGAGCCTGTGCAAACGGAAAGAGCGGTTTTTACGCTCCTTACAATTGCTGGTGAGTCTGTGAGTGTAACATTTTTTCACTTTTAAACACTCTTGTGGAATTATGTGTACACCCCCCCCCCTTACATTTTATGTGTATTTTTTTTTCAATAAATTTATTTTTAAACGAGTTCCATCGTCTCCAAATATTGTAAGTAATTTAATTTATTTTGCCTTGTCCTTTTCCTTAATTCCCTTAAAATTAAAGCCAACGAGAACCCTTGATAAGAGTTGGCCGAAAGGTTCCTCGGGTTTAAATAATATGACGTCTGTTATTTCTAAAGCCATTAGTAATTTCTGTGGTTACAAATCGTTATATATAGTTCCCTCAGTTTTAATGATGACAGACAAGAGTCGGTTGGTGAATAGAAACCCTCGAAGACAAAACCCCTGGACAACTATAAAAACAAAGGGGTAAATTCTACATCTCGTAACCCCAAGAAAGATAAAATCTTAGAAAAGAGTTACCCTGCTACAATTAAAGACAATGCAAATGGTGCCACAGAAAACAAGACAACTGGGGAGTCACCCTTTTGTTTGAACTTTACTCAGTTGAATTACTAACTGCACGGAGTTCTTAGAGAGGAACAGCTCTTGAAAAGGGATGGGCTTTTAGAGAACCACCAAGAATTACAGAGGTTCAAAAACAGAATGATGTGAGTCTTCGTGGTGGACAAGCGGTCACACAAAATTTGTCGCTCCAAGAATGATAGTGATTCGATCACTGATGCCTCTAGGTGTCAAAGCACAGAGAGTCATAAAAAAGATTGGGTTTTTCATGCGGAACATTCTGATACTCACAGCGCAAGACTGTCAAGAAATGATACGGCGAGACCTCATACCAAAAAATCATAGTAAGGACGAAGAATGAGGTACAGCGTGGCAGTTTATGAAGACCCTGTTTATAATGTTGGAGAACATCTGGCTGGATTTTAGCCTGTTTGGCAAGATAATGTCACATGTGACAACTTGAACGGGCAATGGAGCTTCGATATTATGTTTGATCAGTTGGCTTTCGTCTCTGTCATCAACTTTTTAAACTTTTTTGACCAGAAAACATCGGTTAATTTTATCGGGCAATTGGAACACTGTTTCGTGCCTTCTTGTTTTTTTTCTTTTCCCAACTCATTTTTTAAGCAAAGATCAAGAAAGAAAGAAGACTGTTCCCTTCATCAGAATTTGGCAAAAGGTGGATGAGTCTTGCGCGTATCTGTCAAGTGAAAGGAGCCAACTGAGAGTGGCATTTTGATGCCGGTTAGGCATTAGAATATCAAGGGCACTGCATTAAACTCCATCCAAATAGCGGTTAGTTTAGGTTTGTTTTTCTTTTAGTTACGCCAAGTTAAAACTTAGCCAAAGTATTAACCCAATTTTTTCCCTATTTAGTTTAATTCCCACTATCTCCACTGTTAGGTAATCAGAAATATCAGATCCTGGTGAATGCGGGCTATTTTTCGTTTTCGAGTGTGTTTTTCGTATTCGTTGTTGTTTCTGGATCAGTGTGTAATTGTGTTAACGGTTGGATGAATAATTGTTTGATTTATACACGCCCCGCATAAATTTCGTCATGCTAAATTATGTTTTTTGTACCATTCAGAATTGTGAGGTTTATTACTAACACGATTTGTTTAGTTTCTGGTAAATATATCCATTGTATAAATACTCATTGGGGTTTTTCATCTTTAAATTTGTTATTTTCCACTCTCCACAGACAAATTGTACATGTGAATTTAGTTAAGTTTTCACAGTCGTTGAGGCATTATGGTGTTTTCAGTACGAATGGTAAGTAAGAATATGATGTTTTCGTGCAAGGGATATTGTATATACTACTTAAGTCAACGATTGTGGCTAACTAAATTAATTTAAGAAAGACAAAAAACCAGCCTTCTACAATCTCCATTTTTGGCTTTGTCTACATTTTTTTAATTTCTACAAAAATAAATACTATTACCTTGATAAAGTCACTCAGAGACGAAACGAGTTGCCCCAAATACAGTTTTCACTTGTCTCCTTTTTTATTAATATATATATAATTCCAAGTGAAGAGGACTCAAATTTTTTTTATATTTTGAGTGCTCTGGCATTTATTTTATTATGAACAGTGCTGAATATAATGAGTATTATAGAGCTTGATATAATATAATATAATTATATGGTTATGTAAATTATACATTGAATTGACATAACCATATAATTATATTATATATATATATATATATATATATATATATATATATATGTTTTTAGGAACTTAAGACTGGTTTTTATTTTAGTTGTTTATTACTTTACCATGTTCGCAATTCTACCATCTCCCTTTCGTCATTCTTTGACTGTCCGTCGCTTTCTCCCTACATTTCTGCCAGTTTCGTATCTATTAAGAAGTGTAGATTTAATTTTTCATTCAGCTCAACTGGTTTTGCCGAGTTGAATTACCAAAAAAGTAATATTTTTTCGTAGATTAGAATTAATTTATTTCACTTGTTAATTTCCTATGTTTGAACTACTTCTCTGCTTCCTTTCTATCAGAAGTACTTTTCCGCCGGTTTAAATCTTGAAGTTAAAACTTAGTAAATTCCAATTTTCATTTTTCAATATGAGTAGATACGCTCTCTCATAGCCCGGTTTATACTCCTCCAGCTTCTCTTGAACAGGAGTAGAGGATCATCCCTTGTTCTCTCTCTCTCTCTCTCTCTGGTAAGTTATCTTGGTGTTTTGTGTTAAAAACCCTCAACCCATCTTTTAGTCAAACTTGTGAAATATAAAAATGTCTTTAAAGGTGTTAATTTTGGTATCTGAGTATTAATTTACATGTTTTTAAAAGGAGAGAAATGTAAAATAAAAAAAAGAAATGTCGTTTAATGCTTTGATTTTTTTTTTGTAGCATTTGCTTTTTTTTTTTGTAGCATTTGCTTTTTTTCTTTTTCTTTTCTGAGACTCGCTACTGAGTTATGCAAACTCCGATGAGTTAATTTGTTCAAAAATTGATTTCCTATCTTATGAGTAAAAACTTAGTAAATTTCATATTTTTAATTCGAGTAGATAGGATCTCCTACTCTTGAACAGGGTAAAGGCTCATCCCTTGTTTCCAGTTTTCCCGGTCCTTTCTCTCTACTCAGACCTTAATAATGGTGTATTTTCAAGTTTTTTGTGGTATGTGTGGATGGTGGCAATTTCTCTTAAAACTAAGAGTACCGGGTCGGCAGCTTTCTGGTTGCTGATTCCGACCAATAGTTAGGAACCCGAACACTTGAGTAGCGTATAGAGAGGCCGCTCTGATTAACAGTCACATAATAACGGGGAATCTCGAGCTGATGCTCTTTATATCTCGAAAGCATTTGACAGTATTGGACCTTCTGTTCAAGCTCCAGAGTTACGGTACTTCTGGAAGATTGTTTGATTTAATCCAATCGTGCCTATCGAATCGTAAAATGAAAGTCGTTTAGAATGGGCAAGCTTCCAAATCCTTTCATACAAATGCGGGTTTCTTTCAAGGTCCTACACTTTTTCTGATCTTCATCAATGATCTCTCTCTCTCATATATATATAAGGTTGCAATTAATATTTACAGCCTAAATGAAAATATAGTCTGATGGAAAAAATTTTTTATTATTTCTAAGACTATCCTTATTATCAATGGAGAAAGTTCTGGAAAATTTCAGTAGAACACTCATTCTTTGCTGAAAATTTTATCCTGTCCAATTGATCTCCTTCCCGCTTTTAATGTTTTTGCGATTAACAGAAAAGTACCTGTCATCTTCTTTCAGAAAAACTAAATTTGTTTTGCAAGTTACGTTCGAAGATTGTTCTAAAATATCATATATTAAAATTTGATCTTTTCCTGAAATTATTCTGCAGTGCATTAGATTTTTTAATCGAAAACAATAATTACATATATTTGTCAATATTTCTCAGATGAAGTATTGTAATTATTTATTCTATTTATATTGTTCAAACTGTTGTCCTCATCTTTGTTGTAATATTTATGACATTTCGGTTGATTAATGGTTCGACCTTCTTTAGGTGATTACAATTTTGAACTGAACCGTTTATTTTGTTAACCGGGGGAAATTATTCTAGTTCTACGAACCATGCCTCTTCATGTCTCAGTATCCTTTTTCTCCCTTTAACTCAACTCTACGAATATTTTGCTTATTTTTGCTGTAACCAGCTATTGAACTCACAACTATTTGAGTCAAATCACAGGAATAGTGTAAATAAAGTGTGACGTATTTTCTCTTTGTGAAAGCTGAAGGTGTTTTTGTTCTTTGGTATAATATTGTGTGTGTGTGTGTTTGCTTAATTTTAGAAAATTATTTGTAAATAAGATACACATTCTCTTGCAAATAAGACGCTGAAGTATTTACATTTTAAGAATGATGAATTGTAAAAAAATTCCTCAAATCCCTATACATACTGCATACCGTGTTCTTTCTCTCTCACGCTCTCTCTCACGCTCTCTCTCTCTCTCTCTCTTCATTTTTATTTAAAAATATTCTTTGTCACACAACTGTTATCACGCGATTTCATGTTTGAATTATTTGCCTTTTATATACACTGCCTAACCAATTCCTGTTTAACGATATTATTTTATCCCTATAAGTGAAAATATGTCACCTTATTTTCCTTCACTAAATTAATTTAATTAAATATATCTGTCAAATGAAATACTTTATGCTAATTATAATTAATCAATAATATGTGCAAATGAGAAAAGTGGATCTAACTCCCTAATTTTCTAAAACAAGATGCAGCTATTTATTTAATAAAATAAAGTCGTTCATAATGCATGGAAAAATGTTGAACATTCAGATATGTTCAATCAAAAATGTCATGAAGTTAACAAATAAATAAGATTATTGGTGTGCATATTTAGAGGTTGACATTTTCGGTCAGAATATCAGATTCTCTCAACAAGAATAAAATAATTGATTTCATATATGTATTTTAACATTGCTAATAATGTTGATTATGTTCTTGAAAAACAAATATATATATATATATATATATATATATATATAGTCATCTACATACAAGCCTGTTTCGCTGTATAACAGCTCATCAGTGAGACTAGATATCCGTTTATTTCAAGATCGAATCGACCAATCTGGCATCAGTTAGAGGTCTACTTCTAACCTATCGGCCCACGGCTAAGAGAGGAGAAGATTTTAATGTGTATACACACGCCAGCAGCCAAGATAAATATGGGCGTTGTAATAAAGTAACTCTTAGATTAATTTCTCAAGTCCTCTGAAATGTCACTATGTATTTAAGTGTATATATATATGCCTTTGTATGTTCTTTAATAATATGATATCCCCTAACCACGAAAGATTCTTGGACACCTATATACCAAGGAAAAAGACTGTTGTCAGAAATATCCATCATGAACCTGTGGCTACAGATTTCTTTTAAGGATGGTTTTTCTAAAGAGCAATGAGTATATTTGATGTCATAAACCATTGTAAAGAGGCAGGCCTAAGGCTAACGGAATTCTATAAAAATGCATTTCAAATGGAATTACCGAACATTTAGAAAACTTTGTGACAAGTTCAAAAGATCGAAGAAAGACTGAATTTAAATTCTAAAAATGGAGGAAGGATTGAAATGTTACTGAAAATAGAAACTGGGATGGAAAGGCACTGGTGTGGAGAAATATAAATAATGAAAGAAGATATCTTTAAATAGGAATAAAACAAAGTCGATTTATTTATTTCTCTGTCTACTCATATCAATATATGTATACATGACTCTATATATCTGACTGTATATTTCCATCACTCTCTTCGTATCTATTTTCCCTCTCTTAGTACCAATATGTGTTTCTATCTCCATAATCCCCCTCTCTTTTCCGCTCATTTTCTCTGTATATATCTCTCTTTGCATCTCTCATTTTCCCTCCCACTCTGTATATTTCTTCTCACCTTACTCTCTCTCTCTCTCTCTTTGCATCTCTCACTCTCCTTCCCATTCTGTATATATCTTCTCATCTTTCTCTCTTGTGTCTATCTGAATTCATATTTATTTCTATTCATATCTATAGCAATTGTTATTTATTTCTCTCTAGATTTGTTTCTATTTAAGTCAGTCTGTGCCCATCTACGCCCTTAACTCAGTCTGTTGCTATCTATTTGAGAAATAGCTATTCTATCACCTCCAGCTTGAACAGTCATGATGCTGAATAACCAAAGATTCGGTTAATCGATAAATGACAACACAAATTTCGTTATGCATAAGCAAACCTGCTGAGAACAGCTGTCGTTTGACCGAGAGCAAAAAAAAGCAGGCTCTGGCTTCGGCTGTGAGGTAAGTAGCAACACTAGAACTCTCACAACACACGTTTTATCGCTTTTTTCAGCAAAAGATATATACGTCGTTACGCCTGTAAACGTTCTGAATGTAGGATTCTGACTTTTACTTCAGTTATTCTTTGATATTCCTTTTGTTTACTGTGAAATCCACACACACAGACATGCCTTAGGATTTTATGGTATTTTCTTTATGCATGACTAAAATGCAATATCTCTGAACAGAATGACTCCACATCAATTATATACAACGTTGGACCAATACTCATCACTATAAAACAATTATTATCTCAATTTTGATGTGCGATCTTCACTTTATAGTGTTCGATCCATGCGATTAATGGCGGAAACGTTAGAATAAGGTCATTTACGAAGAAGGCGATAATGTTTAAAAAACTATATTTGTCATAATAATAATTTTTTCATGAGATATCACTGGCCTAACCACACACACACACACACATACATACATACATACATACATACATACATACACACACACACATCTCTATATATAAAAGGCAATCTGTGAGTCTGTTCTCTATGCACGCTTACATTTTTTAAGCTACGCCATTCAAACTTTCTAGGGACACATATCTACAGGGAAGCCAGGTCAACACATACTTTTTGAGTTTAAGTTCAGCAAATTTTCCCTTTCGCACTTTTTGGCCAATGGAGCGGAGTGTTTATATTTGCTCCGTAAAACATCTAAGCTCTAAGATGGTTGCTGAATTACGTCACAGAAATCAAATCATACGTGTCAAACGTGACTAAAATATTTTTTTATTAAAAGAAAATGAGCCTTTATATTTAATTTTTATTCCGACGTTTTAAAAATTCATTTGGTCAACAAAAAATGTGAATATTTTCCCTATAATTTTGAAACAAAAGAAATATTTTTTAAAAAAAAAGTGTTTTTTCAAACAAAAACAAAATATGGGAAAAAAATGGCATCTTCTACTACTAAAATGTTCTGAGTTGCACGGGCAACGATGGGCTATGATGCTAGTATATATATATATATATATATATATAGTGCATCGAGGCAGCAGATAATTTTCTAAACATATACTGTTAAATATAAGAGAAAATGAATGTCTATTATGTTTAATCATGAGCCGTTCTAAACATCGTATTTTGGCTTTAATTTCTGTTGAAAATATAGACAAACATTCTCCAATATTTGGATAATTTTTATTAAGTTGGTTCTAAGCTTTCGGCTCACATCAGCCATCTTCAGAGAGGTTACAAGGACGTTAACACAAAAACATCCACCATCAGTGACTATTTTATCTTGTGTTGACATAAAACTCGGCTAAGCAACGGCAACAGTTACCAAAAATAGCAAACGCAGTTCGCAAATTTGTAATGCGGTTCTATGACGCCACACCGCGCGAGAGCTCGAAATGATAACAGAACCATATATTTAGATGCAATGTAATGTGTAATGTAATTATATATATATATATATATATATATATATATATATATATATATATATATATAATTGTTCATTTTCACAGCATCCGTTTTTATACAAGTTTAATTAAAGACAACTGGAAAGATAAATCGATTAAGCTTTTTATTCGTCATTTTTTATTTAAGCTTTTAATTCAATTTTTCTTATCTTCGTATAACTTATTTCTTTTCTGGACAAGTATGCAAAACAGTCAGAATATTCGGCATATTCAAGTGTTTTCATCTATTCTATTAGCTATTATCAAAGATATTTTTAAACTGAAGATTTATATTTTTACATATGTGCATCTATAGTGATGGAAATATTTCTTTGATTTTTCACACATGGTCAGTAAATTGTGGCCATGTTCATAGTTGATATTATTGAGTACTGGTTTTTATTATTGATGATTACATTATTTTTAGTTTTGTTTTTTAAATATGGATGAGGCTTTTATAGTTGTATTTTTTTACGAATATGTTGCGGACTAAGTTTGGTAGTGTTCCATGCGTGTTTAAATGGGTCCTAATTGAGATTTCATCAAAGAAATGTAACGTAAGTCAACTTAATAGGCATGTCCAATAAAAGTATTCAAGAATATGTATAAATATTAATCTGTTTCACCTCTGTCTAACATATCTAATGTTCTAAGAATGTTAAACTACGCCAGCACAACTAAAATATCAATCTATGATCTCAATGCCTAAATTTATAGAACGGCGTTGGTAGAAAATTTGATTTCTTCTCCCCACATTTTATATATTTTAGGTTATATTTTAAATTAAGATTTTAAATTTTTATTTACATGTGACATTAGAACATTTAAATTTTTAATCTTGTTATTAAAAAAGCAGTAACTTAAATGTATAAGATTTAATTCCCTTGAACATCGAGTGAACTTAAATTCAAATCTATTAGGCTGTCAGCTTCAAATATGCACCTGATAATTGCATAACGCATGAAACTCAGAGTTGTGCCATAGACGTAGGATAAGCTGTATATTTGATCATATATATATATATAATAGAGCTCTGCATATACATTGAGCAGTTTTATTAACATCTGAATAATAATACAATACATATATGCACCCTCATGTATATTTATTACTTTACGTCATGATAGATAGATAGATGTCCAGTCCGTAAACTGCGAGAATAATCCAAGCAGATCAACTTAATATAAAATATTAAGTGGTATATCTATATAAAGAGCTCAGTGGATGTTATTCAGGGCAATATAATATTTATAAATGAAAAATCAACACGTTATTTAAATTGGGTATAAATTATAATTCATTTCAATAAGCTAAATTAGCTCATTTCATCATCCCATTTGGGGGTATCCAGGTTATTAAATGCCTACTTCTAATTCTATGGATACGTATGTATGTGTAACCCCACAAATTAACACACCTATGTACACTAACTTATATCCACAAACACACATGCGCAAACATCCATATATGTGCATACAAATGTGACTGTGTTTATGCTTATACATACCTACAGACTTACATTTATTCAAGCCCACATACGAATCTTGCGTTCGTATACTCACATATATATTTTATAAAGACGGGATGACGCCAATACCTCTGTCCTGACTATTTTTCCTTTTTCCTTTTTCTTTTTTCTTATTCTCTTCAGTTAAAGGAAATGCTTTATTCCGGAAAAAAAATTCTGTACCAAATGGAACGAATATTGTGTGGTCTGATGAAATGAGCTAATTTAGCTTATTGAAATGTATTATAATTTATAACCAATTTAGATGACGTGTTGAGTTTTCCTTTATATATATATATATATATATATATATATATATATATATAACGTAGAATACTTGATATATAAGTCAGGTAAATTCCGATACAGACGAACTCAAAAGAACTCAATGTTAAATTTATTTATTTAATTTAACAGAGTAATCTACTTTAGAAAATATTTTAGATATTCTACAATTTAATAGGTAATACGTATTTCGCAGCACAAAAAAACTGCTCGTCAGACCCAAAAAATACAACAGTTAATTAACTGTTGTATCTTTTGGGTCTGGCGAGCAGCTTTTTTTTATCGGCTGCGAAATACGTATTACTTATGATATTGTAGAATATCTAAATAAATTTCTAATATATATATATATATATATATATATATATATTGAAAAATATATGACAAAGTGAAGATGTTTACTTGTAACGAGTTTCGTCCTTCTGGACTTCATCATACTAAGTTTATGTTAGTGTAACTACACATGCGCTGGAACGAGGAGTTCCAGGGATTTTAGAATTATATGTGTGTGTGTGTGTGTGTGTGTGCGCGCGCATATGTGTCTAGAGAACAGACACGAAAAAAGAGATAAAAATGAATTTGATGTGTTTTTTTGTTTGTTTTTTTTTTTTTGCTGTGGTTAGCAAAGGAAATAGAATTGAAATCAAGAGTTTATAAATGTATTCATAATTACTGTTTATCAAATCATTTTCGAAACATTTGTATCGGATTCCAATGCGGAAATTTCGTTAATTTTTTTTAGATTCGTTTGTTTTGTTTCATTTAATTATTTTGATCCATTCTATCATTCATGTGTTGCCTTCATGAAATGCTGTTAATTTGCTTTTATATTATTCTGACCTCAAAATATTTCCCCTCTTTTTTGGAAGAAAAAGAATTCTTCCAATTCTCATCTAAATGCTAATCGAATGCTTTAAGATTATTTTGAAACTTTCAAGATCCTAAAAATTATCGGTTTTGTTTTTCTATATTTTTGTTATTTTCTTCATCATCATCTTTCTTGCTCTATCTATCTATCTATCTATCTATCTACTAACACGAATGTGTCCAGTAATGTGTTTATTTGCCAAGATTAACTTCGTCTGAAAGGAAGACGAGATGATGGCTGGGCCCAGCGGAGTCGGTTAAACAATTTGCCTGCGAACTGTACATGTTAGCCGTCGTTCGGCGTTGCATACTTACTGTTGTGTTGAGGAAGTTAGTAGGAAAGGAAGACACGAACACGGGACTTGTAACAAGATATATGGAAAAACAAAAATACAGAAGGGTAAGTCTGAGTCGAAACCGCCTCTCAGCTGTGACAAATAGTCATATATATATATATATAGTCTGTCTACTCCCTGGCGTCTGTGCATACACAGCCTAGCCGGTATTTGTAATGAACGGAACAGTCCATTATAGAGGGGATTTACCCCAACACTTACTTTATTGGTTAAACATCTTTTCATGCGCAGGTATTTATATTAGTTATGTCCCGGAATTAACGGCATTTAACATTAACGCTCGTGGCCTCCCCCAGGCACTTGTACTCCTCTTAAAATACCCACTTAGAACCTCACACACCTTTCCGCTTTGCCATCAGCTACTTTGTCACATCCTCTTCTTTAATCTCGATCATAATCTTTCAATATTTAGTTTAGCTTTGGGAAAAGCCAGAGATCAATGGCATTCAAATTTAGATTTTCGAGCTGAACAGACCTCGGTTCTGCAATATTTTGACAAATATCCTTGTCAAGGTCACATTCGAGACAATTAAAATGACTAGATTCTTTCCAGACAATCCTTGATATCCCGTGATCTTATAAATATCTCCTTATCAATCGCCGATTCTCCTTTGTTTGCTCGCACCCGCATTTAAAGTTTCCGGGTGCGTTGATTGTTGAAGTTTTTACAAGAAGTGAATCGATTTCAACAGATTCATGGGCGTTGGTGCTAAAATGTTATATTGGCATTGAATTATCTTTGAAGCTCTTCATGGTTATTTGAATAATTTCTTCAGAGAAATGTCCAAGTTTAAAGTAAAATTTTAAGCATATACGCTGAGAATATGTTGATCACGCAATATATACGCTCACACAATATCTTTTCCTTACTTACTGTATAATGCCATGAGAGAGTCTTTGTCAATGTATGCAAAGTAATGTCCTCTATTGTTCGTTACCGAGTTATATCAAAAAAGTACACCTGTTGTTGGGATATTTAAACTGACTGCATAGATTCAGATTGAAGCTCTGCTTTGTATGTAAGTAGCCTGATGAACAACTCTCCGGAAGCAGCTTCTGTCCCGATAACCAACCTGATCACTCTTCGTCTACAAGTCCTGTGATGACCAGCGTGTAGACCTAGGAAAATGACTGTATTGCAAAACTTCTGTATTCCACCTCAATAGCTAAGCAAATTATTTGCTATCCTTTGTCTCGATATTTTCCAATAGCTCAATCTAGTTTTATTTGCTGTTCCTCTTGTCGGTCTCCTCAGTGTGATAATCCCTGGGTACCGTGAATTTCAAGAAAAAGATTATCTTTGAACCACTCATGATCAACACCATGCTGAGCCTCCGCGCTATTGAAACTACGGTTTCTTATTATTTTTGTTTTTCATGTCGCATTTCAATTTTATTTGCTGTTTCTCTTGTCGGTCTCCTCAGTGTGATAATCCCTGGGTACCGTGAATTTCAAGAAAAAGATTACCTTTGAACCACTCATGATCAACACCATGCTGAGCCTCCGCGCTATTGAAACTACGGTTTCTTATTATTTTTGTTTTTCATGTCGCATTTCAATTCAGAGTATATGGCCATGATAGCTGATGCTAGCGTGTCGTCAGCTCTTGAAAGTCATGTCTTCCTCACCGGTTGTAGTCGATTGCAGTGCTTAATTGAATTTCTGTGGCCTTGAGGACAAAACCATGTCATTAGCAGCAGTGATGATTGCCCAACATCAGTTGAGAACGTGCTTTATAGTCACTCTTTTCACACCTGAGCAAAGCTGGTCGCTCTTCCTTTACTAGCAGAACAAGTTATGAGTTTGACAGAAACGTTATATATAATCTGTATTAAGAACTTTATTCGGTAGCATCACCCTCGCAAGAACTTAATAATGACCCTCATTTAAAAGCTCTTAATTGTGCAGATTGGGACGCCATAGATTAAAAGGGGTCTAGGATTCAGATTGTCAAATGGGCCTATAGCTAGCAAGAGTAACAGATAATGATTCTGAGTTTTGGTCGTTGTGTCATAATGGATGATCACGTCGTTTGAATGATTATTATTCTAGTTGATGATGATTCTGTATTTCGCCATATTGTTTTTTTTTTTCACTGTGGATCGAAAGAAATCTAATCCTATTGTGTAAATGAATGATGAGCACAACATATTGATTTGAATATGGATTTCATATTTCCTGATATCGTAAATAGTGACTATATTTCAAGGTGAAAAAGAGATACCGAACTACTTCTATAATGTTTCCTAGGAGAGCTTGCTAGGAGAACTTAGTGGTGAGATTCTAAGTGACAGACAAGAACGAAGTATATCATTCTGCACCTATGAGGTAAAAAAGCAACTAATGTTAATATGAAGTGGTTCCGATAACATTCTCTTTTCTTCAATCACACAATGAACTTCGTAGCGTATAATAATTGTGAGACAGAAATTCCTTGGACCTAACAAGACTTTGTGGAAGTCCCTATATCAGATATTAGAATAATATTTAAAACACACGTACGTACACAGATATACATATATAACGATTCGGATATAAATAAAATAGAACCTTAAAAATGATGTGGAATAAAGACAAAAATCAAACATTTCTTTACCAACTCGTTTCGTCGTCTGAGAGAATTTATCAAAAGTAAAAGTAATTTTTCAAAATGTAGGTATGAAAACGACTAAAATGAAAAATATTAAATTTTCAGATTAAATACAAGAACGCTCTAGAATATTCTTAAAGCTAATTCTGTAAAGGAAACTATGAGGGACGCTAAGTGATTTAATTTAATCTATATATATATATATATAAAGCAATCTGTGTGTGACTGTTCCTTATGCACGCCTACTTTTTTAAGCTACGCCATTCAAACTTTCTAGGGACACATATCTACAGGGAAGCCAGGTCAACACATACTTTTTGAGTTTAAGTTCAGCAAATTTTCCCTTTCGCACTTTTTGGCCAATGGAGCGGAGTGTTTATATTTGCTCCGTAAAACATCTAAGCTCTAAGATGGTTGCTGAATTACGTCACAGATATCAAATCATACGTGTCAAACGCGACTAAAAATATTTTTTAATTTAAAAAAAATGAGCCTTTATATTTAATTTTTATTCCGACGTTTTAAAAATTCATTTTTCAAAAACTCAACAAAAAGATGTGAATATTTTTCTCCGTAATTTTGAAACAAAAAGAAATATATTTTTTAAAAAGTGTTTTTCAAACAAAAACAAAATATATAAAATAAAAAGTGGCATCTTCTACTACTAAAATGTTCTGAGTTGCACGGGCAACGCCGGGTTATGATGCTAGTGTCTAATAAACGAAAGTGAATAAATATTATTCTTGAGTTTTTATTTTGTCATTTGCTTACATATATTGATTTATTTAATATAATTATTCATTACTTTATTTTAATTTGATAAATTATTTGTGTTCATTTATTTTAAACCCAAGTCTTTCTATTATTTCAAATAAATATATTGGCTTTTTCGAAAAGTACATGTCGATCTTTAAGTGAAATTTTAAAACAAAACAAAATTATACCATTAAATATTTATTCAAGAAAATATAAACCATTTTGTTGCACAAGGCTTCTACGTTTGCAGTGTTGACGAGATTCCGTTGGGACCTGAGTAGACTTATGTTATGAAGGGTTTAACAATTCAGAGCACCCTACACTTGATCCGCACTATCCTAAATAGTGTAAAAGATTATGAGCAAGCTACGCTGATCAATTTGGATCAGTCTAAGGCATTTCATAGGGTTGACCATCGGTATTTGGCAGCTGTCCTGCAGACCACCGGATTTAAAACCGACTTTTGCAGATGGAATAGCCTGCTGCATCGCTCCCTAAGCATTATGGTGGCGTTTTTCGGCGTTTGTCGGCGCTTTGGTTCAGATCAAAGTGTAGTATCTGTTCCTGACTTTGTTGTTGTCCTTTCGGTGGCAACTGTTTCCACCTGAGTTTATTGCTCGGGCAGTGTGTTTCGCCAGTTGGGCTCTGGTACGGAGCGGAACACCGGGGCAGTTGTTGTTCGTTATTGTTCGTTAGCCTCTTAGGAGGCAATGGCCTCTGATAGGCCAGACTCACCTGTTCCCTCCACCTCAGCCTGGGTGGGGTGGAAGGAGGGGGAGTGGCAGCTACCACCACCAGAAGCTCCAGCAGTACCTGAACTACCAGGGACGCCATCACCAGCTACAGTTCCAGTACCACCAACTTCTCAGGGACCAGCATGTGCTCCAGTACCAGCTTCCCCGGAACCTGCAGTTTCACCAGTGCCAGGATCGCCCATACCCTCTACCTCCGGTTGGAAAGGAGGAAAGATCAGGAAGGGCGAAGAATACTAACACGGCCTGCAGCAGAAGTATGCAGAGTATATTTCGGGCACGGAGTTGTTGTCTGTGCCAGAAAACTTGGCCGCCATTGAACCAAGGATTATATCCCTGCTGACCAAAGACCTCAAGACGCACAAGTTTGTGGGGATCAGCAGGGATAGCATCGAAGAGGCAATAAAAGTCCTGAAAATTAACGCCAAGGCCATTGCAAGGAGGAGCCACGCCATGTGGGATGTCCTACTTGGCACGTCCGAGGAGGCCAAGCAGTTGGCCGGAGCGATTTTGGAAACAAAGACACTCCAGTTCCAAACTGAATACATGGGAACGCGGAAGACAAAAATAACTCTTCACGGCGTTCCCATGGACATTTCGGAAGACCATGTCGGCGCCTTTTTTGCAAAGTACGGAAAGGTCGCCGAGGTCTCTTCGGTACGTTCAAAGTCCGGCCTCTTGACTGGTAACCAGAAAGGAGTTCGGCGACATCCCGAACATCCTCACCTGCAGGGGGCGTTCCATTTTTGTCATCGTTGGGGGCAGGAGACCCTTCTGCTGGGTCTGTGGGGCATCGGATCACGTCGCGAAGGCGTGTCCGACAAAAAATCCGGCCCCAAAGACCCAGCCAACAAAGCAGCAGCAGGAAAACCTGCAGCACAACCATCGGCAAAGGCTTCAGCAGCAGCAGCAGCAGCGGTACCGGAAGGCGAATGGAAAACGGTGGGGAAAAAGAAGTTCAAATCACCGGTACCTTCACCAACTAAGCCAACAAAACCGCCTTCCTCACCAAAAGTACTTGTCAAACAGGTCACCACACAAGGGAAGATAAAGAAATCTCCCCAAAAAGCGGAACCTGTGGTAGAACCTGTGGAGGAGATGGAGATGGAGACGGAGAGATCGGCATCCCTAAAACGTGGTAGAGAAGAGGAGGAGGAGGAACAGCCCGACAACATTAAGAGTCGACGCAGAAGCAGAAGCAGGGAAAGGAAAACACCAGTAGCAAAATGTTCGTCGTTACCGGTATCCCCGGAGAGACAATCATACGCCGAAAAGGCAAGGAGCCTTCCCTCTTCCCCGCAGAAAGCTTCCCAGCCCCCAACCTTCAAATTGACCCCTCTAAAACCAGTCACCTCAACTCCCACTCCCATCCCTTCTCCTATGCCCACTCCCACTGCAAGTCGGGCAAAAAAGAAAAAAGCCCTGCCCCAGGGGGAAGCGCTCATGAAAATAGATGAGGACATTGCCACAGAGTGGTCAGCGCAAAGGCGCAAATTATTGAAGCCGCTTCTAAAGCTGACCTCTGTGGATAATTTGTCTACAGAAGACCCTAAAAACTTTCCCCAGGCCCCAGGAGTGATTACCCTTGTGCGCAGCACCGGGGGTAACCTAAGGGTCTGGGACCATATCACAGAGGTCGAAAAGCTATATCCTAAAATATCAATGTTCAAAAATGATTGTCACTGACGGACGGATTACGTCCGATGTAGGAACTGGTTCCCTGGGACAATCCGTCGGGGTCCTGACTGCCAAAGATTTTCGTCCGGTATGTGACTAGATAGCCTTTGTTGCTTGTTTTTTTTCTTTCTTTTTTTTCTCTTTTCAGATTTAAAAGATGTCTATTAAGATAGCCAGCTTGAATGCGAGGGGCCTGAGGGATCGGGGTAAGGCGGCTCGCCTGCTTCGTGACCTCTCGTCCTTCGGCGTGGATGTGGCCGCGATCCAAGAGACTCACTTTGTTTGCGAAGCCGACTCGTGTGTGCTGGCTAACGACTTTGTCGTCTATTCAGCATATGGGAGCCAGCATGCCAGAGGTGTTTCTTTGCTGGTCAAGCGTACCCTGGATGCGAGGATTGACCTTGTCCATGTCGGTGCCGAGGGCCGGCTGATCGTGGCCGATATTGCAGTGAAAAGCAAGTCGTTCCGGTTGATTGCGGTGTATGCGCCCAACGATCAAGGTGAGCGAGTCTCTTTCTTTCGGCTGTTGGAGCCCTTCGTGGTGGATTCAACACGGCTAATCTTAGTTGGGGACTGGAATGCCATCCTAACCCCCAAATAGGATAGAGGGAGGGGCGCTAGCTGGTGGAGTGGTGATCGCAGCCTAGTTGATCTGATCGGCGAATTTGGTCTCGTCGATAGATACCGGGTCGATCATCCGGAAGGGAGCATGTGGACGTGGGCGCTTAATTGGCCTTCTACCCGGGTATCTTTGTACCTGGATAGGATGTTAGTGAGAGTGGCCGACATAGACTTCTTAGAATGTCCAACGTTCCACTGGTTAGGCTACACGGACCACAAACTCGTTTGTGCCCGTGTGGTGTTAGACTTTAGGCCTAGGTTGGCTGGTTATTGGAAGTTCAATCAGTCCTTACTGGACAGGCGGGACTTTCGTGACCAGCTGACTAGAGTAGTTCAGCGGGCGTTAATTGGGCGAGTCATTGGGAATAAGTGGTGGGATAGCCTTAAGGATAGCATTAGGTCTTTCGCCACCCAATACAGCCAACGGCTCAACCTAGATAAGGCTGTGAAGGCAAAGACACTTAGAGCTAATTACTCCCGGGCGGAGGCTGGTGGGGATCCCCTAGAGATAGCCGTAGCCAGGGAGGCCCTGGAGCGTTCGACTAGCGGGCGCTACATGGGCCAGGTAATTAGACATAAGTTAAGCAAGATGTCTTCCGAAGCTGTGAACATGGGCGCAGAACTGCGCAAGGAAGAAATTCGTCGGGCCGGCGATCGGTACATTCGAGAGGTGCGCGACCCGGAGGGGCATCTCCTAAGGTCCACTGACGACATGTGCGAGGCGTTCCGGCAGCATTTCGAACACCGGTTTACCAAGGAGCCTGGTCTCCGCGACGAGGAGTTTCGCAGCTATTTGGCTGACTTTCCCCGGCTTTTGCCGGCTGAAGCGGCTAGCTGCGAGGGAGAGATTACGGAGGACGAAGTCTACGCGGCTTTGAAGAAGGTCGGCAGAGGCAAGTCGCCAGGTTTGGATGGTTTGCCCTATGAATTGTACTTGAGGCTGTCGCACCTTTTTGTCCCGATCTTGACTGTCGTGTTCAACCACTGGTTTCGGCAGGGGTCCATCCCCGGTCGGATCACCAGGGGCGTGATCACGCTGTTGAGAAAAGGCAAGAAGGTTGGGTGGGAATTAGACGATTAGAGGCCCATAACTCTGCTAAACACAGAGTTAAAGATTTTGGCCAAGATCCTGACGAATCGCTTGCAGCTAGTTGCCGAGTCTCTGTTGGAACCGGATCAGACTTGTTCTGTGAAGGGACGAACAATTCAGAGCAACCTGCACTTGATTCGCACGATCCTAGAGGGTGTAGAAGACGACGAAGAGGCTGCGCTGATCAATATGGATCAGTCCAAGTCATTTGATAGGATTGACCATGGCTACCTGGCTGCTGTCCTGCAGGCCGCCGGATTCAAACCCGACTTCAGCCACTGGATTAGTCTTCTGTATCGCTCCCCCAAGGCTGTGGTACAGGTGAACGGGAAGCTGTCGAGCGCTTTCGCGCTGTCTAGGTCGGTCCGACAGGGTTGTCCGCTGTCGCCTCTCCTTTACGTCCTGGCGTTGGAGCCGCTACTTCGCCGGCTAAGGGACGAGGCGTGCAGTCCGGTCCTGCGTGGAATCAAGGTACCTGGAGGAGCTCGAGCCAGGGTTTCCGCGTACGCCGATGACGTAACGACCTTTGTGTCCTCCCGGAGTGACATAGAGGCGGTACAGAAGGCGCTTGAACGGTACGAACAGGTAACAGGGGCCAGAATTAACTGCGACAAGTCGTCCGGCTTGCGGTTAGGTGCCTGGAAGGGTGTTTCCCTCCCGAGGCCCTTCGACTGGACGGACGGGCCGGTCAAAATCCTCGGAATTTGGTTCGGTCCGGACTTACAGTTGAAGAAGAACTGGTCAGAAATACAGGCAAAGGTCGGCGCGTCGGTCGAGATTTGGCGTTGACGGAGTCTCTCCGTGAAGGGCCTGGCGGAGGTGTGTAACACATACCTCTTTCCCAGAATCCTTTACCGGCTGTCTGTACTTCCCCTTTGTGACGATCATGAGAAGGCGCTCGAGCGTTTGCTATTCTCCTGTCTGTGGAGAGGACGCAAACACATGGTCGACAAAGGAGTCTGTTGCCTCCGTCCGTGTCATGGGAGTCTGGGAATGCCGCACTTGAGGAGCCACGTGCTCGCTTCGAGGTTGGTATTTCTCAGGCGCGCGTTGACGGAAGATCGGTTGCTTGCCGGGGTGGTGAGGGACATGTTCCCTAGCCTCACTATCACTCCCCCGGTCTCGAGGCTTAGCAATAGGCCTCGTGGGCGGCCGAAATTCCTGCTCGAATGTCTGAAGGCCCTGCGGGCCATTCCACGGTCCAGTGACCTTTCACGGCCTAGGAGAATCTTCTATCGGGGATTAGTGGAGGGCGCCGTGAAGGATAAACTGCGGAGGAAACTCGGCATGTCGAGAGAGAAGTATCGCTCTCATTGGTCTTGGGCGCCAGGCGCGGATTGGCTCAACAACACTGAGTTCTCTCTGACCTGGCGATTGGCTCGGAATGGTTTGTCTCTCAACGACAAGCGTTTCGCAATGGGCCTGGCGGATTTGCCAGATTGTGAGCGTTGCAACCTTGGAATCAAGGAGACGTCTGCGCACGCCTTCTTCCATTGTTCGCGCGTTCGCCCGTTGTGGGAGCGTGTCGGAGAGTTGACTGCTCGTATCGCGCCGCGTGAACTCGTGCCCATTGATCGCGCATACGCCTGTGACAATGTGTCACCCCCGTACTCTGGAGTGAAGCGGATGGTGTTTCTGTCGCTACTGGCCACGGCTAGAATGGTGATTTGGATGACGAGTCTTGCGGGGTGGCCGTCTTTCGGATCAGGATCTCATCCGATATTTTGAGCACCAGCTCAAAATGAAGATTAGAACTGAACGGAAACGGTTGACTCCGACAGACTTTGGCAAAAGGTGGATATATGCAGCGAGCCTGGTTCGCGTGACCGGGGCTAGCCTTGATTTTCTCTTTTAGATCTGCTAGTCACATCGGGGTGGATTCCTTTGGAACCCCTCCCGCGGTTAAGGTAAGAATTCTTTTGTGTACCTAGTTAATGTGAGTGAATGTGTTTGTCCCGGCCTGTTCCCGGCTCCATTGCTTTTGTTATGATCCAGTTCGAGATTCCCACTGTCCATTGTTATTTTGTCCCGTTTTTCATTCTCGTCTGGGTCAGTATTATACATTCTCCAGTCCCATTTATTTTTGTACCCTGCTTCTCCATTCCCCTTAGAAAGAGAGCTTCTTGATTTTGTCTTTTAGGCAGAATACAGCGGCCTCTTTGTTTTTGAGGGTTTGTTTGGGCCCTACTAACCCCATGTATATATGTCATTTTGTTGAAATTGTTTTTGTTTTGGGGATTTTTTGTTTCTTCATACCCCCTTCCCATCATGTCATTTCATGTAAAAAATTTTAAAGTTATTTTTGTAAAATATTGTAAAAAATCACAAATTTTTATGTACATTTGAGGCGTTTTGTAGGTCCCCGGTATGCTTTGTTGTATTTTGGTGTATGATAAGTATGAGTGTTGATGGACAAATTTTTATGGTGAATGAGAAACATTGTAACGTATGTAAGGGTCGTGATTCTGATTAGCTAGGTATAGGATAGAGTATCTGAAGACGACCCCAAGTTTTGTTCCCCTCCCCCTTTTTCGGCCTTGTGCCATAATTCTGTAACCTTATCAGAATAAATCGTCGCTCCCTAAGCATTGTGGTATACAGGTAATCAGAAAGCGATCAGGCGCTTTTACGCTGTCTCGTTAGGGTTTCCCGCTGTGGCCCCTAACTTACGCTTTGGCGTTGGAGACCCTCCTTCGCAGGTTAAGGGACAGGGTGTGCAGTTCGGACCTACTTGGAATCGCTGTCCCTGGTGGGGCTCGAGCCACGGTTTCTGCGTACGCCGATGTATCCATCCCGAGGCGACATTGAAGTTGTACAGAAGGTACTTGAGCGGTACGAGAAGGTGACAGGGGGTAAAATTAATCGAAACAAGTCTTGCGGTTAGATGCCTGTTTGATATCAACAGATTTCGGCAAAAGGTGAGTAACTGTAGGAAGTTTGGTTTGCGTGAATGGGGCCTAACGATTTTCTTTTTTAAGTCCCTTATGGTACAACCTTCCCAAGGTTAAGTTAGACTTCTTTTGTGTAATGAGAGTAAATATGTTTCTAAGCGATTCTCGGCTTTCTTTTTTGTTATCATCCATGTCCAGATTCCCAACCTCCCCAGTTTGTTTCTGGCCCCACTTTTTCGTCGTTTCTGGTTCAGTCTTTAATTTTCCAATTTCATTATTTTATCTTTTCCCACTCCCTTAGAAAGAATGCTACTTGATTTCGCCGTTTGGCGAAATACGGCAGCCACTCAGATTTTTGTCGGGTGGGCGGGTCTTACTAACATTTGTTTATTTGAGTTTGATTTTTTTTTTTTTGTTTATATTTTATTTTGTTTTGGGCATTTCATCCCCTCCCCTTTTCATTCTCATATCATTAAATTTTTAAAATATATTTTTGCATCATTGTATATAAAATCAAAATCATCGTTTTTTCTTTTCAGGTTCCCCTGTAAATATGTGGTATTGTAGTGTGTTGAGAATTGGGAGGTGATGGCTGGGTTCTTGTGGTGAATGAGCAAATTCTAATGAGTGATTGGGTCGTGAATCTGATTTGCTAGGTAAACTTACAAGTATCATCATGTATACTCTTTAAAACCCAAGGCTCAGGTTATTACAGATTTTTCTGCTAGTAAAAACCATAAGTCTCAGTCTTATCATAAGTCATCGATAATTCTACTGATATGTTGTCGAATTCTTGGATTGACTCCATAAGAAGACCAAGAATTGATTTGTAAGTTTTTTGCATAATGCTTCGACTTCACAAACTGCATTACAGCAATTCATAAAGACCCACGTGTCGAGCTGGGAATCTGTTTTGTTTGAAATATTCCTAAAGTAAATCTTTTTTTTTTCTGCCTAATTTTAAACTTTAAGCTTTTCATGTTTAACTGGTTTTCTTTAATTTTTTTTTTCTTTTTTTTTTTTTAGCAGAAATCTCTTGACTGGACTTAAAGTTAAAACTTAGTAATCCACCACCATGTTTTTTGTTTGTTTTTTTTTTAATTGAAGTAGATAGATCTATTTATCGCCCGGTTCACACTTCACCCACGTCTATTGAACAGGTTAAGGGCTCATCCCTTGTTCCCTGTTTAGGATGTGGTTTCCGGCTTTCTCTTTTCTAATCTCTTCACTATTACGTAGGCCCCTGCACATCAGTGCCGTTACCGCCTTGCTCGGGGTGATACGATTAAAGTGAGAAATAACTTCATCCCACCCATTTCTTTTTTCAGCTTTGTGACACTTTTATTGTATATGACAATAATATCATTTTGGACGTTGGTGTTTACATTTCAAGTAGCGTTTTTGACGGGTTTAAAACTTTTATGGAGTTCTTTATTTTTTTACCCAACTGTCCGCTAAGTTTATTTTATATATTTTGTTCTGCATTTTTCTTCTTTTTTTTTTTTTTTTTTAAAGAATAAATTTTTAAAAAATTCTTTTCTTTTTACATTTCAGCTTTCCCGCTGACATTTTTCTTTTCTTTCCCTCTGGTCTTAACCAAACTTTTGTTTTTATTTTGTGTTTCTACTTTACTTTTTATTAACTGTTAGTTTTATTTAGAAAAGAAATGTGATAGCTTATTTGACATTTAAGTAAATTTTTTATCCGTTAATCTTGTTTTTTTTCTTTCAGCCTCGCCGGCATTTTTATTTCGTTTTTTTTTTGTTGTTTTTTTTCCTAGTCTAACGTTCTTATATTTGTTGAACTAGTGTTTTTCGTTTAAATTTTTTAGTCATTAGTTTTTATTTGATTAAAACTCTCATCGTCAGCGCCTTTTTTCAGTTTAATTTTAATTTTACGCTAGACCTTTTTTTTTTTTTTTTTTTTCGGCCATCTTGTTGATATGAATAGGCAAATCTTTATCTCTAGTCTTAACCAAACCATACATATATAGTGTATCGAGGCAGCAAATAATTGCTCTAAATATATACTGTTAAATATAAGAGACAGTGAATGTCTATTGTGTTTAATCATGAGCCATTCTAAACATCGTGTTTCGGCTTTAATTTCAGTTGAAAAGAGACAAAATTTTTCCAACATTTAGATAATTTATTAAATTGGTTCTAAGCTTTCGGCTCACATGAGCCATCTTCAGACAGTTTATAAGGACGGTAACACAAAAATATCCACCATCAGCGACGATTTTATCTTGTGTTGACATAAAACTCCGCTAAACCAACTTAAAAAATTATACAAATGTTGGAGAATTTTTGTCTTATTTTCAACTGAAATTAAAGCCAAAATACGATGTTTAGAACATAGACATTCATTCGTTGTCCATTTTCAGCTTTGCTTTTTTTTATGACTATTCCGGTCCTACGCGGAATATCGGTTACTCCGCCTTTGCTGATAACATTTCGGTTCTTGTGTCGAGTAGACCCTGGATTAACAAAGTCAACAAAAAGATCAGAAGATACCAGACGGTGACAGGAGCCAAGATCAATTGTGGTAAGCCTGTTGGCATGCAGCTGGGCTTGTGGAAGAGTTTCTCTTCCCAGCTCCTGGTCAAAGTACTTGGCGTCTGGTTCCGCCCCGATCTCTTGCTGGAAAGGAATTTGTAGCAGGTTCAGGAGAATGTCTAGGTCGCAATTCGTCTGTGGTACCGGAGAAATCTTTCCTTAAAAGAGGAAACGAAAGTATGTCTTCCGCATATCTACCCACTTCTCCTTCACTAACTCCAGTTGCTTCTACTCCTGTATTCTATACTAATGTAATTAGTCTTGTTCACCTGCTTATGGAGAAGTAAGACTCCTAAGCTACGTCGGAAGATATGGGTATGCCTACAGTTGAGGTTCGTAAATATACGCTTCGCATGGCATTCCTAGATTGAATATGTTCTCAAGTGGATGAAGTGGGTGAATTTTGGAAGGAAGACACCATTAAGAACTTTATGTTTCTAAAATGTGTGCACTTCTGCAAGAGAAAGATTCCCCCGTTTTCCCTAAGACGAGCGCTCCTATCTTGTAAGCTGGTTGGTCCTCAAGTTACACGTACGGGCAACGGATGTACTCTGACTGCAAACAGTTGTCCCGTAATGTCTTATATCAGGTATTATTAGTAGGTTCATTCAAGATGGTTTGATTAGTGAGTTCGGTTTAACAAAGCAGGAGGATCACTCAACATGGCCTTGGATGTCTGTGTTGAATTCTTTTACTAACGATGACGCGTCACTCACCTGGCTAGTGATGCGAAAGGCCCTCTGCGTTGGCAAAAAGCTTTCTTTGACGGACATGGAAAATACTTCCAACTTCTTCGCAGCGGTTAATCGGTGGAGACCTTGGGTTTCGCCTGATTCCCCAGCAAAATCGTTGTTCAGTTGCACAAATTTATTGAAGACATCATGTTTTTCATTTTGACAGAAAATTATGTCCTTGAGTCCAGTTCAATTTAATGCAATGTGGTAACTTCGTTGACTAAAGCAGAATTACTAGGTGTTATGCGAGTCGTTATGCCTCTTCTCAACTGATATTGTTCTTTAAGCATCAGCTCAAAGTCAAGATCAGGACAGAAAGGCAAAACATTCCTTCCATCAGAATATGGCAAAAGATGGGTGAGTCATGCACGTATCTGTCGAATAAAAGGAGCTGATTTACTGAGTGTTTGGCATCAGAATATTGGGAGCCCTGTATTAAACATTCTAGGCTTAGGCCCACACAAAATAGGATAATTAAGATTTGTTTTATTTTTTACACCAATTTAACATAGCTATAGACTGTAAGCTCATTGGCTCCTTTTACTTTTGTCCCCACTTTTCTGAGTTTAATTTCTCATCTTCTCCCTTCTTAGGTGACCACAAATGTCTATTCTTTAGTGGATACGGTACAATTTTAGTTTTCCGAGTGTGTTTTTGAATATTGTCGTGTCTGGATGTACTTGTCTGTGGTTTGGTGATTATTTTAATTCATTCAAGTCACGTATTAATTTCGTCCCGTCAACTGATATTTTTACCACAATTACGGATTGAGTTTTTTTTATTACTAAGAGCATTTTGTTTTGTTTCTTGTACATATGTGTTTATGAATATTCTAAATATTTATTGGGGTTTTTGTTTTTAAATGTTATTCTTTTCTCCATTTCCACAGACTATGGGAAGCAGTTAAAACTTCTTAGAGACTTTGAGATATTATGATGGTTGTTGTAGTAATGTTAAGAATGTGGTATTTTGGTGCAAGGAATATCAGTTTGAGTCAGTGATTGGCGATAGCTAAGTTTAAAACAGATGAAGACCAGCGTTCCCCAATTTCGCTTTTAGCCTTATAAATATTATTTACCTTGATAAAGTCCTTCAGAACGAAACGCGTCGGTTAATAGATTTTCCCCTTGTCTTTTTTTATTTTGTTCCTTTACAGATACACTATCCGAAATAATTTACAGACACGCACTATATATATATATATATATATATATATATATATATATTTATAAAAGTAAAAGTTTGCTTAACTGATTGATGTTACTTTTAGCATCTCGACTACAGAGTTTCGTAGACGGAACTTTCCATCCACTCAGAGGATATTAGCAATTACACTTCCCAAGCAAATGAATTTTGGATGGAAGTATTTCTTTTTCGGGATAAGAACTTCTAAGCAATCATTCGTACTTATATTCTACATGACATAGGTACCTCCACTTTTTTGCTGGAAAAAGCAGCATAGTCTGAAGGAAAAGGTCTCAAACTAAATAAAAACAATTTTCTCGGCAAAATGTTTATACTATAATGAAGACGATAGATCAAAGTATTTTTAATTATTTTTACAATCTTTTAAAATTGTTCTAACAGGCTCATTTAATGGAAGAATTTTTTTTCTCTCGTCAGTACAAGCGAAAACTTGACGCTATATTTTATTACGTCAAAACGTAATATTACGCGAAGGCATTTTTTGACTGTGAAAGACACATTAATTTGGAATTCTTGCAAAAACAAACTGTCTGATTTTGATTAAAATTTCAGGACTTATTCATAATTGACTGAAATCAGTTTCGAAAATATTGGTAAAAACATTTTTTTAATTTTCAGAAATGTCGAAAAATGCGACTAGTTCTCAGCATATAGTTCTAATTAAATTCAGGAGTCATTGGGGAATGCAAATCAACTGTTTTTTTTTTTTTTTTTTTTTTTAAGAAAATCTGCTCCGAATTAGAAAAAGAAAAATGCAATAAAACTATGCCATTTTTTATTTGGATAAACTTTTAATTGCTTTTATAAACAAATTAAAATTCTATCATAATCTGAATAGAAAAAAAAATTTCCGTAAGTAATGAATTTTTATAAGAATAGTTTTTATTTTGTATTTTTTTTTTTTCAAGTAATTTCTAAAAGTTTCATAATTTTCTCCTCATAGTTCTATCAGATTTTTTTTAATTAATGTGTGGCAAATATATTTATTAATCGAAAAATTTAAACACTTACTCTAAAAAGGGGTGCTTCTTTTTTGTAAAATAATTAAAACATTTTAATTTTCTGCATGTTAATTTCCCGTTTTTGTTTGTACGGGTGGCTGTAAAAGGTCACGTGATTCAAGAGTTGTCGTCCTTTACATGAAAAAAAAAATCCGAATATAAAACTTTTTATACTTCGTCTTCCGTACTTTTGGCTGCCTGCTGCAAATCATTCATCATGGCCTCCTGATAGGTGTTGACAGCTGAAGACTACCGTAATTGAGAAATGCTTTTTGAAAAGTTTTTCAAGCAATAAGCAAATAATTCTTGCTTCAAGTCAACCTAAAGTAACTTTAAGTTGGTAATTTAAAGAAAATAATGTGTCAGTGAGGTGTATGATGTTTTTGTAAGATTTTTTTTTAAAACCGAGAATTGGCTTCTGTTTACAATCGATGAAAAATGGCGGAAATCTTTAAAAAAATGTTTAGATTTTAAACATTTTTGATTCCGATCAACATAATTTCGGTTTAAAATACACCAGGGTATTTTGCTTACTGAAATTAGTAAATTTAATTTGTTGGCTTTCAATTAAAGCTAATTTTAAAGCTTGAAGATAACTTATTTTTAAAATCTCGATTTAAATTTAGGTATAGAAAAATGAGTGGAGGTACTTATTTTCAGCGTCTGGTTTCTGTTTGCCAGTCTTTTTGTCCTCGGCCTCTAACGACGTAGTTTCGATCGCCTCGGTATATATGGTAGATATATGAGTGTTTGCTCTTCGAAAATATTCACTCAGATAATTTTCCATTAAATTTTTTAATACAAGTCACGATTAATTTAACTTTATCTACAGACAAAAGCAAAACCCCGAGAAAAGTGTTTTCAATTCTTTCACAAAAACATTAGAGTGCACTCAATATAAATCTTTCTATTCGACATAACCATATGTGCACTGGTCGATTCTTGTACTAATCTAAGACATTAATAGACTGAGATTTCCAAAAAATGAATAGACTGAGACAGAAAGAAATGGCAAAAGACAAACGTATTTTATTACTGACAGAATAGAGGAAGCAGTCAGCCACTGTAAATTATTCATGCAGATAAATCATATTAACCTTGGGTTGACAGAAGTAACCTGAGACTGACAGGGTCTTCCGATCGGATTACATCTTAAATCTGACAACATCAATACCAAACGGATATCGTTCTATTTATATCAAACATAATAACCTGTTTATCTAAGTCTTAACTTTGTCTGGATTTCTCTGACAAGTCTCTACATTTTTACTCTGTACTTTTTCCTTTGCATTTGTCTTTCCGTCTCCTGCCTTCCTTTTCTGAAATTCAAAATAGAAGTTCTGAAATATTTCTTAAGCAGTCAAATGAACTCCTATAGTTTTCGGCGGAATCTTAAATAAGAGTTAAGTTCGAAATAACCGATAGTCACATAGGTTAATCAATTACTTTTCTTTTATATAATCAAATATTAAAACAAAAGGTATTTTTTTCAAAATTCTTATCCTGATTTCATATATTTACCACAAGAAATTTCATTTAACTATTGGTAATTACTGGTGCCATGATCTCGAAAATTGATACCTTTCTTCCTGCCTCCATAACGTCTGTCGAGACTGAGGCTTATAAGTGCTTACCTCGTCTTCGAGTATCGAAAAGGGGTGCTAACAATAGACGCACAATGGTGAGACGGATAACACTAATGAGTCTTAGAAGAACCCTTAATTTTCGCTAATTTATTGACTTAATAACTTGACTCGCATGTCGAAATGTATTATCGTAAAAGATACATGCTTTATGATCAAAGAAGTATGTTGGATTATCGAAGGAGTACACATAGATATTATATATTTCCAGTTATTTTACTAATACCTTTTTGTATACTTCCAGTGCAAAATGTTAAATTAGATCTAGATTGCTTTACGGAATTACATTTTCTGAATGCACTATTTTTTTTTTCACGAAAATATATACATTAATATTATCCAAAAACAAGAAAAAAGAGCAGCTAAGTTCATGGCAGTTATTTTCATTTTAATAATCATCCCTTACTAATTGCTAAGATGGTATCGATATTGCTTTGGCGGATGTTTACGGTCTTTGACTGCTCTTTTTTTAATCATTAAATTGTTTCTTTTTAAATAGCGACAGTATTTTTTATGTTAAATAATAAAACAATTTTTCCGAAAAAAATTAATAAAATTTTATTGTAGTAAGCTACGCCCCCTCGTAAAACTAACTTTTGTACCCTCTTACCTGTTTCCACAAAATTCCGTTTCGATCGGTCAATGCATGGCTATTTTCGAAAATGTGACGGACGGGTGGATGAACGTCACAAAATTTTACGTATAGATCGATTGTCCTACTGAGGTCCTACATCAGTATGACAATCTATCGGGAAATAAAGTCGTGTTTTCTGTTGCATTTTCCACTCTTTGAAAAATGACTAATGTCTGTCGAGATTTGCTAAAACTTTAAAGTTGTGTAACGAGAGTAGGACTGACCTGCGTATATCGAAATTGAGATCCTGAAACCACCTGACGTTTTATATATTTAAGTTAAATTTACTTAATACAAGATGGAAGCCTCTGGAAGATAATTATAAAACAACATTGTGGTTTGACTTAATTTCTTTAACTTTTTCAATATTGATATCATTTAAAAATAAGCAAAATTCGGATCATTATCGTCGTTGTTGGGGGAGAATACTGACTCTGCACTGTTGCATTATCAAATTGTAAATTTAACATTAACTTCGTTTTTTCATGTTTTTTTTCTTTTTAATGACATTGATCGATGTCGCGAAACTTGCATTTTCGTTTATTCTGTACCATTTACATCAACAAACAGAAATTGGATGACTATAATCTTTCACTTTCACGGAAAATCATTTAAATACTTAATGACTAAAGACTTAAAAGAAAACATAAAATTATCTAGCTTGCGTTTAACCTTGCCAGATTTTTCAAATTTAATCAAATGAGATTATGGTTGAGATTAAGTGAGATTAGAGTACGGCATTACATCTTCCAGTCCGTGTATGGTTTGTAGTCTCTGCGATTGACATGTGAATTACAAATATGACGGTAGGAGACGGCGTTCCGCTACAGTTCTAATATATTGATTCGCTAAGTTAATATAAGAAAATTAATCTTCAAAATAAATCCTTCTTTTAATTGTAATATAAAAATTAATTTAGGAGTTTCATCTAAATTGAGCGGGAATCAGGAAGATCATTATTTTGAGATTTACTCGAGATTGTTCCTAAGAAACCAATGGAAATTAACTGATCAACAGAAAATACGAAAATCGGAAATGAAGTCGTTAGACAGTTTTAGATTTTTAGAAAGAAAATGTTAACATAAAACGATCGCGATACGAAACCTTACACATGTATCAAAAGAAGGAATATTAAACTTATTGCTGACAAAGGCATAAATGACGGTTGTAGATGAAGGGAAATCGCAGCTATTGATGAAGTACGATGATAATGACTCTTACTGAAAGTGGAATATCCTTCCTAATACAAAACAATATGAAAGATCACAGCTATAACCCAAAATAAAATATCCACGATTATCAAAGACGAAATATTCTATCTTTCAATGAATTAAGTTATGACTTTAACGCTTATAACAGGATGGACTGTAACAGAAGTAATATCAGGGTTGTATCATGCTCATTTGGGTTTTTTTTTTTTTTTTTTTTGGTCCCGGGTACATTTGAGGTATTTTGGTATATGAAAGAATGAGTGCTAATGGGCAAGTTCTTGTGATGGATGAGAAAATTGTAAAGTATGTTTCGGTCGTAAGTCGGACTAGCTAGGTATAGGATAGGTACTGAAGACTAACTTCAGTTTTGTTTCCCCCTCCCCAAATCGGCCTTGTGCCACAAATGTATTTTTTATACATTAAATAAAAGTAATATCTGGGTTGTAGCTGACGATGGATACCTTGCTGTATTGCTTTCTTGACAGCTACAACGTCCAGGAATTTAAATGCAATGTCAATACCAATCTCTTATCTACTTGACTCCAGTTCTTTCTACATCACCCCGTATAACTTGTTCTTTTCCTTTCTCTCTACCTTCGCAACTGCCATGACACCTGTATTCCCGTCCTTCTCTTGCCCTTTCTTTGACACCCCTTGTAACTGGTTTGTTTTTTTCTTTACTCTGATCCTATCCAATCTTTTAATCTGCGCATCAGTGGTAGTAATGCTTTGCTGGGGGGGGGGGGCGATTAAAATAATAATAAAAAAAATGCACAGGCTAAGTGAAGAATTTTCTTAATCGAAGTCGTACTCTTTCACTCCACTCCACTTTGATAAAAATGACAGTGCAATACACCATCCTCTACCTTGTCTAATCATGTACACAGACGATTTGAACTTTTTGGAATATTTAAACAAATATGTCTGAGAGTTAGAAAAGGGACACAGATTTACATCCGATCAAATATTCCAACTGAGAAATGTTCGTTATCCTCTCGATGTGAAAATCTACTATTTATAATGTTGTGGTTTCTGGTTTAGAAAACCACACAATATAATAATAACACAAAAAATATGAGAGGGGAAAAAGGTAAGTGTATTGAACAAAAGATATACAACCTGGACTCGGTTAGTAGATTCAGGAATACTTGTTAGTGGAAGTCAAATATATACAAAGAAGTAAGTCCGGTAATAAGTCTATATTTCTTGTTGACCAACGAGCGGGGTTCAACTGCTCTGGCTAACAACTCAACTGACGCTCTCTGTAGGCAGGATTATTTGTATACTATAGAAGAGTCCATAGAGTGTGTAAATAGGAGTGACTCCCCAGCATTTAATATATTATTTCTCAAATATTACGTTTGCCGATTCGTGTAGCGGAATATCTACTCCTGAGTAAACACTATGATAGAGTAGTTCTTCGATCACTGCTGACATGTTTCTCAACATTTGTGCAATGCCAAGAATCTGGCATTTTCTGCTAATACATATGACAATGAGAGAGTGTATGGAGAGGAATTAATCCCGTCTTCAGCCTTCGATCCTTAACCCGTGACTCAGTGGTTTCACGTACCAAATCTTTGTTGCGCTGGGATTTATTTCAAGAGAAAGCCACTAGTCAAACAGCAATGAGACTAATTTTTTGAAGAACAATCGAATATTGTTTCATTTTATTTTACTTGCTGAAAACTGCAACCTGCTTTAGCGATTTAGAAAATCAGTTAAAAATAACGCCTCAACATTAACAGAATCTCAATACTAGATCTACGTTCATAACACCTGCAGCAGAAATCATAGTTGAATAATGCTGATAATGATATGATAACGATGTATGCACTTTCAAATTTTTCATATCAGTCAATTTTTTCACAATTTTTTTTCACAATAAAACGGCATTAAGCAAGCTCCATTGGTAAAAATTTTAGAATATATTTTTATAAGCGTATCTATCCTTATGAGTTTTCCTAATCTCTTGAGTTTTACTAAGAAAATAAAGCATTCATTTATTTGTTAAGCCTAAAATGTGCCAAAGTAACAAATATTTAAGTCGATGACGCATTTACCTGAATCAATTATTTCATACGTTGATATTGGATCCTTGTCATTTTCATAACCTTTATCTGTCCTTACTTCAATCGTTTTTTCTCCCTTTTGTACCTTTTTTCATTTAGCTAGCATGAGCTTTTATTGCTTTGAAAAGATCTTTGCTGAATATTGTTTTACATTCTTATATAAATCTTCTTTTAATGATGGATTACAAGTTTTTTATTGGATTAATAATTGAAGGGGCTGACGGCCATCTGTTTTTTTAAGGCAGTTTTTTGCAAGATGCACAATAGTTAGCGTAGAAAGAAGTATTTCGATGTTTTAATATGCTTACGAGACTGTTAATTGTTATTTGCACCACTCAAAAAAACATTTTATGTAAGAACTTAAAATATCTATCTACTTTTATATTGATGTCACGATCAAGTTTTCTATTCATATTCCAAGCACCAACTCTTTCACCTAATTCATTGCAATTCATTTAACGTTTCTTGCTTTTAATTTTTCTCACATTTTTGTTCTTATCTTGCCAATGTTTTCATTTTCTTTTTGGGTTTCTATAATCAATGTAAAACATTAAAAAATAGCATACAATATCGATTCAATATTCAACAACTTTAAAATATTCTGCTCTTCTAGTTCAAATTGTATATAGTGTACGATGGGTAAATTGTCGCAATTTGAAGTCTTTAATTTCGTTTATGCGCGTCGTTGTCTTTTTGATGGGGGTGTCGAATGCTCGAATATATTAGTCTCAGTTGGGCACCATCTGGAATAAAAATGCAACATGACGTAATTCACTCAGCCAGAAATTAGGAAACGACACGCTGTACTGTTTGGAATCTGCACTGAAAACTTCAATACAAACATTTTGCCGAGTGTTTGTGCGACAATCTGAGAACAGTGCAGGGGAATTCGAAAAGAGTTGGACTAGTCTAACGAGAATTACGAAATTGTTTGGAGTGATCACTAGTGATGGCGACGTTATGGCTCCATTCATCTTCCTATAGAGCCTCAAACTCAACACAAAGGCCTACATCAAGTGCCTTGAAAAGGTAATGCTACCCTGGGTCAAGAGGGGAACTGCTAGAAGACCTTATGTCTGGCAACAGGACTCCACACCATGTCACACAAGCAGGAGAACCGTGTCATGGCTGTAAGACTATTTCTTTGATAACATCACCACTTAAATCTGACCGCGTAACTCCCAAGACAACAAACCCCTTTATTATTGTGACACCAAAGATAAACTGAACGCAAGAATTAAGGCAGCATTCACCGAATTAGACAAGAAGACCGTCCACAAGTATTTCAATTTCAACACGTGGCAACCAATTTTGTACAATTTTTTTTAATGTTTTCTAGTTTAAACTTGTTTAAATTAAAATATGTTTTGTGTATCTTCGTCGCCAATCTGTTGTGGAGAAACTTTGCAGCAAGATTGTAGTGACCGGTTTGGCCGGAAGTAAAACACAGATCACAGAAGGTAGATTCAAAACAGTGTATTAGTAAAACAAGAACATATGTATAAGGTAAGTGTTAGTAACTAAGTAAATAGAAATAAGTAAGTCCGAACGGTGCAGTTACACTGCTTACTGCCTGAATCGTAGCTGGCTTTAACTGCGTAGTAACTACGTTTTTAACTGCCGTCAACTAGTATTTAGTTGCCTTACCACTTAAGACAAAATATGGCACGAGGCCTTTTTAATGTGGGTAATCCAGACAATATAGCTACGGCAAAAATTAATGTCTGACTTTCCCCAGTTGAGACTCTACCATTCGGTTATTACTCTCCGCCTGAACTTGTTGTCACCAACTGTCCTTTTCCTGAAGTCATGCAATAATATATATATATATATATATATATATATATATATATATATATATATATACGAGTTAAATAAAATAAAGAAAAGAGGAAAACTGCATTTTAAATCACCTACGCGTTTCGTCCTGTAATGGACTTTATCAAGGCAAAATGACGAAACAAGCTTAATTCTAAATTACGTATCGATAAACAGTGTTGGCAACCACAAAGACGCTCACAAATCATTTCTACTCCAGCCACTTTTCCAAAATTAAATCTGGTATTATAGGTTTCTTTTTAAGAGCACTAAGAATTTGCAGCCCCCAATATTTAACAGAAGAATAAAAATACATAGAAAACACATTCAGAAACTTGCATTACCCATATCACTTTATTCACAATGCAAAAAGAAAGGCACATAATATTTACAACCACAACAAAAGAAACACTGTTAACAATAATAATCTAAACAATAATAAATACATCATGCTACCAACCAACTCCATTGCATCTAATATCCAAAACAATCTATCGCATACAAAAACACACACATAGTAACAACTACCTCGAAAACTATTGTGGACATTATTAGGTCTAAAAATAACCGAAATCAAAATGATCAAGCAGGTGTATACAGAATAAATTGCCGGGCTTGTTCTGAAACAAGTAGAAATATAAAAAACATATATATAAACACAAAAGAGACATCACTAATAATAATCTAACAAATGCATTAGTGATTCACAGAAATAAATTCAACCACATTTTCGATTTTAAAAAGAGTAAACAATTTATTCAGAAGAAAAGTTCTCGAGAGCGCCGCCATCCATTACTACCAAAACATCAATTTGCGCCCCGGATTTTTCCCAACCTCATCTTTACTTATGGAAATTATACTAAAACAGACTAACACACATAATTAAAAGTTTCAAAGAAAATGGTCGAATTCCCTTCATTTTAATATCTCGTGACTTTTCACTACACATGAAGAAATTCTAAAAACTAAAATATTCTGTTAATCTTTTGAAATGATTTGTGAGCGTCTTTGTGGTTGCCAACACTGTTTGTTTATAGGTACGTAATTTAGAATAAAGCTCATTTCGTCTTTTTGCCTTGATAAAATCCATCACAGGACAAAACGCGTAGTCGATTTAAAATACAGTTTTCCTCTTGTCTTTATTTTATTTAACCATTCTGTCGTTAATCTTAGATTATAACTGAGTATATATATATATATATATATATATATATATATATTATGTGATTGCTTAATTACTTATTTTCTGGTCATAAAAAGATAAGACCAATATTTGATGAAAATATCTATGAAGATGCACTAAGAATATGTGGTCATAACAACATTTCACAATATAATTCTCAACCAAACTGACAAACAAAAAACGATCATAGAAAACGGAACATTATTTGCTTCAACCCACCATTTAATTTAGATGTAAAGACCAAAATAGGATAAATGTTTTTAAAACAGATAGACACTTTCCAAAAGGCTCAGAACTAAACAAAATTTTCAACAGAAACACAACCAAACTAAGTTATAGTTGCACTAGTAATTTAGATTGTTTCATTAAAAAAACGCCAGAAACTTAGATAGCAGTGTACTAAATTAACCACTAATAAAAAATGCAACTGCAGAGACAAAAATAAATGTCCACTTCAAGGACTTTGCAACACAAAAGAAGTCATTTACAAAGCAAAGGTACATGACTTAAATAGCCAAAATAAAACATATTTGGGTTCAATCAAAGACACCTTTAAGACCAGGGGGTTCAATTACAAGTCTACATTCAAAATAGAAAACCTAAAAAACTGTACAAAATTGGCTAGCCACGTGTAGAAATTAAAATCAAAATATGGAAAAGACCCAGACATAACATTGGAGTATAGTAAAAACAGCCAAGCCTTACAACGGTAGCAAAATATGTAGACTGTGCAAGGAAGAAAAGTTAGAGATTATGCTATTCCCAAAGAAAAACGAACTATTGAATGAAAGAACGGAAATGATGACTAAGTGTCAGGACTAAAAAATACCTCTTAGGTTCATACAACCATGGATGAAAATGCCATGATTTCTTGTAATTTTTAAAATTGCGCGTTCAATAATTCCCTGCCACGTGAGCGTTTAAAAAACACTTTTGCGTTAGTGTTCATAAAAAAACGGTAAACGGTAAAGTCAGTTATTGAAAATCAGCTGAAGACACCACTAATGATAGAAACCTAGGTCGCACAATAACTCGTTTACAAATGGAAAATATATCATATATGTGTATATATATTATATATATGTATATTTATGTATATATTATACATATATATATATATATATATAGATATATATATGTATATGTATATTTATGTATATATTATATATAATGGTGAAGAACACACGAATTACATCGCTCTACCAAATTATTTGATATAAAACATCATAAGCTAAATTTTAATACCATTTCATTTTTTGTGTGAAAAGTTTTCTTGCTTAATTAAATCTTCCATGCCGGAACAATAATACTGATAATAGTATAATCAGTCACCAATAACTGTTAGATGTGTCTATAACAACTATCTGAGTAAAAAAGACATTAAAAGGACGAAACTAATTTTAATAAAGCATGGCGCATCTCTAAGGCACCTCAATATATTGCACTGGTTAACATGTTACACACAGTGAAGACTAATCTTTTTTAATGATGACATTTTTTTGAGTGCAATAAACTTTTTGCTTTGCTTTATTTTTAAATATCAAAGCATTTCGGCCAGAATTCAAACCGTGTATTGGCAACCATTTTACCTTCTTTATTTATATATTATTTTATAATAATTTATAAAATTTTTATTTATTATTTTATTTAATTTATAAAATTTATGAATGCTCCTTTTATTGATTTAAACATTTGTTTGCTCATGTTTGCTCATGAATATTTGTTTGGAGAGGAATCTATAGTCATGAACTGTTGCAATCAATGCGTGCAAAGGTAATTGGAATATTTTCCCATCAATCTGACATGAAAGTCAGTGCAAATTCAATTGTTTATAATGAAGTGTTTATAGGGAATTTCACTTATGATGCAGGAACGGTTTTAATAAAATTTGTTTCATTTTGAGTGAAATTAAACAATTATTGATAGAATACAAAGCAGAATAGAGATGCACGCGTATATTCTCGCTAATGTATGATTTTCAAAAATTGGCAAAGTTGAATTTAATGCACATTTTTTATAGTAAATGTTTGTATGAAATCACAAACGAACTTTCTCTCCGACGCACCTAGATTTCAAGGAATGTGCTATAACGGAAGATGGCATATTTTGGAACGTAGTTTGAACACTATTTGCAGCTAAACAAGATTAAAAGAAAAAAGTAAAAATAAATTCGTTGGTCGATATGTTCACCAGATGACAGAAAAGTTTCGGCTTATGTTACCAGTAATTCATGGAATTATTATTTTTATATTTTTAAATTTAATTTTGCTTATATAGAACCAGGTTTATTTGTGACACTATCTCCGGCAGGGATACTTTTCCTTGTTTGGTTTAAAACAACGGAGAGAAAGATTGATATTAGCAATATTATTAATGCTTTATTGCAATACGCGATGTGAGATTTGAAAAAAAGAATAATTTTAATAGTATCAAATGCCTGTAAAATATGGGGAATAGAAAAATAATATCATGTACTTCTAAAATCCGGGGAATATAAAATTTAACTATTTCTGGGAAAGAGAAAGGAAAGTGATATAAATTTTTCTTCTTTCCGGTTTGAAATGGACATTTCGATAAGCTGAAAACGCTTAGCCTAAAAAGATGTCAGAATTATTTGATGAGGTCACGGGAGGCCAAGGTCCCTCGACAGACTTTCTGGTAAACAAGAGAGTCTGTGGGAACTCGGAAGAAATCGAAATCCAACGTGATCTGGCGAGATCTCATTCGTCGAGCTAAAGCCTTCCACAAATCGAGTGGGCGGAAAACGATTTCATTGGCCGAGGGCTTCGAGCCGGCTGGATCCTCAGAGAGGATCGAAGCTGGTTATAAAAATCCGGACTCGGCGTGAAAAATCAGTTAGTTGGAGTTGGAGTCAGTCAGTTGCAGAGTCGCTGACAGTTCTCTGAGAGTTTTTCTCAGTTTTTAGGTCGAAATATAACGACTGTGGAAAAATGGTCTCAGCCAGGGAGCCATGACCCAATGCTGGACGCCCACCATAGAACTTCTGGATAAAGGGTTAATGTCGAAAGAAGTCTGCCGCTGATTAATTTAAAAAGTTAATGTCAAAGGAATAATGCGCCTCCGATAGGAATCCCGAAAGAATGTTATTGTTTTAAAACTTAATTGGGAGAATTAAAATTTCTGATTATCCTCGACAAAAAGCCCGCACTGCTATGAAAACAATTTTTAAGTTAGCAGGGAGAGAGCCTCCGGACGACAAGGAAACCAACCCCACACCTTTGCCGCCCCCTTCGCCGCCATCACCTCCGCCCCCATTGCCGCAATCACCGCCACACTCGCCGCCATTGACCGACATTGATTCGGTAGACTCCGTTAAATTCCGATAAGGACCCGAAAGAACTTTACTGTTTTAAAAGTTCCATAAAAAAAATGACAACCCTGGTTATAAAGAATAGGTGATAAGACTTTAGTGAAAATTTGAAGAGATCTGTTTACTTCAACGCTAACGAAACTTAGACAAGACATTTTATTTAAGGATTGGAAGCTATGATGCTTTTAACGAACTTACTCTCTCCGTTGTAAATATCATTATCGTCAAATGTATTAGCAATTAGCATTTTCGACGAGTGTATATCATTTTCGACAACTGTGCTCCTAGGAAAAGAAACACATTGTTTTTTGTTTTTTTTTTTTGTTTTTTTTTTTTGTTTTTTTTTATAAAGACATTCTTCGTAACTCTCTAGGCGTGTTCGACCTTGTTCATTTATTTTATTATTATTTTTTTTTTGTACCGTATTTATTTTTTCCAAACCACGCGTGTACACCAGTGTTCGGATTGGCTCAAAAAACGACTATTAAAATTGCACGACGTGACCTCTGGGATCTAATCACAACGTGGGACAGTGGCCCGTTGTTGCAAAAGATGTCTTGTAAACCAGCTTTTGTGGCGACGTCATCGGACAAGAACATCACGACCAGCAACAGCGACTAACCCAACTGGTCAGCCGGATGGCAGTGTCACAACTGGGATCGTCACGACCGTCAGCGAGAATGAGCATCACATTAGACAGATGGCCAGCCCGGCCTGAGGCGTCACATCTAGTGCCGTCTCGACCAGGAGGGTTGCCAGCCGGGTGGCGTGGTGTTACATATTGAATGATGCTTTGTGATTGTTCTCTTTCTTTGAAAGTTGTTTTCTGGTTCCTGTCTATTTTTCAGTTTGTGTTAATGTTATTTGTCACAGTGGCTTTATATTCTATGTTGGTGGTTGGACATTTATTGTTAAGTGCACAGTTGTCTTTGTTTCGGCAGTTGAATTTATTAGTATCGTTATGTTGGTTGGTGCTGTTGTTATTGGTTTTGTTGAGTATTTTCTTATTGTGCTTGGTTATTTTATCAGTGTTGTCAATGTAGCTGTAACTGATTTTGAAAATGTTTATGATTTTTATAGTTATGCTTGGGGAAATGTTTTTCTATTATATTAAAATAGTTTACCTATTTTTGTTTTATTGTGTTGTTGTAGGATGGGTTGAACCAACTTATATTTCTTTTTTTATTGTATTTGTTTGATTTGTTTGTGTATTCAAGCTTCTTTGATTATCCACCGTTTATTAATGCTGATTCGTATATTTCTATGTTTTCATTGAATATTTTAATATCGATGGAGTTTGTTGATATTCTTTTATTTATAGATATGGGCATGTGCTTGAATACATTGGGAATTGTTGTTGATATATATGAGCTTGTTGTTTTTGTTTCTGTATGGTCTGTTTGTACTGCTGTTTAAAATGAACGTTATGTCTAGAAAATTTACTGTTTTTAGATTTGTTTTTATGTCTATTAAAAACTCTAGTGAATTAAAGTTTTTATAATTTGTTTTCGTATTTTTCTGTAATTCTACCGTTGCATCTTCTTTAAAATTATTAGTCCGTTGTCCCTGTATAAGCTTATCTTTTTTTATAATTTTTGCTAATTTATTGATGTTATATATGCCTATATGTTCACAAACGTCTGCGCCGTCGTAGTTTCCCATTGTTATGTCAAAGTTTTAATCACTATTGATAATGTTATTGATGCCGTGATATCGTATGAATTTTCTGTTGTGTTTGATAATGTTTGGGCCATATTCTAGATTTTTTATACATTGTTTTGCCAGATTTAGTGCGTTATTCAGTGGGTGTTTGTTGATGGATGGGTAGAAATGTTTAATTGTATGAATGAACATTTCTCTTTGTTGATGCTGTTGTTTTACCAACTGATTGTTTCTTTTGTGTTATTTTTAATGTGCGACTTAATTTTGTCCATATTTCCTCTACTATGTGTTTGCTTATTTTGTTTTTGTGGGGTTAATTAATCTGCATGATGTAAATTATCTTTATAGCCTTTTATTTTAATGATTAATTTTACTATCGATAGGTTTTGATTCTAAGTCTAGTTTTGTGTTTTTCCTTGTTTATGTTGTTTTACAGATCATTTCTGGTGGTTTTATATAACTTGATTTCCTAAATTAAAATTAAACAAACGATAAATAAGAAAGAGCAACAAATTCCAAACTCAGAAAAAGACCAAAAATAATGTGTTGTGGGATCTCCCCTTTCTCTATCATAATGGACTCGACTTGAGTATATATATATATACTCATGCCATAGTGAGATACGTCAGATCCGTTAGTTACAGTACGAGTACCATAAGAGGTTTGTAAGTTACCGAAAGATACCGAAGTTATCCAGAGAATACCGAGCCAGTAGTCATAGTAGCCCTGAGCTCCACTCAGCCAGAATAATATTACACGGATATACTAACTCCAGAACGGCTTCACTTCAAAGACTTATATATATATTCCTTACTAATCGTATTCCTGGATTACTAACTTGCGTTCCAGTTGTATCTTTACGTTTAATATAACCTATTTTTCTCTTCAATATCTGTTTTGTTTTTCACTATTTTGTGTGGTTCCTCACCCGGAATCCACAACAATAAGCAACTGGAAAAAGCTATAAATTTAACTTGACAAATCTAGAAACATCTGCAAAATGGACACCAACGACTACAAAACATTCGTTGAAAAAAAAACTCACTAAATTCCAAAAACCTTCACCTGTCTCTTCCTAAATATAATTTTCTTTTTTGTTTCCATCCAAAACAACGTCTTTGCTCACATCTTTGTTCCATGGTATGTTCAGAATCATTCTTTTTCCTCATCTTTGATGAGTTTATCCAGCATTTGCTGCCAGACAGAAGGACAGATATAACAAAACAGTCCAGTACTCTTTTCTTTGTTTCCAACAAAATATTCCCGTCTCTCAATATTCTACTTAGCTTTAACTTTTTACTTTTTTCTTGTGAATTGAACATTGAAGTCAGCATCAGTCTGTTTCCTGTTTAAAGTCAGACGATTACGTTCAACCATGAAACAGACTGTCCACTTTTATCTTTACATACTCTCTATCCCTAATATCCCTGAGGATTTAAACTCATAAATATATTGAATACCTTAAAAATTATATATATATATATATATATATATATATATAGAGAGAGAGAGAGAGATAGAGATAATTATATCAAGTCCATAAACGGAGTAAACAATTTAAAAGATCAACTTAACAAAAATACGATGATGTATTAAGTTTTCCTTTATATATATATATATATATATATATATATATATAATTTCATTTATCATTGTGAACCGATATCTCTTGCACCACAACGGCACATCTCACATATATGAGTAATAGTTTAATTCTTTGAATGGCCGGCCCAGTGAAAATAAATTTGTTTTTCTGGTTACTATCGAATACTTCAACTTTCAAATTACTACTTTGCTATTCTTGTGCATCTATGCATTTCATGAGACGTTTTTGTTATTGCAGGAGACATGCTTGCAATTTGTTTTCCGGAATGCCTTTCAATAATGTCGGATGGTTTTTACTCGATGTCACAGATATCTGCAAATATTTGTCTTTTCAGGCTATTTTTCAAAATAGCCAAAAATCACAGGTTGTGGGTGGCGTTAAGTTTGCGGTTTAAATTGGGCAATCCATTTTTGTAAGTGAGACGTTCTGACACGCAGAAGAGCGTTATCCTGCTGGAAACTTCACTTATCAGTTCAGACTTTCGGTTCTGTTCCTTCTTTACACGGATTCTTGTAAACTTTTCAGCACATACAAGAAAAACATGTTCATTAATACCTTATTTTTGTGAAAAACTATTCCCTTCGAATCAAAGAATCATATATGCGTGGACTGGAACTGCAAGCAAGACATGTATGCATATTGCAGTCGAGAATTCTTAGTTTTCATCTGTGTACGCATGCATTTTGTTGCTGGGTTGTATTGGAAACACCACGTATCATCACTGGTAAGGACCCTTCCAAACATTATTCAGGAGATTAGATGCAATGTGAAATCGAAGTCGTTTTTGCTCATCAGTCAATATTCGAGTCTATGAAGAAATCTGAATGAAGCTTTAATTTTAACTCTAAAACTAAACTTTGCATGTTTTGCTGTCTATAATCAATCATGTTATTTTAGAAAAATACAAGGTGGAGATACTTAGTATCTTACAAGGTTTACTATAATACGTCATTATATTTTCCAGTTTCTTTAATAGTCTTTAATAGTCTGATGAGTTTATTAAGACAGTTTTCTAAAGAATTCGCACGTGATGATTTTTTTGCAATCTCGCGTATTTTACGCGAGCGAATTATTTTTAAAAATATACGCACAGTATCAGCTTCTGGTTGTTATTGTTACCAGAATATCAAAGGAATAATTAAATTTACCTTTTTGATCTCATTAGGCAACTTTTTTCTTTTGAAAATCAAATATAATTAAAATTGGCTGCTCTAAGTTGGAATTGTTAACTTTTTCATTGTTTTTTTTTTTTTAAGAGATTTTTCTTGTTTCAAATGATTTCTCTTTTGTAAAAGAAGAATTTGCATCAAGGAATTTCCGGCCTCCGATTGATGCTGAACATTAATAAATATTAATTAATTCAAGCTGCCAGTACAACATTCGGCTTCGTTTTAAGAAGAAAAATATGATCAAAGCAATGGACAAGTTGCCTGATCTGACATTTTATTGGTGAATAACAATAAACAGTTTTCGTCACACCGGAATAATCATATAACCAAGATATAGCTTGCTACGGATGTAGTATAGTTACTTCAAACGACTTCCCTATCCACGTTTCCGCTTTTCGAAATTTCAGTTATCCGCTGTCAACTCTAGTTATAAATAATTTAAAAGTATACATGAATAATAGAATCAAAGCACAAGAATGGTGATGTTGTCAATTCGGATATACAAAATGAAACTCAAAAGAAACGCTTTCATGAAGTAAAAGGGGCTAATATTTGACATGATATAAAATAAATCCTACGCTGATGGGGTTAAGAATCTTTCGGCCATATAACTTTTAAAATATTATAATTTTATAATTGTTCTTCTTTATTAATAATTATTGTTTATAATCCTTTATTATAATAGGTTGGGAAATAAAAGGTCATATATATGTGACCAGACGCTGAAGTCGGTATTCAAACTCAAAGTTATTTTAGATACTTACGTTCCATTTAGATAAACCTTCATTACTATATGTGAGTCACTTGTCGTTTAAGTTGCATGATGGTTGACAATAGCCTTTCTTTTTACTGTGATAGTTTCATGCCTCCCACCTTGGTATTTACTTAGCTTTTTAGAGTAAAGCACAAATTTCGAGCATAGCGTCCCTGATGATTAATAAGTACAAAATAGATATCATGAAAAAATACATAATTTTTTCTATGTTTTAAATTTACAGAAAGCATTAAAAGGATCTGCTGAGAATTTTGTGGCTCGGACATGAAAGAATTTTTTTGGTGGGGGTTGTTTTTGTCGGAATTTTGATTTGATTAAATCTTTCTTATTGAATTGCGAAATGAAAGTCGACATGAACTCCATATTTTCTCTATAAGTTTGAATGTCCCCCAGACCACGAACTCTTTGACATATATGTTCCTAATTCTCATCAATAAACTTCCCGGTGTCATTAGTTCACGACTCAATAACTATTGCGACGGCGCCACTATTTATTCCTGTCTTAATGGTAATTCTGATAGGCTCAGTAAATTCAAATTGGCAGCTGATTTCGAAAATGACTTTCAATCTGTTGTTTACCGTGGCAAAAACGGCTCGTTAATTTTAACACCTCCAAAACTATACTATCTTAATCGTATTAAAAATATTTTGTTTTCTATCAACATGTCTAATGCTAACTTCCAGGAGGATGGTTATATCAAGTCAATTGCTAAGTCTGCTGCTAAAAGTTGGTTCAGTGCCGTGCATGATAGATTATGATGAGAAAATACATTTATAAGCCTACTATTCGTTTGCGCACTGGATATTCTTGCTATATATGTTCTGGTGTCTCTTCTAATTATCCAAGTTATCGTTCCTGACTTGTCATCTCGGCATCAATCCATATCCCGCCATCGTAACGGAGCTTCCTTGTGCCTTTTTTATAAATATTTTCATGGCAATTGTTCTGATGGTCTTTCTTCTTTGATCCCTTGACTTCATGAAATTAGGTGAAGTACTAGATTAGCAGTTCGGTCTCATATTTTACTGTTAAAATTACTATATGTAATTGTAAGTAATCTTCTGATTATTCCCGGGCACTTCTCATGTGCGGAAGTCTCTTTCGGTCGTTTGTTTTCTTGGTAACAACAATTTTCAAAGATTTAGATGTAACGTCAATCGTCATCATCTGTCTCCTCGAATCTTGTCCTTTTTATTGTCCTTTCTCCTCAATAAGGTTTTCTTAGTTTTCACTCTCGGTAAACTCTTGCGTCTTAATGAGTTTAGTACCTTACGAGAAATAAAATTCTTAAAATGTGACATTTGGTTATTTGATCAGATTTTTGGAAATGGGGGGCTAAGCTGAGAATTTTTATTTTTATTTTTAAAGCTTTTACTCCATTTGTTTGAGTTTTGTTAATTTTTGCCTTATTGCCCAGTTTGCTTTTACATTTTACGGTCGTTAAATAAACAGCAGGGTTTGGTAAAAATAATCTTCTGACGTAAATCTTTTTTTTTTTGCATTTCTTTTTTATTATCTTTTTTATAATGTTTTTGTTTTTTCTTTTTTGCATTGTTCTTTTTTTTCTTTTTTTTTTTCTTTTTTTTACATTTTTCTCTTATTAGGCGGTGGAAGGTTCCTTGATTATGATCGCTCAGTTCTTTGTTTATAGTAGTTGAGTCGAGTTCTGTAAAAGCCACTCAACGATAAAAAAGATAAAATAAAAGGAAAGCTAGTAAAAAAAAAATCATAATAAAAATAAAATCGCGACTACTAAAATCATATATCATCGTATGTTGATTTTTTTAAGCGGCTGAAAGTATGGGACTCACTACTCACTTGCGACTGGTTCTCGCGAGACAAACTTGCTAAACCTTACACCACCTCGAGGTGTCCAAAGTGATTTTCTTAGATGTGGGATAAGACCAAATGTATGGGCCATCCAGTGAGGATCGAAATCACTACTTAATTGCAATGATTCTAGCAAGTCAAGCTCACTAACCATTACACCACCTCGAGGTACCCATGATATAACATCGTAGGTGTTTCCAAAGTTAGATAAAAGTGTGTCTTCTTTTAAACGATTTCGATATGATTACATACGCATGTACAAGGAGGTGCTGAAAAGATTTTGGTCTGATCCACAAACAAAAAGAATTTCAATTATCAAATATCTTGTTTTGTGATGTTGGTCAGGCTATGAACTTTTCAGCATCTTTCTTATTTAATTGCATGAAAATCATTCTTTTCGGTTCTATATTTTTTATCGTTTAAATAGAGACGCCGAGGACTTTGTACGGAAGGCATTTCAGTATCGGAAAAACCATGAGCCTCCAAGTCGCATTCTGTTTGAAAAACATATTCTCCGTCACACTTATGAATAAATCCTATTTTTTCATTCTCTTATCACCCAAGACGAGTGCTTTTTATTTACATAAATTATTTTGTATCCCCACTGAATGGCATATCGCTAACGAATGTTGGTCTTGCATAAAAAATATTATTTCTTCTTTTGTTGTGCTATTATTTATTCTTTCTTTTGTAATTATAAATTCAAACCAACATGGTCGAAAATATCTTAGACTGTTTGTTTCTTTGTTGCTTATATGAGGTGGGAATTTTACATGACATCGACTTCTAATTAACTATTTAAGGTTTATATATGGATGTCAGAATTATTTGTGTAACATTATGGGCATCCCGCTTATTTTAAAAGTACAATTCCTTCCTCACTTTTGTATTGCAAAAAACGAAATGCCGGTTGTGTAACATACAAGCAGCTGATTAATCGCGAATTTCTCTTGGTATTTAGATCCGAAACTTACAGTTGTCACTTATAATTATACCCTACACAATCAATTTACTTCCAGCCTAAAACAAAATTTACATACACACTTGACAAGTAAAGGAAAATTATTTTTACTTGCAACAGTTCAACTTATTAGAATATCACACATACACACACACACACACACACAATAGAATATTCATTATTATTAATTCCAAAAGCTGGCTTACAATTCTTATATTTATTTGTACAATATTAAAGCTTTTCTACCAAGGATCAGTGTAGTATCTGCTTTTGACCCTAAATCTTTTTAGATGTATTCATTTGCGCTTTATGAATAAGAAACTTGCATAATATTAATGAAGAAAAAAGAGAAGTAGAGTAAAGTAGAAAAGGTGAGTGGAAATAGTAAGAAAAGCCAAAAGGAAACCAAGTGAAAGAAAAAAGTGTATGAGAAAGTAGAAATCGATGAAGAGGAAATAATAGGAAAACAGTTATACTGGCTGACTATAAAGTAACAATAATATGAAAATATAGAAAAGCAGATCGAGATGGAATGCATCAGAATTAATATTCTTTATGAAGAAATACGGCAAGAAAATTTAAAATGGAAGGTGCAAAAGAAAATATTTGTCTATTATTTTGTTCCGAATACATATCTGTATAAGTTCGAATAAAATCCTGGACAGCTAATAAAGATTGGGAGAGAATAAGTGTGATTGAGAAGATACTAGTAATGGAAAATCTTTGTTTTAAAACCAATGGAATTTCTAAAGGTGCAACTAATGTAAAATTATTTTGTTCATTGTTGAAAAAACGATAAACTTTGTAAAAATGACAAGTCAAACTTAAAGCAAACGTTTCAACTTCCTAAGGTCTTGATCGGTAATCCGTAAAATATACTTACTGTGAGAAAGTAATACAAGAAACGTGACACAATTTGACTGACAATGCCTATGGCATTTCAGAGAATGATACTGAATGCCGATTTTAAAAGCAAACTAAAACAAGAAAAAAATCAACTTAAAATCTTCCTTTCATTGGTTTTAACGCATTTTTGATTAAACTCCGTCCATACTAACAAAAATTTTAAAAGTGAGAACGAGATTAAATTAGCGTCAATTTTTAATATAAAATTTAGATGCCTTTACCCTTAGGATACCTACAAATTTAAATTTGTCATATTTCTGCATACACTTCGTAGATTTTATGTACAACAAATGTGTGGGTGAGAGAGAAAAAAATTTCAAAAAATTGTCACGATAGAGTAGGGCAATATTTACATTGGACAATGTGCAAACACTATGGAAAATCTGTAAACAAATACTGGTATGAACATGACCCAGCACCGGTTACAGAAATAGATGTCACCATTCTATGGGATTAAGGACAGAAAAATTGAAGCAAATAGGCCGGACATTATTGTTAAAAACCAAAAAAAAAAACTTGCCTATTAATTGATATGGCTTGTCCAGCGGATTTTAACATAGCAACCAAGTAATTCGAAAAACTGTCAAAATATAAAAACCTGGAAATTGAAATAGAAAAAATGTGGAAATTGAAAACAAGAATCATGCCAGTGATAGTAGGTGCACTTTGAATGATAAAAAATGGGACAAAACAACACATTGAAAGAATCCCTGGAAACGCCAGTTTAAGAGATATACAAAAATTGTCTTGTTAAATACGGCCCACACACTAAGGAGAACTTTGTCTATGTAATGCTAGGGATGATAGGGGAGATAGAAAAAACATGAAATGGAGCCATAACAACACACCACGACCTGCCTTAGAGCTTCCCGCAGACTTGGTAGGTAGTGCAATCATAGCAGAAATCAAAATATGATGAAAAATGGCAACATAATAATAATAATAATAATAATAATAATAATACTGTTGACGTCACTGATAATAGTAACATTATTTACTGGAAATACCAGTGAAAATTTCACGGTTTGCCAATGTGAATTTTCTGATTAAGATTAATCTTAATTCTTTGGTTAAAAATTGAATAAGCTCCTTGCTAGTTTCGCAACTATAAAGTACCCATGAAAGTTCCCCGATTACCTAGTTTAAATATTTGAGCTTAAAATATTTTGCTTAAAATATTGCAAAAACAATCAAGAATATGAGTGCAAATCTTTATTTAAAGAATATATAAATAAAAAATTGAAATTGACAAATTTTACATTTAACAGAAGCAGCCATTAAACACATGAGAGTATTATCTACTTTTTTTCTATCTTTTTTCATTCATTCATTCATTCTTCCTTTCTCTCTTTTTCTCAATGAAACCAGGCAGCGTCTCTGATATGTTTTTTCAGTCATTCTCGAGATTAAAATAGAACAGTCCATCATTTATTTTGTATTTATGGCGCGTAATGTATGTGATTACTAATTAAGAAACGAAGAAATATGCAAAATTATAAAATAATACTTTTATAGTTGTAAATTTAATGAAATAAATACAAAACAGAAAATTAATGGCATTAGTTATCTTTTAAAAATTTCCGGATTTCGAGGATTTTCGTTTTCAGGATTCAAAATAAGAGATTGTTTTAATTATAATGGAAGTTCGCGTTGAAAAATATAAACCTCTTACTTCAAGCCAATTGAAATAACATTGTCGTACTCAAAAGAATTGATTAGCTTCCTGGTAAAATCTACACAAAATCAGTTTTAAAAGACTCGCGTCAGGAGTCAGCATTTCTGGTTATGAGCCAGTTTGTAGGTTGTCAAAATGTAAATATGCTTGTAGATATAGGATTTTTAATAGTTGTCCCTCGAAGTACTTTTGATGTAAATTTTATGCTCACTTTAATTAGTGTCATCATCATCATCCGTTACACCCAATGGTGTGTAGGGCAAAAGAAAAATTTCTCCACCTCTGCATATCTTGGGCCAGACTAGTTAATGAATCCCAACAGTGCTACATGCTTTCATCTCATTCTTCACTGTACTTTTTCATGTCGTTCTTGGTCTTCCCCTCTTTCTTTTGCCATCTGGGGTTCAATGCAGTGCTGTTCTTGTGATTGACTGTGAATTTTTCCAGAGCACATGCCCAATCCATCTCCAACGCCTTCTTGTAATGATGGTGCCCATGTTCTCTTGCTTGAATCTCCTCAACAGGTCTTCATTGGAGATATTCTCTGGTCAAAATATTCTCAGTATTTGTCGGAGGCATATGGTAAGAAAGGATCGAAGTTTGGCGAGATCCGCCTTAGTCATTCTCCAGAACTCAGATCCGTAGAGGAGAGTAGATACAGCACAGCTCTGGTATAACTTGAGCTTGGTGTTGGTGCTGTACTGTGTTGATTCCCAGATGTTGTTCATTTTTTTTAACACACACCTGGCCTTGCCCAGTCTGCTTTGAATATCTTCTTTCGTGCCACCCTCGGGTATGATGATGCTGCCCAGGTAAATGAACTTCTCTGTACGACGTAGATCTTCTCCATTCACTTTGACAGGAGCAGGCCTGTTCATGTTCAATGACATCATTTCGGTCTTCTTAATTAATGTGGTATTTGTTTAATAAAAGTTATAAGCAGTTTTGCTCCTGTGAATTATGAGAGAGTTTGAATAGTTAATCTGAGCATAAATAATTTCACGCTGCTAGACAAGAGCGTTTAAAAGCAGGCCCACAAAGTACATTTGATGTAAAGTTTTATGTTCTCTTTTAATTAGTGTGACATTTATTAAATCAAAGTTATAGTCAGTTTTGTCCTGCGTATTATGAGCGAGTTTGAATGATTGTATAAACGTAAATCACTTTTTATGTTTGTAGATATGAGCTTTTAATCTTAACTGTATTTAAGATTAATGTATTTTTGATGTGATCAATTATGATTCTTTTAAAATTAGGTTGGCATTTTTTAAATCAATTTTATGACCGATTTTCTTCCTGTGTATAAAGAAAAATTTGAATGTTGGTTTAAACATAAATCATTTTTATGCTTGTAAATATGAGCTTTTAATATTAGGCCCATTAAGTACTTTTGATTTGAACAGTCATGTTTCTTTTAATTAGAGGAGAATTTGTAAAATCAATTAATGACCAGTTTTGTTCCTGTTTATTTCGAGAGAGTTTAAATTGTTGTGTAAACGTAAATCCTTTTTTACCCTTGTAGCTATGAGCTTTTAATATTAGGCCCTTTAAATACTTTCTTCTTAAACAATTATGTTCTTTTTAATGTGGGTGACATTTACAAAATCAAATTTTTAACCAGTATTACACTAGTGTTTAAAGTGTTGTTACCCTCTTATGTTCATATATACGGGTTTTACGATTCCTATTTTCTCACCATATTAATTGCTTTTACGTTGATCGTACTTAATTTCATAAATCCCGGCATTTTACTTGGTCGTTGATCTATTTTTCTTGTTAGCTATATCTATAATTATATTGGTGATATGTTAAAGACTCATGTGTCCGGGATCACTAATTTATTTTCGAATTTTTTAGATAGTGTGCTGGAATATAAGTTATGAATTCTGTTTTTGATGTTATGTTAGTTCTTCAATATGGCAGTGAATGCTGGACAATATCATCGAAGATGAAAGAAAAACTTGAAGCAACTGAAATGTGGTTCTACAGAAGGATGCTGCAAATATTATGGATCGATCATGTGAGCAAGGATGAGGTTTTGGAAGGGATGGAAACAAAAAGGAAATTTATACTGAGCATCATGAAGACACAGCTAAAGTTCCTGGGACATGCAATGAGGAAGGAGGGCTTGGAGAACCTGGTACTAACAGGCCATATAACGGGAAAAAGAGACAAGGGAAAGCAGAGAATAACATATTTGAAGGGCCTGAAGTGGTGGATAACAGAACGGGGGTTTCGTGTAGTAACAGGAGAAAGCGTGCTATAAGCCACCAGAGATAGAGAGACTTAGAAAGCCATGATCGCCTACGTTCTGAAAGGACAGGGCACATAGAAGAAGAAAAAATCTGTCGGTGGTGTGTACATTTTTGGCCTTGTGGACTTTTATGCTCGTTTAGGTTAAGTATGAAATTATTTGGGTAATGAAGTTTAAATGTTTTTCAATGTATTTTTTTTTCATCTAGGAATTCTTTGTTGCATATTCTAAGGAATCTGAGGTAAAAAACTATAAAAACTCTTGAAAATAAAAAAACATTAAACAAAAATCAAAATCAGGACTGATCATAGAATTTTACGTCAAATCCCTTAGAATATATAGTCCAGAATACCATGAAAAATCCAACGTTATTGAACTATCCGAAATCAGTGAAGTGTTAAACAGAACAGTGCTAATTATTGCGATCTCATGAAAATTCTTTCTTTCTTTCAATGGTACAAATCCAAGACCCGCCGTTTCAACAAAGTGTGCATGCATGCTCGATTATGCTCCTTCCCATTTATATAAGTTTGCTTATGAATTTTTTGAGTGTAAAAGAGAAGAAAATGGAATGGCCACCATCAAGACCTGATCTGAATCCGATCGAAAATCCATGGTTATTTGTGAAGATGAAATTATATAAAGATAGCAAACAATATAACAGCTAAGGTCACATATGGGAAGCAATTAAACCACCATATCGGAAACTGAAACTGCTGAAGTAACAAATTTAGCAAAATCAATCAATCAACCAATAATAAGTTTATTGATTTGGTTCATTATATTAAGATGTAAATCTTTCAAATCATGTTTTGTTATCTGTTCTATTGTAGGTTTTGATCAATTGTTGATGATTTCATTAACTTGTTATTGAAATAAAAAGTGATCTTCTCGTTTTGCATAATAACTTGGAATTGTAGTTTTTATAATTTATCAAGTTTTTATAATATATCAAGTAATAAAAACGTTGACTCAAGCTTTGTTTTCACGTCTAAAATCATTAAAACTTGTGCATCTTGGTGTTGTGTAATGGTTAGCAAGCTTGTTTCGCTAGAACCAGTCATAACTCAGAAGTGAGTTTGATCCTCACTGGGTACCCCATACCTTTGATCTTGTGCCACATATAAGCGGCGCTTAGAAAATCAACTAAAATCATTAAAACTTTGACAAAAGATTTTCAGATCAAATTCTAGTTATCGAGGTTTATGTGATTTGTATAACTTTAGACAGATTATATACAGGGTGCAATGAGTAAATTGTCGCGATTTTATATTTTTAATATTATGCATGTGCATTATTTGATATTAATTTTGTCGGCTATAGGATTAGTTGAGCACCGTCTCTGAGAAAGAAAGGTCCCATGAAACGGCATACTGTACTGATTGCGAATTACACAAGGAGCTCCAATATAAATATTTTAGAGAGTTTAGGTGACAATCAGAAAACTGTACAGAGAATACAGAAGGAATTGGATGCGTCTGTGGAGACTACAAAGTATACGGCAGCACAGAAAACTCCCTTCTGATAACAGAATAACTTCTGAATTAGTGGGGGTTTCAGACACGATACCTAACCCTACATCAAGTGCCTTAAAAATTAGCGATACCCTGGTTCAAGATGGTGGATGTTGAAAAGCCCTACGTCTGGCAACAGGACTCTACCCCATACCTCACAAGCAAGAGAACTCGGTCATGGCTGTAAGACAATTTCTGCTGCCATAGCAACCGTTACATCTAGCCACCTCACTTTCCAGACTGCGACTCCCCTTGATTATTATGCGTCGAGCGCTGTTGAGCGTGCGACCAACAAAACTTGTAACAGTAGAGATGTACTGAAGACAAGCATTATGACAGCATTCACAAACTTAATCAAGAAAACCATCCAGAGGGATTTTGAAGTTGTGGTTAAAGCTAATAGCGATTTTATTGAATAAATTTACTCTTTAGTATTTCAAGATAGTTTTGTGTCATTTTGGATAATATATCTGTTCAAATGAGAAGTCCAGCGTTATTTTCATTTTTGCGTCATTCATACGACGCTTTTTCTGTTTATAAGATGCTCGGCATAGATATTTTCATATATGTTGTTTTTATTCTAGAATTAAGTGGTCTGTTTTATTTGCTTAATGTGCATTGACAGTTCGATCAATGGAAAGTTATTTTTTACTTTCTAGACATTGCCATCATGCACCAATGAATATATTCATTTTTGAAGTCTGGTTATAAAATAAGTGTGCAGTTCTATTTTTTAGCTTAAAAGCAAAAACCTAAACTCCTCCACATCCTATCCCCACTTTATTTAAATATCACTGATCGTCACATTAAACTCGACCCTGTTTTATATACGCATCTTCCGTAGAGAGACTTTTTTGGTTTGATCTATCGGAACCGTTACTGTCAGAATGATTGAACTCTAGACATGTGTTTGTGTGTATATTTACGTACTAGTAGTCGATATTGAAATAATATGATGAGACGGCCAATAAAGTAATGTTTGCCTAAAATAGCTGGTCTTCGTAGGTTATTGAAAGCCGAACACGTAAAATCTTTCGAAATATTAGATAAGCGTAATTCACATTGAAAGGATATTTGGATAATCTGCAGTGAATTAATTGAAGGCATGAAAATTGATAGAGGAATGCAACAACGTTGTGTTTTCTCACCGGATTTATCAAACTCGTAGAGCGAGATGATTCGCAGAGAATTAGATGGCCTATCAGAATTTATTATCGGCTGATGACAATATAAAGATTATATTGTGTTGATGGCAGATTTATGAAGAATCCTATGAGACAAGATAATCGAAGAAATTAAAAGGAAATGACAAAGTATTAATTTCAAGAAAACGGAAGGAATAATTGCCAACGAAAAGAGCAGACCAAAATTTGAGTTAAGCATCAGAGACGTCAATATATATATATATATATATATATATATATATATATATATATATATATATAAAACAAAAATTTCTTTATTTAAATCCGTTGAATAGCCATTTCTACGAGGAAATTCTCGCTTCTTCAGCAACAGTGAAACGAAAATTTTATTTACTCAAATTCAAATGTGTTAAAATATTTTATACCGCTAGAAGTCAAAACAAATCATCCATACACAGGAAAATAAAATGGGGTGTGAATAACAATTTTTTGAATGTAAGGAAGTAAGAAGGGGGGAGTAGACAGGTACCTATGTCTCAAATTGGAAGACATACCCTCTCCCATTCAAGAGTTTAAGTTAAATTTAGCCATGTTAGAAGGATATAAGTAATAGGAAAAAAGGGAAAGGGGTGGTTAACTGGGAAGTGAGATATTAAAAAAATTTCGCATAGAAACAAAAGAAAACTGCTGACATCAATGTTTATATATATATATATATATATATATATATATATATATATATATTAGTCGAGCCAACATTAGTTCTACAACTTCTAACCAAAGCAACCTTAGAGTTACCCGGAACCCACAATACATAAGAAATACAGCTAGACAGGACAATTATACACCTAGATGCAATTGTAGGATTTATAATGACTGTCCTATGGGTGGAGAATGTATGACAGAAGGGGTGGTATATCAAGCTATAGAAAATATAAATTTGAAGAAATTCTACATTGGTATTTCTACAGATGCTTGGAAGCAACATTTATACAGCCATACACACTGAATATACAACCCTGATTTAAGAAACCAAACATCTATATCCAAATATCTATGGTCATTGAAAGACAACTTAACCACTGTGATTAAATAGAAAATCGTTAAACAATCTAGCACACACACCAACTTAAAAAATTACTGTTACCTATGCCTTGATGAAAAAATTACCATTATCAAACACAAAAATCAATTGAACCTACTGAATCTAAGGAAGGAACTTGTTTTTAAATGTCGACATAGGAGCCGCTTTAAATTATGTTAAACTTTTAACCCCTCATTCTTTCCTCTGATGCCTTTCCACACATCACTATATCTTTTGTCGGGTACTACCTTACGGAATATTTATTATTTATTTGCACCCTATTGTTATGTGTCGATGATACGGGTTTATATATGTCTATGGTATTGCTTTCATGTTTAAATCCTATTCTTATAGAGTTATATTGCATTTATTTTTATTTATTTATTTATGTATTTTTTTAATATCTGGCCCTTTTTAGATATTCTTTCTGATATGATCTCGTTGCGTTCAAATATGTAGTGAATAAATTGGTGTTTATATATATTTTTGTATATACACATATTATTATTTAATATATATATATATAATTATAGATATTGTTTTTTTTATTTTTTATTTCTTATTTTATTAATTACTAGATTTTTAACTTTTCGCCTCAATAATATATCATGTGTTGTGTGTGTATGTGTGTGTACGTATATATGTTTTTTACAGTATTAACGTTATATTGTATTATAATTGTATCGTTGAATGAATAATTTTCCTACATTATTAATGTTATATTGTGTTATAATTGTATTGCTGACTGAATAATTAGTATAATTTTGATTATATAGTAGTGTGGTAGTAATTGTGATTACAACGGATTAACTATCAATTTTTAAATATTTTTAATTTTCTTAATTTTTTAGATTCTAATTTCTTATCTTTTCACCGTTATTATATATTTTTCTCCTATCGTCTTTTCTTTCAAATTTAAATTTATTCCTCTCTTCTTTCTTTTTTCCCTTTTCGTTTACGCTCATAAAATACTTAACCTTTTTCTTTAAAGCTATCCCTTTCTCCCAAACTCTTTTTTTATTTTCTAAATCGACGTGTCAGCAGTCTGACTTGCGTAGAGTATCTTTGAGTTGACATCCGTTCTTACGCGTGATCTTTGATTATATGTTGCGTGTGTATATATGTTTATGTATCTCTGTGTGTGTGTATTCGCCTAACTGATGTAATGATGATTTTTTTCTTTAATTTTTCAATTTTAAGGTAGCGATCTTTATTTTTTTCTGTTTTTGGTCTATTTGGGGTCTTTATTTGTGAATTTCATTCCTGTAAAATCTTCTGTGAAATAAAGATGTAAGCTGAGGATGGTTCGTCTAAAATAGGCCTAAAACTCCTCTTAACCATGGAATAACGTGCCTGTCTTAATTTTATATATTGTGTGTGTGTTCTTGTGTAGCGTAAGAGCATGCGTATGTGTACTGGTCATTTATTCATGGAATAATAAGAAATTATTCTTGTTTGTTTCATTATACTCCAGACTTACTTTTTTATCATCTCAAACACCCTTACTTGAATTACATAAAATCTCAGAGCGAAAATCTACCAAAATGCGAACTGTCATAAGATATGCTCTATTGATTACAGGATATCTAATGACAGTTTTCATTCAATTCTTCAAAGTAGAGAAAATATCATGAGATTTTGCATTCAATGTTTTACATTAGAGGATATGTCATTACAATTCTTATTTAATTCTTTACAAAATATATCTCATGAAATTTCCCATTCGATTCTTTAAAGGAGAGAATATCTCATTTAGAGTCTGCATTCAATTCATCACAGTGGAGGATCTCTCATGACAGTTCGCATTCAATTGTTCACAGTGGAGGATATCTAATTGCAGTTATCATTCAATACTTCAGTGTAGAGGATATCTCAAATCATGTCCATTTAATTCTTCATAGTAGAATAAGTCTGAGACTTCGCATTCAATTCTTTACAGTATAATATACCTTATAACAGTTCTCATTCAACGCTTCACAGTAGAGTATATCTCATAACAGTTTGCATTCAATTCTTCACAGTTTGCATTCAATTCTTCAATTTATCTCATGACAATTCTTATTCAGTTATTTGCAGTAGAGTATATCTTATGACAGTTCCCATTTAATTCTTTAGAGTAGAACTCTCCGGACAGCATTCAATTCTTCAAAGTAGAGAGTATCTCATGGCAGTTCGCATTTAATACTTCATAGTAGAGTATATCTACTGCCAGTTCACATTCAGTTTTCTACAGTGAGAGATATCTCCTGACAGTTTGCATTCAATTCTTTGCAGTAGAGGATATCTAATGACAGTTTTCATTGAATTCTTAACAGTAGAGGACATCTAACTAAAATTCACATTCAATACTTCGCAGCAGAGAACTTTAATGACAGCATTCCATGCTTCAAAGAAGCGAGTATCTCCGGACTGTTTTCAGTCAATTCTTCAGAGAAGGGGATATCTAATGACAGTTCGCATTCAATTTTTTACTGCGGAGGAACTCTCATGACAGTTCGCATTCAGTGCTTCACAGTAGATTGTGTATAAGTGCTTTATAGTAGATATCTATTGACAGTTTTTCAATTTTTCACAGTAGATGATATTTTATGACAGTTCTCATTGAATTCTTCGCAAAGAATCTCATGACATTTTCCATTCAGTTCTTTACAGTAACAGATATCTCATGACAGTTTTCATTCAGTTTTTCATATAAGAGCCTATCTAATGAAAGTTCTTATTCAATTCTTCACAGCAGTTGAACTCTCATGACAGCATTCAATTCTTCACAGTTGATGATATGTCGTAGCAGTTTATTTTCAATTCTTCACGATAGACGAACTCTCATGGCAATTAGCATTCTGTGCTTCACAGTAGAGTATATCTTGTAACAGTTCGCATTTAATTCTTCAATATAGAAGATATCACAGGACAGTTCGCATTTAAATCTATACAGTAGAAGATATCTAATGACAGTTTTCATTAAATTCTTCACAACAGAGGATATCTCATGATATTTCCCATTCAATTCTTCACAACAGAGGATATCTCATGATATTTCCCATTCAATTCTTCACAACAGAGGATATCTCATGATATTTCCCATTCAATTCTTCACAACAGAGGATATCTCATGATATTTCCCATTCAATTCTTCACAACAGAGGATATCTCATGATATTTCCCATTCCCAATTCTTCACAACAGAGGATATCTCATGATATTTCCCATTCAATTCTTCACAACAGAGGATATCTCATGATATTTCCCATTCAATTCTTCACAAAGAGTTTATCTAATGACAGTTCTGATTGAATTTTTGACAGTAGGTAAACTTTCATGACAGTAAACAGTCAATGCTTCACAGTAGAGTGTATCTAATGACAGTTTGTATTCAATGTTTCATATTAGAGGATATCTCATGACAGTTGTCATTCGATTCTCCATGTATGTCCTTCTCATTCGTTTCTGTTTTTCTTATTCCCGTTCACTCCTAAATGAGATTATATTTCTTTTGTTTTCTTGTCCATTTCTTTTTGTTTCGCGCGTTGATCTATTACTTAGATCACAAATAACTAGCGACATTTAAGTTTTTAATCCCATTAGAGAGTGTAAGTTTCAATTTTCAACACAATGCCTAAGATTTCTTAATGAACGGGTTCCACGTAATGTTAATCTCTATGATGTTATTTCTGAGATTATATGATTATAATAATGTTACCTTTTTTTAATTCTTCTTTCTTTTTCTTCTTTTTTCTTACAAACAAAAAACTGAATCACGAAATATCATAATGGTTAACAAAGCGACAATATTCTTTGCCCATTTCTTCTTCATCCTCCTTCTGGTTCTTCTTTATTAAAAAAATACGCCTCAGTTCATTGTTCTATGGTTTTGTTTCTGTTCTTCCAACAACACAGTCAGTCATTTTTCCTGTTATTACAAAACTAAATTTGTTCTTTTTTCCTTCCAAAAATGTTCATTATTCGTTCTTCTGATTTTTGTTTTATATTTTTTATATATTTATTGTGATTATTATCTATCAACATGCAAGATGTTTATTTCCCAGTAGAAAAACGGGTTACTAGATTATTATACGCATGTAAATCAAACTACCTTATTATTTTAAGGAACTTTTTGTGTCGTACTCTATCAAATGTCCTTCTTAATGTATGAAACATAGCTATGTGTCGTTTTACATTGCTTATTCTGAAAAAACAAACAATCATATTAAGAGCTGTACATTTTTTCCGTCTTCCCACAAAACGTCTATTTTCAGTTTTCCTTTTTTTATTCTTCCAAAATCTAGTTATCTTTTCTTCTGCCACTAATTGTTTTGTTCATTCTTTCTTTCAAAAACCTTGTTTGCTCATTTCTATTTTTTAGTGATCCTTCTTGTAGAAATTATATCCATCCTTTCCTCTTTCTTGTATCAGAAAATCCAAACGAAACTTCCCGTCTGTTATACATTTACCAATAAATGAATTTACTAAAACATGATTCGTTTCGTCAATAAAACATCAATAACCATCAGGTTGTATTCATAGGATTAGATACATAAATTCCATGGAGATAATCATAATGGTGAGAAATGTTTCAACCGTTTAAAAAATGGATCATTTTGTGCTGCGTCTGAATTGATCTCCTGTAACATTGTGCTATATGAGAATGTATTTTCTATATTGTAAACTCTGAAAATACATAATAAATGTATGTATTCAGCCGACAGACGTAATTAAAATTGTTTGATATGTGGAAATTAATATTCGCCAACCCCCGTCCTCAAAAAGTTAGACCATGTAAAGAGATGCAATGCTTTTTGTGTTTAGAAATAGCAATCATGCTGCAGAAACAATCTGAAACATTTATTGGTTTTGTAGGAAACAATTTTAAGCGGATGAAATCTTCGAAGATAAAAATAATATTTAAACTTAAGTGAAGCACCAAGAACAGATGATTTTCATGCCTTTACGAATTTTTTGGTTTTAACTCGATAGTCTCTTACAGGTGGGTTCAGAAACTGCATTCAATTTATTCGCCATTATCTACAATATGCTCGAAAAAATGACTAAACCTTAAAGATGAGCTCCCTAAGATTGCTTTACTCTGCTATCTTCTAAACGTATTTTTGAAGAGATTAATAAAAATGCATATGTTACAAGAATATAATGCAATGACTCAGTAGAAATTCGCACAACACAAAATCTTTTCCTCCATTCCAGTAAAGTTTGTTGAGCTTTCTAGTTGTTATCAATGAATTTCATGATTCTGTAATACATTGTCAGTGGTTTCATCGTTCAAAAATTGGATTAAACGAAAAAGCAGTCCGATTAATCATTCGTAAAAGCGTATTTTCCCTTATTTGTTCTACGCAGCACAGATCGTATTTAATTTTTTTTAAATGATTAACGATATCTATAGGATAACTATCCTATACCTAGCTAATCAGAATCATGACCCAAACATTCTTTACAATTTCCCATTCACTATAAGGACCTATCCATCATCACTCAATTCTCCATTTACCAAAATGTCACATCTGCTCAGGGAACCTACAAAAGAATCCCCACGAGAATAAAAATTTCTTTATACGATATATATAGAAAAATATATAAAAAATTATACATTAGATGTAAAGGTTGGGGGTAAATGGAAAAAATAAATAAATAAAAAATAATTTTTTTAAACGATTGACTGAACTGAAAATAATTCAACACTCTCTTTATATTCTGTGCTTAACTCCATTTGATTACCGTACTTATCTCCCTTTGCTGGAGATAAGACACGTGGGTAAGATGACAGCCTGTTATTGACGTCACTCTATACAGTGACAATAGCGATAGTCTAATTCAGTTCGTTTTAGAGCGGCCGAAGCAAAAGTTTGCTTTTTTTACCCCACTTTTTCCCATTGCCCTGGCAGAGGCTAAATCGGCCTTCCCTACTGCTTACAAGTCCATGGTGCAGTTTTCTTTTGGGAATATATATTGCACAGATATAGAAAGAAACTCGCAGTTTATAATTTGGGAAAAATCAAGAGTCATTTTTCTAGTTCGTCCTCGCCTGGGACATAGATGAATCTAGCCTGTTTGAATCTGGAGTCCTAAATAAACATGGCTTTTCAAGACACAAGAGTATCTCCATATTATATGTAAAACCTTTCCTTTACATTTTCCTCTTTACTCATTGATTTTCTGTGTAGATATATGTGAGATATTATTCACGGCGTGGGAAACATGTCTGTATATATATATATATATATATATATATATATATTAGTTTGTGTGTGTGTGTGTGTGTGTGTGTGTGTGTGTGTGTGTTAGAAGTATAAAAGTCTCTGAGAAAAAGGCATGTTAGTTATTCCTTTTTCTTTCAGACATTTCGTTCCGCCTGTGAACTACGCTGTTATATCACGGATATGATAATACCCATAATGGGGAAAATATAAATGAAAGATTAAATCATTCTTCCATAGTTCTCTCCAGTTATACTATCTATTCTAGACTTTATATGACACTTTTGATAGAATAGTTCTCAAAAAACACACTCTCTAAATTCTTTCCAAAAATCAGAAAGACATTTACAAAATCGGTTCAATGACGATTGTTAATCGTAGGAAGGAAGTTATTGATAGTGATGGAATCAATGATAAATAAATAGATTCAGTTAACTGCAATATTTTTTTTATATTTCTCTTTCTGTCAATATTATTTCATGTGTTTTTCTCTATTTTACAAATTTAGGCTGACATTCATATCAAGCTGAAAGTTTTCGAAAATATATCTTTCAATTTTCACTCTTTCAGGAGAATCGTTAAATCTCCATATTGTTCTAATTATTCTACGAGTTTCCGTAAAATGCGATCGACACAATTATGTTTATTAACTAAAAGAGTAACAATCAAGAAAATATTTTCTATAAGTTTGATAATATTTACCGCTGAATGACATAACGAAATAATTCTCGCATTGAACCAGTGGTACTGAAAAGGCCTACCACTGAAGCAAAGTCTTTAAATTTAGTCGCAGTCTGCATTTTATATGATGTTCTATTGAAACAGTTCAAATTCTAGAATATTTTATGATTTTCAAATGTTGAATAGTCGAAAACAAACAGGTTAAATTTTAACGAGGATATCGGGATATTAAATAAATTTAATAATTAAAAGATGCATTCTAATTCCAAAAATGTCAAAAGTTGGCATCCATAAAATAAAATATTAAACGTTTAACATGTAATTTAATATCATTAATCAAATATCATCATGAGGTTCTGGTAATAAAAATTTTTTTAATGAATTTTGTGAGAAAGAAAAGTTTGAGATTTATTTATTTTTATAATATAATCCATTGATTTGTTGACCTAACCAGTTAAATAAAATTACCTTGATTTACAAATTTAATAATTTAATCACTTTAGTAAACTGATCTGCCTGTTATATGAATTGAATTTACTCAGTAATTCTTACAAATGCAAGCGTCCTGGGCATGACGATAAACTGCATCCGGCAGCAAGGCCTCTAATTGGTAGGTTTTGAATTTCGTTGAACCATCTCTTAATTATTGTTGTTCCCAGATCCACCCTAACCGGGGTGGTAGCACCTGTTAGGATCCCAGCTATGGACAAATAGTAAATGTATGAAAATAATTTTTAAAAATATCAGCAATACATTCTTTGAAAACAATTATTACCAGCAATACAAAACTCTGGACAAAATTCTCTTTACAAAAATACATCAATGAAACCTGATCTACAAACTGATTTCTTCAAAAATACGTCAATGAAACCTACTCTACAAACTGATTTCTTCCAAAGAATATATATTATTCATACGAATTTATCCTTAAAATCTTGTCGGCATTAAATAATCTATTTATATTGATATGTCGAAAAAAAACCTAAATCTATAAATGCGCGTGACTGAGGCGGGTGTTGTGTAAGGAAAATGTTGAGGAAACGTTGTTGTGCGTCAAATTTTCAAGTTTAACGAAGCGAAAAAAAAAAAGAGGATATTGTAAATCTGACTTGTGCTCAATCGCCACTCGCAACCAAAACATATATAGTTCAGCCAAGATGCACATCGGACACCCACTCAGTAAAGTCAAACGGCGAAAGGAAAATGTTTAAGTAAAGGTTGTCTTAAGCTAATATTTTAAGTAAAGAGGAGATTTATGAGTAGAAAATGAAAACTACTGTCTTAGCTTTGGACGCAAACATAAACTGAGAAAAAAATACGAAACAAGATGTCTTTACTTTAATTTACGAAAATTAAAACGGCATATAAATAAATATCACGATAGAAATATCAGTATTACCTGATTTACTCTGGTGAAGACTACCTGCTTTACTGCTAATTATTGTGAGCTCGAAAACTATTTTTTATAATCATGTCGCCCCAAGCAAGGCATTTTACTGCAACTGTTTTGCAGGGAGTTACTTAGAAGGAAAGTTATGAGAAAGAGTGAAAGGTTATAGGGAGTGTCAGGAAGTGGGTAAGAGAAGGATTAGAATACTGACGAAAGTGGAGTGGACGGAGAAAGGAGCATGGAAGAGAGGATGCAGGTTAGTGAGTAAGTAAATGACTATTGACTTTACATTTAAATTCTTGGAGATTATAGCTGTCGGGAAAGCAAGTAAATGGAAGGGAATTTAACAGGCGGAAATGCGAGAAAAGAAGCTGATGGAGTAGAATTTGCAATTAAATTGCACTTGTATGAAACATATGAAATATATTTTATATATCTACCAAAGTTACCCTTACATTTTTAAAGTTCTAAACATTTATTTTATCTCTAATACTTTTATTAATATCTCACTAAAGAGAAGAGGCTGTTGAGGTGTGCATTAGGGCAAATTATTCTTTTGCACTATCTGAATGCATATTTAGTGATGCATTGATAAGGACATCTATCAAACTCAATATGGCTTCTCGACTAATGACTTCCGACAATTTGTCATTGGTTATATTGAAAAAGGCCACAATTCGAACATTCGTCTCTAAATCTTCCACGCAGGGAAAATTACAATAATTTAATTTAAAGTAAAATAAGTTTTCTAGCTTCTATCAACAACGATTCACAGTAAGAGAAATATTTTTCTTCAAATTACTGCAAGGAATATGTCTCAAAACACGTCATTAAGGCTTATATATATATATATATATATATATATATATACAAAGATTTGTACCCACAGAAAGAACTAATTACTTTAAACAGAATAGACGTCATTATACTAATCCAACCTGAGGAACCTTTCGGCCAAAACTCTTCAAGGGCTAACGTTAGCTTTATTGTAAATGGTAAATACAGGACAAAGACAACATCAAAGGCTTACTTACAAAAATGAGACAACAGATGGAGCTCGTCTAAAAATAAATTTTAATCAATAAATTAAAATGTAAGGGGGGTGTAAACACAACTCCCTAAGAGTGATAAAAAGGAAAAATGTAACACCCACAAACCGTCCAGTAATTGCACGGAGCGAATAAATCGCTCTTTCTGCCTAAACAGGCTCGGTTGATAGAGTTTAAGATAGACAGCTTCCAAAATACCAAATTATATTTTATAAATGGAATTACATTGATAAAATTGGATACAAAAATATCACAACGATTAGGATTTAAGGCGTCTTTCGACCGACTTGTCTTCAGAAAAAATCGCTTGTAAAATAAGACTAAGCAACTAATAGAAAAATATTTTATCAGCTACTGAAGTTAAAACAAGCTAATTAAAGGATAGGGAATATAAAAAGGTCTTATCTGTGCTTCAGTTCTTTCTTTATGTTCTTCTTTCCTTGGGCTTCTGCTTGGGCGATGGACAGAGACTAACGTGAGAGAGCGACTCGTCTTAACTGTATGCCGAACCCCGCTTCCTAGCGTGGTGAGTCTCTTTTCTCTTTTGTTTTTCAAATGCATTCTGCCTTTTTGTTTAAAACGCTTCGATATGAATTAGGTCAGTGAGTGGAATGAAAGTCTGTCAATTTCGTGTATCTGGCTTCAATCATCCGCTTACGATTTTGCACCGATATCTGCCAATCTGGAGATTGGGAGACAATGTTTTGTTGACTTTTTACATTTACCTGACAGCGTTAATTATAATTTCCATCCTTACATGGGTGGTCTTCTTCGGAATTGGCCAACAATTCGATCTTCAGCCGCTCCTTATCACCTCTCTGAAAGAGAAAGGAAAAGAAAGAAATAAACAAGGAAGAAAGAGACAAAGTTCTTTCCCCTTCGCGTGGCAAACCTTCCATCTGGTCTATGTTCGATTGTCGTTATATCGTAATGTCATTTCGTGAATGCCTTGTGTTTCGCCTCTCTCTTATCTCCCCTGGCCACTCCTAGCACCTATTTCTTTCTTCTCTTTCTTAGCTCTTCCCAAGAAAAAGAAAAATATACAGACAGATATATTCTCCAAATATCTATTCCGGGGTTCAAATCCATGGTTTGTCGATACTATTTTAACGTTTGTGCATAAGAAACACTTACAGTGTTATACTCCATCATCTCCCTGCTAATGTCGATAAATTTTCGCGTCTTCACGTCGGTTGTAAGCAGGGAACTTGTCTTCACCGCAAAAACATTCAGCAATTCCGAAATGGTGACAAGTTCGTTGTGCTTTCTACTTCTGGCGCATCAGGTCATAATAGACCGCATCCTTCTTTTCCATTGTTTTTCTCCAAATTCAATTATAAAGAAATCAACTTACTCGATTACAAGCGGTTTCTCGCAAATAGAATACCAACGTAAACATTCAGGAAAATAACTAGTTCTGCAAGTATCTGAATTTAATAAATGCTCCCTGATAGCGACGGCATGAGTCTGCGAACACCCGAAAGTCACCCACTCATATCTACGCACCTAGTCCGGGACATGTTGGGCGATTCTAACCTCCAACCTCTGGATAGTCTAGCCTACATAGCCGACCTCGCATCGGCAATTACATAAGTATATGACCAGACTTTGTTGATGGGTAGCCAAACATCCTAACGTCATGGAGGGAAAGCCCTTCTAGTTAAAAAAAAATGCTCCGGGCCACTAAAACACCGTTTAATGGAAATAGAATTTTTATCGGCGCATGACTAACGGGACCAATCTACACTAGTATACTGGACATTAAGATGGTCCATACATCTTAACCCCATTGAACTTAATAATTTTTCGTTCGATCGTAGATGTAATAACACAATCGGGGTCAACATTCATCAAAATTAGTTGTTTAAATTTCTTTAACTCAACATCGCATTTGCACTCAAAACATAAAATAAGAGCTCGATGGGTAAGATTGCAAATAAGATTAGTTTGTCTGGTTCCTAAGTTAAGTAAAGCCCAGAGAAAGTGGGTTTACGTTAAACACTAGTATGAAAGCCTGAAACTGTTCTTTCAACCGATTGTTCTCTTCTACCTTCATAGAATATTTTAACGCAGGATGAAGATTATTCAAATATGAAAAGAAACTTTCGGCATTAAGAAATGACGAAAACGTAATCGTGTCATCAACATAGCGGAAGTAACAATAAAGCTAATTAATTTCTTCAGAAAGCAGTTTCTCATGAAATTGCTATTATATATATATATATATATATATATATCTCAAATAGCAAGAAGAAAGCTTTAATATTGTGATAAAAACGGGCGACAACATAGCGAATTAAAACTAATTTTGGGGGTGCTTACAGACCTTTATGCGTACTATTTAGAGAAATCTCTAAGTTTGTGTTTCAATACAAACTGTACTTTTTTCTTTTTTTTTTATCATCTCACCCCAAGCAAGGCATTCTACTGCCGCTGTTGCGCTGGGGGTTACATAGAGGAAATTGATGAGAAAGAGGGGTTAGTTATAGGAAAAGTCAGGAGGATGGTAATAGAAGGATGAGGATACCGAGGATGGGGGTGGAGTAGATGAAAAAAGAGCTTGTGTAAATGGATGCGAGTTAGTGTGATAGACGATGTCTATTGACCTTACATTTAAATTCCTGCAGATTGTAGCTGTCGGGGAAGCAAGTATATGGAAGGAAATTCCACAGGTGGGAAGTGCGTAAAAAAAAGGTGTTAGAGTATAAATAGCGGTTACATTTTATCGGTTTCACTGTAAAAGGGTGGAACCTAGTTGCTAATCTAGTAGCTCGTGTAAATTCATACCTGGGGGCACCAGTGAACTAAGTTCATTGGAGCAGAAGCCGTGAAAGTATTTATAGAAGAAGCACAGAAAAGCCACGTCACACCGGTGTGAGAGCGTCTGCAACCGAGCTGCTAAGTCGGTATCGATCACATTACAGATTCTCCGTTGAATTTTGTCAAGGACCCCGAGGTGAATAGCAGGAGCACCCGACCAGATATGGCAGCAGTATTCAATACACGGGCGGTACTTAAGGTTAAATTGGAATGGAGAACAGTGTAATGATCCCTACTGTAATTTCACATTTTAACACATATGAACAAGTGCATTGTTTCAGCAACCATTATGTATTAGAAACGAAACAATTTGCAAGTTGGAATTCACCTGCGACTGTCACTATCCGCGGAAGTTCTGACACATAGGCCAATGTTATTCTACAGAACCATTTTAACAGACAGATTGTCAATAGAAAGTTGGAATTAAAAAAGTTGAATAGTATTCAAATCAGTGAGATATCGAACTTGTAGGAAATACTGACAGCTGCCATTCTCACAATAGTCCTTTGTCTAGCTTTTTTGCTGTTTCTTCTATAAAATGTTCTGCGATGCTTTATTCTTTTACTTTGATGAAGAACTAATTTTTTAGAAAGCAATTTTTCTTTGTCACTAACATACGCAAAGTAAAGAATATACATTTCCCTTTTACACTAGATTTATTATGTTTATTAGGTTGTTCAAGCGATCGCAATTTAGTTCAGTTTATGTTTATATATATAGATATATAAACATATATTTATATTTACCGTATCATGCGACTTTTGAAAATTTTTAAGGGGGTCACATCCTACAATAGAAATAAAATTAGCGGATGTACAGTTGGCAAAACTAAGTATTTATTTACTATAGTCAAAAATTACAGCTGTACTTAGTATCCGGCGATAAACAAAATGGGAAGAATATTAGTCTACTTTTAATTTTTTTGCGATTTACATCTGCAGACATTAAATACAAGAGGTAACTTTTTTATTCTTGATGTAAAAGTTACTGTATGGAACTCATCTTTACCAAAAAAATACCTGAAAATAAGACATTAAAACAAAGATTACACTGAGGAGCACGCGCAATTTCATTTTCTTTGTTTTGTAGAATAATAAATTTGCAAGGGGTGTGTAAGGGGTGTGTAAGTTTTGACACTCACAAACATTGACACACATCTTCAGTTTTTTTTATATAAAATAAACATGATTTTGATATGACTGCTTTTTTACTTAACTGTATCCAATAATAATGCATGTAATATTCATATATTAGGATCGTATTGTAAAATACAAACATAGCGAATATGCATCTTTTCCATTCTTTACGATTATAAGATGTTTTAGTTGATCGTTTGTTTATGACTCTACGCTTTCACGCAGTGAGTACTAAAGATACTTTTGATTCTCTTTCACTTTTTAATTAGAAGATTGGATAAAGAAATGGGAGGAAAAGACGTTAATTCTAATTTGGTCTCTCAAAAAGGAACTCGCATAATACACCAGATACATGGTAAAATCATTATTTATGAGTGAAAATTCAGAGGGTCGCACGATACGCAAAATTGCTCATTGCACGAGCATGTACTGTATATTTATATTTACAGGGTGTGATTGGTAAATTGATGCTATTTCATAATTTTGATTTTGCGCGTTCGTTTCTTTTAGTTTTGTCGACTGCACAGTATAGTAGAGTCAGTTGGGCACCGTCGATGAGAAAAAGCGCATTATTATGCAATTCACTCAACGAGAAATTTAGAAATGGCATGCTGTACTGCTTGGCATTCACACCGGAAGCTCGAATACGAACATTTTAGATTTAGGTGTCAGTCTGGTGACAGAGCAGAGGATTCAAAAAGAGCTGGATGAGTCTGCTGGTGATTACGAAGGTGTTTAGAGTGATCACTAATGATGGTTACGTTATGCCTCCATTCACCTTCCCAGATGACATCAGACTCAATACGGAGACCTATATCAAGTTTCTTGAGGAGGTAGTGCAGACCTGTGTCAAAAGGAGGTTGCTGGATAACCTTATGTCTGGCAACAGGACTCTGCACCATGCCATGCACGTACGAGAACCCAGTCATGACTGTCAAACAATTACTGCTACCACATTACCCTTTCCATCTGGTTACCTAACTCCCTAGATTTAAACTCCCTTGATTATTATGTGCAGGATATAGTTAAACGAGATACCAACAAAACTCCTTGTAACACTGAAACAAGGAAACCATTCAAAAGAGATGCAGGAGATTCCAAAGTCGTCTGGAGGCCGTGGTTGAAGTCAATGGTGATTTTATTGTATAAACTTACTCTTTAGTATTTCAATAGTATTTTTGTGTAGTTATGGTAAATATAACTGTTAAAATGAGATGTCAGTGCTATTTTTATTTTTGAGCCATTTAGACGTCAAGTTATCCATCGCACCCTATATATTTAGTACTCCTGAACGGTTGTATTTATGCTAGCATTCTGATAGGTTTGAAAATGGGTGTAATAATATTTTGTTTTTTACCAGTATTTTTGAGGTTCTAGATTATATAAATATTCAATCTCCCTCTCCCTTTTCTCCATCATTGCTTAGAAAAGTTTTATAACTACGCTTTAATTAGTGTTTTATGCTATACCAGCATCATAGCCCGGCGTTGCCCGTGCAACTCGGAACATTTTAGTAGTAGAAGATGCCACTTTTTATTTTACATATTTTGTTTTTGTTTGAAAAAACACTTTTTTTAAAAAAATATTTCTTTTGTTTCAAAATTACGGGGAAAAATATTCACAATTTTTTTGTAGACCAAATGAATTTTTAAAACGTCGGAATAAAAATTAAATATAAAGACTCATTTTTTTTTTTAATAAAAAAATATTTTAGTCACGTTTGACACGTGTGATTTCATTTCTGTGACGTAATCTAACAACCATCTTAGATCTTAGATATTTTACGGAGCAAATGTAAACAATCGTGTCCATTGGCCAAAAATTTCGAAAGGGAAAATTGCTAAACCTAAACTCAAAATGTATTGTGAGTCCCTAGAAAGTTTGAATGGCGTAGCTTAAAAATGTAGGCGTGCATAGGGAACAGTCACACACAGACTCATAGATTGCCTTTTATATATATAGATTATATATATAGATAACCGGCACAAACCTATAATGTCGCGATAAATATGTACGAAAAAATAATAATATTCAACTGATAATTTCACTTTACTTCTATAACGTTTTTTTTTTAAGCTATAAATAAAAAATTTTTTTTTTAAGCTATAACATTTGAAATCCTAAATCATAAATCTATTTGAATATGAAGCTGTCAGGGAACCGGTGAAATAAGCAAGAGTGTACAAAGGGTGCTATGGATATTAGTGTCAAGGCACCGTGTTTTAGGTTCAGAATTGTCGTACCAGACAATGACCTCATGTGAACTTGATGACCTTGTAGTTGTGGGTGAAGTCTAATCTTAGTAATATTGGCTCAAGTATTATTCAGTGGGAAAAGGGTTGCGCAGAAACTGAGCAGTACTAAATAAGACATTGTGGTGCAGTGGATATCGGCTCGGACCGAGAAATCGGGGAGCCGAGTTCGAATTCCAGTTGAATTCCTTGCATTCACTTTCGCGCAAATACCCTTGGGAAAAGGTATGAATCCGTCTCTGTTCTCCAGTTATGGGTTAAATAACAGGACAGATTGGGTTCTGTTGTCTTGGCTGGCAACCAGTCTAACGCAGAAAGTAATGACAATCTACTGCGGGATAATCTTCTGCTCAGTCAGTCATGTCTCTTTCGAGACATGATCGATCAAGCGTTTATCACTTAACCGACTAAATAAGAACAAGGCTGGTTATCTCCTCTAGACGTGGACAGCAAAACGTAAACAATCCCTCCTGATAGATTTTTAAAGGGTTTAGTTCGATTTTCTTTAAATGGTTACTCGCATCGACAAACACCTGAAGAGATTCAGGCAGCACAACTCACAAAATGTTGTGATAATAGCAACAAACATCTAGACTATACTCAGAATGAAGTGTTTAGTCTCGTATCCAAATCCATTTATTGTATAGTGTATATGATACAGGGCGATTTTTCAAGGATTTACATTGGGAAAAGTGTGTACTTTAGTCAGAAATATTGTATTAGCGATACCAATGTGTTAAAATGTGTTTATATCAAAAACCTAATTAATGCTTTGCATAGTGGGTGTTCTAGAAACAAAACCTTGAGCGAAAACGGCTCAAAACTTCTACATGTATAAATTGAGTTCTTTTCCAGTTTACAATTCTCATAGAAATTTTATTCATTTAAAAGATAACTTTGTTGTTTGTAATGAATGAATGAAAAAAGATGACGATGATGATGATAATGATGATGATTCTTCAGTTAAGAATTTCTTCATAGAAACTGTCATTTTTTTTTCAAATTTATCTCCATTTCTATTTCTCAGCGAATAAAAGCAAGAGCCAAACTCAGTCCTTTACTCCTACAAAGAAGAAAAGCTCTTAATCCCAACGCACCTGCTTCCATTTTATTCGCACTGTTTTATTTCGGAAATAAAGTAAGAATAAATACGATTTTGCATGGAACACATGTCACAGTGGTAGTAAATTTGCCACTTGCCTAATTTGAGAAAATTGTACCAGCAAGACAGAAGTTTTATTCAATTATGTCATCTGAAAAAAATTATCCTGGTATCTTGTTTTGCTAAAAGTTTACTTATATACTCTACATGCTTATAAGTGAGTCGAACTGATGTACAATTACTAAGTGTAGCCTATCTCCGCAACAACAGGCCTAAAATGAAATGGAAAGAGTGGATTGCACCAATATTTTTACACGCTCTAAAGTTTTGAAGATTATCCCGCAAAAAAATACTAGGTAATTTTTTACATTAATCCGATAATCATAAGCGTTTTTTTTCTTTATATGAAGATAAATGATCTACATTTTCAAATGATTTTTGTCATTTTGGGGAGGTTCTTTTCCTCTGTCTTTCTCTCACTAATTTATTATTATCAAAGACCTTCTGAACCCTCCGCCAAATGATGTACAATTTCAATTTTATAGCTGAGGTACAATTAACGAAAATACAATGGGGAATTTTTATTATCAAAGACCTTCTGATAGATAGATAGATAGATATGAACAGGCTTAGATAGATAGTTATCAAAATGTAAACGTTCCTCTAAAATTATTTCTCTCTTAAAAATCGGAAAGAAGTGATACTATCCTTTAAACATTTTACAATTCAACGTAAAAAATTTCACACATTGATTTCAAGGAATTTTCAATGCACTAAAATGTAATTCTTATCTTCTAGTTCTCAAAAATGGTCTCAATAATAATACATTCATTATTTCCTGTCAAATACATTTATACCTACAAGGAAACCATTGAGGAGTTTTATGCACGTCGAAGATTATTCAACAGTGGAATCCTTTTTTATCAACTGTAAACATCTCGCTTCATGAATTTTGATCGGACCTTTCTTTAAGCTCAAGTTTATTAGGTTAAAGGAGGAAAAAATGTGAGAAATATTATCTAAGTGTATCGAACGTATAAAGTTTTGTATCCATTGCAATAGAGCATGTGTACGCCAATCGAAAGGAGATTCAATATGCAATAAAACTGATCCATCGCTAGAACGGGATGAGGACAAAGAAAGCAAGGATGATTGAAGCTCTTGTTCAATCTTATAGATCGACGCCGCATCGTCTTCTCGATTTCCCAGCAGTCTTGAACGCACGAACAGGCGATGGCTTAAGAGGATTTGCAGAGCTTAGATCATAAGATTAGATTTCAACTACTACAACGACAGCGGGATCTACACTTGAAAGACAGATATGCAAACGTATTTCTATGAAGAAAAAAAACTATCTAAGGGACAGCATGTAGAACATCTACGTTTTGAAGATCCGTTACTGAAACAAAAAGTTTTTGTGGTAGATACGTAAGGAACCAGGCGCCTGCCATTAGCAAATTAGCTTAGCACACTATTTACTGATTTCGCTCTTCATTGAGTGTCTCTCGCTATTCCTAGTTCAGGATGGATTTTTATTAAGAACTCTATTAATATTAACTTAAGCCAGACTAAACTTTATTTAGTACATATCAGCATCGTATGCTACATATAAATTGGTGATTTTTTGGTTAGTCTCGTGTAGTCGATGACAATTGAGTCCAGTCTTTGTTTGTTCTGAGTTGTAATACAATCTTTATTGGAAACTATATTTATGGGGTTTCGTACTAGAACAAACAGACTTTAATGAAAAAGAAATCTTTACCAGGTAACCCTGAAAGATTGACGTTTTACATATTATTGGATGAGATCATCACTGAGTGACTTATTCTGTGTTATTGCCATTAAGCATTATACAGATATATTCATCAAGGTCGGCCTACTCATAGTTTTTTCAGCGATAACGAGTAGGTTTAAAATTCATTTAATAACCAACTATTGTACCCTTGTGTCAGACTAACATACTGTGAATATCTATTTCCTGCTTAGAATTTTGATTCGTAAACTCAACTAGAAAGCCTTTGTTAATAACTTTGATACACACTGTGTGACCCATTAATATTTTCCTGTGCTATACTAAACTTATTTTATACATATTTGGAAAATAAATCATTTTCTGTATCAAAAAATTCTGGATCAGTTTGGTACCTTCACCTTTATCGATCCCACAAGATATGCCAGAGAATTCAAATAAAGTCTAAAACAGATAAAGCCACATAATAATCATCTAAAAAGCAAAATTATCAGCTATAATAGTAAACTGAATTTCTTAATATGTCAGCTAAGACAGATCCGTCAAAGTTGACAATGGGGGCATCAGCTTTTTCAGTGTCAAGTAAGATAGATATGGAAGAAGTATTTGGTCAAGTGTTCTCTTACTGCCTCCTCTGCCAACCCTCATGACAAGACAATGACAAGACTTTTGGAATTACTTTTCTATTAGTGTCAAGCTACAAAGTCATTCATTGATAACAGAAGAAAGAGACAGTGTGTTCAAAGTTTTATGATCAATGTTCGATCTTCTAAAATCAAGAAGTAAGCTTATTGCTTTCCTAATCACATGCGATGCTGTAGAGATTTGCATCCATTTTGTTCTAACGATATTTTTTGTCTATCACATCTTAGTGAAAAGATATTTCACTTCACAAGTGCTAAACTCTCTGTGATTTTTAAAAACACGCGCGGACGCGCTCTGTACTTATTTTAAAGTTTACCGGTTGTAGCTGTGGAATTTTTCACAAAACGACCGTTTCAATATAAGGGAGCTGGCCGGAAACTAGTAGAAATGTAAAATGCCATTAAATATTACATATAATTTAATATGTTGTTGTTGTATTCTTAACAAACTTGGTTGTGTGTTAGTTGAATCTAACAACACATTAATTTCCACTTTCACAATTCAGGAAAATACTTTATGATACCGCCAATATAAAATTCCATGAAAATAATTAACAAAATCTTCAACTATTCAAGACTCTCTATACCAAAATCGACCAACCAACGCTCAGCAAAATTTATTACGAATATTGCAGCAATATATTTGGGGACTGTTCTTCACACTACAACGCGGACAACTTTAGGAACGGGTTCCTCGCACCAAAACATGGACAAATGTTCAAATAAAAATATGTCCGCAAATCCTTCGTTTTTGAGTTTCTAAGTTTAAGGCTTACGGTAGACGCTGTTAAATCTATAATTCAAGATACAATCCAAAATGTCTCGATCCATAATTTGTGGTGCCACGGATCCTATCTCAGCAACCTGACAATAAAAAGCAGCAAAAGTTGAATGACTTGGCTCCCTTCAGTCTGGAAACGCAACCTAATAGAGCCGCGCAGCCTCGCGTCAATTACCACTCGCGAGATCGTATATAAAAGTCATATCTGCCTGTTCACTACTGGACACATTAAACGTTGAAGAGACTAGATACAAATGTAAACGAATAACAAACAGACATGGAAAAACAGCGCAATCTGCCGTAAACTTTCTTTAAACTTAATTAAAAAACAATGGGTTTGCGGACATAGGTTTTAATTGAACTTTGTTCTCGTTTTGGTGTGAGAAAACTCTCCCCAAAATTTTTTATACACACACACACACTATATATATATATATATATATATATATATATATATATATATATATATATATACACTATTTTTAGTGGTTACACGTGTTTGAAAAATATCTATCCTGTTTTTATTTATTTTCATAAACACTGAAATTAGTAAAAACCAGACTAGATTGAGAAGTCATACTAAAAGAAAATGTGCTTCCCGACTAAAATCAAACTTACAGGGACACCATTCCTACGGCCAAAATGTACTGCTACCAATTTGGCTAAGGAAGAACATCTTGATAGAGCAAATATCAATTTACATTTTGAAGAAACGCAACTCTTTATAAAGGGAGCTGCATTTTCTAGAACGAATCTCTTTATAGATTCTACAAATTTGAATTTCAACTTTGCACTTAAGACATAAACCTGCCTGTTTTTAATTTGTATTTTTCAAAAAGGTTTGTAGTAAAAACAATGTCAGAGTAAAATGTGCATTTAAAAAATAATATATATGGGTGAGGCAGCAATTCTTCTTTTATGCAAGTTTCATTAAAGTCGACTGATAGTAAACTCATACGAACAAAGAGAAAGAGAAGAGGTAAGATATGCACACACACACACACACACACACACACACACACATATATACTTTTCTAAACATATACTGTTAAATATAAAAGACAATGAATGTCTATTATGTTTAATCATGAGCCATTCTAAACATTGTATTTTGGCTTTAATTTTAGGTGAAAATAAAGAAAATAATTCTCCAATATTAGATAATTATTTATTAAGTTGATTCTAAGCTTTTGGCTATTGTTTAAAATGGCTCATGATTAAACATAATAGATATTCATTGCCTCTTATATTTAACAGTATTATAGGCTGCCTTGATACACTAAATTTAAATTACATGATGCCGCAGCATTAAATGATCCCAACACCAAGAAATTTCAATGGAACCTCATTAAACGACAGATAAACAGGAATTACAACTAATCAACACAGAAAAAAAAATTTTATATATATATATATATATATATATATATATATATATATATATATATATATATATATATATATATATATATATATATATATATATATATATATATATATATATATACTAAAAACCCCGTTTGGACTGGAGGCAATTCGTGGTCGAGAGGTCTAAGGCGTTACCAGATCATAAGGGTCGCATGTTCGAATCCTGCCGAATGGCATACATTTTCGTAATAAAAATTTATCGTAAATAATCAAGCCGGTAGATATAAATATATAACACTGTTTCAGAATATCTACTTAAATACGAGTATCGATGAAAAATAATGTTTAAAAAATTCATTTCAAATTGTCGGTTGCTTATAACCAAGTTTCCTTAAAATTCGTTGATTTCCGTAACATGTTATATATATATAAAAAGTATAGGGTACATATGGATGAATTAATATTCCGTATCCAAACACAATTCTTTAAAAAGTTGCGTCTTATCAAGTGATGAGGTTAATTTATGTATTGATCACTTTGTATATATATATATATATATACCGGGTGATTGAAAAGTAACTCTATATTATGTATCACTGGCTATCCAAGAGTCCTGACTTAATACACCGTGATTTTCATTTATTTATTTTGATTTTTTTTAGTTTTGTTAAAGGAGTAATTTTAGTATATCAAACCAAGAATTTGTAAAAACTTTAAGGGCGAATACAAGAAGTTATGTCTTCCATACCACAAGAGTTTCGAGTAAATTCAGTTGACGCGATTCCTGGGCGGCTTAAGATGCTGGTAGCAAAATCCAGTGCTCACATCGAATTTTAAATAAAACCTCAGGCTAAATGCTTTCCTCTTATATCCGTTTCTTGTAAAAACTATAGTTAATAAACAAATAAGAAGTATTTGAAAATGGGGAGTTACTTTTCAATCGCCGTCTATATATATATATATATATATATATATATATATATATATATATATACCAGAGGGCAGTTATTCATTCAGCTTTCTTTGAATAACTTCCATTGGTGGATTAAGTTATCTAAGATGGACGCCAAACAGTTCGCGAGAAAACGAAATTGTTTTACTCTTAAATGTTTTTTCTCATCCGAGAAGAATATATTGCTGTTGAGCTTGGCTCAGTCGAGAAAATTGGTTTGAAAGGAAAAGAAACACTTCCTAATCTTATTCAAAATCACAAACAGAGCTGTCAGAAAACTTTTTTTAAAAATTCTTTCATTGTGTAAGAAGGTGTCTATTCGAGAGCCATGATTATCAAATTCTAACACAGTGTTGAATTATCCCGAATTTAAAACTAATGTGACCTTTTTCTAGACTAAAAAGAGCTTTTTAAATAACCTATGGACATCTTATGAAGTGAAAAGAAGAAAATAAGTCTTCCGGGTCAATAGAGTCTAAAGACTTCGTTCTGCACAGTGTGTCCACTATATTGTCATTGTCTTCGAGTAATTTAAGCCAAGTTAAGCTATGAATTATCATCGAATCTTTATCAAGGCATTTAAAGATTATGAAAATGAAAGTCATTATTTTTCTTTGCCTTGATTCTAAATATGCAGCTTCATTTAAAAAAAAAATTATCCTGTAAAATTTCTCCCGAGATATTTAATAAAAGTGAAAATGATTATGGTCTTTTTCAAAAGACATCACAAGATCTGCCAATTTTATGCACTCCAGTGAAAACATTTGAGACCAATTTCACAAAATACTTTAATTAAAATATAGTTATAAAAATAGGATTTGTATTTATTAATTTATTTAATCACAATGATAGCCAGCGTTGCATACTCCAAGAACCAGGTGTTTCTTTGTTATTTGCATAAGTCATAGAATGATATCAACCAAAAGTGTTAAAAATAAAGTCGATCAGGTTTAATCATTTGGCTCTTCATTGATTTCAACTTTACGGACCGTTATTATGCAATGGTCACTTGCACAATTCTAACAACCGAATGATTATGCGTTCGAGTCGCGTTCAAGTATAAAATGATCACGTTAGAGACGCTATTACAACGTATCAGGATATTTAATGGTTCTTGTGTTAAATAAAATGTAAAAATATCCTTTCAAGTCTTTTTGTTGTGCACAAAAAAGAATTTCGTTTATTTTTACAATAAAATTTTTGCTTTCTTTCTCGATAAACTCGATAAAATAAGCAAATAAATTCGTTATCAAGCAAAAGTCTTTTTATTATTTCCTTCACAAAAATCATCGAGAAAAAAAGAATTTAGATTTATTACATTTTTCATTTTGAAAATATTGGCATTTTTTTCCTTTTATACATAATATACTCTCATTTGTTCCGAAGTTGTGATGAAAATGCTAAGGAGATTAACAATCAATAGATTTATTTGTTTAAATAAACAATTTATTTACAAAAGCCATCGAGTCAGCTACTCCATTTACGTACAATGTTTGTCTAGAAAGTAATCAACCATCATGAATAACTTGAGAATCGGTTGCATCACCTCTGATGTGATTGGGAAACTAATAAAAAAGAACAGACACTCTTCGGCAGAGAAACGCTAGACAGCCAGCTTGAACACAGTGTGACTCTTGCATTCAAAGCGAGTTTCAAGCAGGGTTATTTGGTTGTGGGGGGGATATCACATCCGTCCAGGTCTGCCAGCCTCTTTTCTACAGGATAGTAAACTTGTTTTATTAATCTTCTCCAGTGACTATTTACATTATATTATTCGGACTTTTGTCCTCATCTTTGTTGCCATATTCACGACGTTTCGACTGTTGTACGCTCCGGCGTTCTTCAGATGATTATCCTCAAGGACATATGGTCTAATGGTTAAAAGCGTTGGTTGGATGCAGTGAATTGACCCAAAAGAATTGTGAGTTCAATACCTTGTTACAGTAAAAGTGAACAACAAACTTAGATAATTTAATTAGATGGAGATATCTGAGACATCTGGAAGCGACATGCCCCAAAGAACGAGAACAATCTATCACACTGTTATATTTTTGTTAAAGTAAATTTCTATTGCACGTGATTTTGCACACGTTCCTTTTCCTTTTAAAAGGCTGAGTTCTTTTCTTTCTTCTGCATTTTGTTTACCTGCTCTTGCGTTTACTACTACCCGCTCTTGCGTTTACTACATGCTCTTGTGTTTTACTACTTACTGTTGCGTTTACTACTTGCCTTTGCTTTTGCTATTGGCTGTGAAATTAGTTCGGTAAAGCCTAGTAAAGAGGTTTTGTTCTGTCTTCAGTTTTACGCTAAAACACCACCACACACACTGAACGAAATAAAGAGTTCAGTTCAAAACTTTAATCATCCGAGGAAGGTTTTGAGTGTGCAACGGCCAAAATGTGGTGAATATGGCAATAAAGATGATAACAACATTCCGAACAATGTAAATAATGACAATCATCTCAGATATATAGACGCAGATATTCTCCAGTGGCATTCACCTGTCTGTCGACAGCCACTCGAAAAAATCGTTACTTTAACTGATTTTATCGACACTTACGAATTATCATGAATCCCAATCCGATATATCCCATTAATAAAGAAGGAAACCCAAAAATAAATAACTCAAACAGAAAATATAGCGTCAGATTTCCCAAATGCTTCAATAATTTAAATAATGTTTTCTGATTCTATGTGAATAAATCGATAGGTTTTAAAGGAGTTCGAATCTCAAATCAAAGTAACGCAAATACAAGTAAGAAAATACGACAATGAGTTCTAAAAAATAATCGCCTATTGCTTACATTAAGAAAGTCTAAAAAATATTCAATTACTTTTTCATGTTTTGCTTGCACCTATTTGACCTTTCATAGCAAATAACACTTACCTTTATCTTCTCGATGAAACCAAAAAACAAAACAAATTATTTGTCAATGTAAAAATAAGCAAATGTAACTGAAATAGAGACGTTTTCCTTCAGATTTCTTTTTCCGCTTCTGTTTTTCATGCTTTTCATTGATTACACTACAGCAACCGCTAAAAAGAAATAAATGAATTCACTAATTAACAAAATCCATGAATTCTGTTACGTTTAAACGATTCACTTGCCGTTCGACTTTAACAGAATTAAATAACGCTCTTATTAGTTTAGCTTCTTCATCTATGCCGACGCATGCGCACATAAGACATTTGTTTCCCTGTTTCATTCTCTATTTTTCATAGCTTATCTCTCACTTTCTTTTAATGTTCAATCTATTTTACATCTTATTTCTCTCTCTTTTATCCTTTTCAGATACGTTATAAAATTTTTATTGCTGGTGTCGATCTGTAGTTAAGGATCATTGCTAAATCAATTCCCTTTTACTCAATAATTGTTTTCTATGAGATGAAAAGATACAACGAAAGAGTGTCCTTGTCAATATGCAATAAACCTATTTTACAATGTTAATGACGAAATTACTCTTCATTATTTTGCACGGTAGTCAATTGTAATCCCACCCAACCAACGTTATGTCGACTATTATTTAGACCCAAAGCCAAAATTGGCGTAATTTTCAGTTGGCAACTCGGGCCGCAAAGACGAGTCACTATAGTAAGTCGAATAAACAAAGGTTCCGAAGATAGACTTTCTATTTACCGTATATAATCTAGTATAGTGCAAGGTTTTATACAGGTATATATTGGTAAGTGCTGGTTTTTCAAATATGTAAAAGTTAAGGACAACAAAATCTTTCATCTATTTAGCCATGTGTTATCCCAAGTTTCTTTAAATATCGAACAGTTCCAAGCGGTTCCGCCCATTGGATAATTACAACTAAGTACTCTCTCTCTCTCTCTCTCTCTATATATATATATATATATATATATATATATATATATATATATATATGAGATTCTGATCTTAAAATATTAATGAATAATAAATAGGTTTTTCCTAATACCTTCTTTATTATAGTAAACGCATTCTGATTGTCTTCAAATACCTACCCGTACACCTTATATACACAATCTTTCAAACAAATTACAAAACTCTCATATATCTATAAATATATCTGCAGACAGATCTGTTTCGCAGAATCACAGCTCATCGGTACGGTTAGACATCCGATTGCTTTTACCTAGAATTGTGTGTGTGTGTGTGTGTGTGTGTGTGTGTGTGTGTGTGTGTGTGTGTGTGTAATGATAAAATATAAGTTTACGTTATTCTATATTTATGGGTAAAAGTGATCAGTCAGCGACAGGACCTGAAGATTTCGTTTAAGCATAAAATAGATTGCCTAATCGATGATAATCTAAGTATCTATTTATACAATATATGTGTAGAAGGCTACTCAACAAATTAGTTTTATTTCATTTCATTGCACTCTAAAGATTCATTAAATTACTCGCAGCAGAAAGAAATATAGTTTTCCCTAAATACAGACGTAGTATTAAAATATTGAATCATATATATGATGAGGTTTATTTCAAGTTGAAAAATTTTAAAAGGTTCAAAACTAGCCAAACTCCCTAAATCAGGAAGGCATTGTTACATATATATAATGTGTAGCAAGCAAAATAAAGTAATTTCTGATTTGAAAAATATGAGAACAGATTCTAAAATTAAATTATTGGATCATTAGTAGTAATATTTAATTTAAATAGAGATGAACATTATTAATTGACTGTTAGCTTCACTTCACTTTATTTTATTAAGAACTTTAAATTCTAAGTTTAACAAAGCATTAGATTTAGATTGTCATAAAATTATTCAGATATTAAACGAGGAAAAGATATGGACGCACGCATATGCAAATCTATAGACATCCGCATATAGACAAATAGACAAGTATATACAAATACAAATATATATTGGTATACAAACAATGTACAGATTAAAATACTCACGTATATATACATACATAAATGTTTAACGCTTGTTTTTATCGATGTGTCAATTTATCCGTTAAATTTTAAAATACGGGTTTGGAAAACGTCTCTAAAGGCTACAATATTGGATACATGTAGGAGCGAATTCGTAAGAGGTCATGGGCCTTGTATGAACGAGGTCAAAACAGACACAGTCATATTTCAGTGCATGAACAAATGAACATAATTAAATATATACGTACGCAAAACACAAAAGCAAATGAACATATGCGTCTAAAAACTCCACAGAGTATCGTATACAAAATAAACATAAAACCACATACATGGAACTACTTATATACAACTTATGGCATAAATATACGCAAATAAGCGCAGGAATATTTACACAGAAGCATACACACATTTGTACATAAAACAATCAATTCATCTCTACGATTCAATAGTTACCCATTTCTAGGGAACCTTAAAATCTGCAGCTTTTCACTCGGGCACAAAGGTAACTTCAAGCAACAGAAATGTCTTTCACTCCCTAAGTATCTAAAAAAAAAACATGAATTCATCTTATATTTTTAAAATACATCATTTTCACCATTTATTTTAACATATCACCTGAAGAAGAACAGTATTGTTCTGAAACATGAACATTTTTGTGTAGTGATATTATGCTTTTATAAATCATTGTAATAACAAAATTACAATATATATGTGATTGATTAATAACAAACTAATAACAAAAGGGGAGAATTATAAAAATATAATGCAAAAACTCTTTCAACAGATAAAAGATAGGCCAACTCAACTTTGAGGATTCATATAAAACGTTCTCATCTATTTAGCCTGAAAGATATTCTTATCTTTTGTAACAATTCTATCATGTCTTCAAAATTGCTTTTTAGTTTATTTGTGGCTTATGACTTGTACATTGATGAATGCACCTAATTTTGCCGATTTTCTGTGCCTACATTGATATTTAAGAGACACTCACACACAATCTTCATATGTTTTATAGATTCAAAAGATACCTAATTCACTCAGCAAATACAGCCGACCACTTGCCATTTAATATTGCCTCCGATTGACTTGAAGGTGCGAAGTTTCGTCTTCTGCTACAATCGACAAAGTTTTAAGCGTCGCCGCTTGAAGCAGTGTACTGAATATTTTTTATCAATTCAAAGCTGATTTAATCACTTCAAAAAACAGCCTGTGCAGATTTTTTAATGGTTTGTTTTTTTCATTACGTTATATAAGATTTCTTTATTTTCAAGAATTTTATACGTTGGAACTTGTGAATTCATACAACTAATGTTGATTTTTCTTATTTAAAATGGCAGCCCATCTTACTATTGATATTCATAATCTTCATTCAGACAAAACAGTTATCAATAATTTTCCATGAAACTGTGAAAACAACATTAATAAATTTTCTATCAAGAATTTTTCAATAAATCTAAACGTCATTTTTATTTATGAACACAGGTAATTATTCAAAAATAAATATTCTCAATCAAATATGAATAATAAAACCCAATTGATATAGTTTCATATTTATGAACATATATATATATAAGTAAATATACATGTACGCAAACATATATAGATATTTTCCTGCTGTGAATAAAACAGTGCCTAATGTAATTTAACATAGCTATTAAGCATATATTAATAAATATACATATTATCCTACGGCTATAGCACGACTCGGATTTCGATGCACACTGCAATCATCAGGTGCTTATTATGAACTGACCTTTCCGGGATTTGAATGTCTAGTTCTCGCTATGTTATATATTATAATAATGGGATATTTTTATTTTTTTATTTTAATCTAATTTAATCTAATTTAATTTAAACTAAAAGTTGAAATTTTAAAGTAAAATCTTAAAAGTTGTATTAATAAGAATATTTTTAGGGTAGAGAATATAACCGTCTGTGCATATCTTACAACACTTAAAGAACTTTAATTTACTAAACAAAATTTAATTGATGATTACACGCCAGCATAGAAATCAATATCTGCTCAAGTACGTTGACCCAGATTAATATAGATTTTTCTATATAGACCTTTTTACAATTGTTATTATTATTATTATTGAATTTTTCCTTAAAGTACAAACAAGTAATCACCCCTGATACATACGCACAAAACGTATACGCCCTGCTCTAAAATATTATCTCTATTAATTCAACTTTTGAGATTTTACTTTTCAATTCCAGGTTTAAGCTTTAGTTTAAATAAGATTGAAAAATAAAAAAAATATAACATCCCAGTATTGTAATTGTTGTGGATCTCGGGAATGGGACATGCACAAATAAATGAACAACGACCAGTAATTGAGATAGAAAATAAGTGTAATAACGTAAGGATACAGACTTGAATGAAGATTAGTAGTCCAGGAATGCAGGTTAGTAAAATGTATATGTACAAGTCTCTGGAAGTGAAGCCGTAGTATATTGAGTATGTCCGCATCGGAAGCCGACGGGTACTGCGTAATAATCTTCTCGATGAGTGGAGCATATAACTACTATGAACTGACTGCTAATCTCTCTCTCGACTCTCATATTCTCCGGTTAGCTCTCTGTGAAAAAACGGTATTCGGTATTGATTTACCCTCCTACTAGAGAAGAATGTGGCACAAGGCCTTTTTAACGTGGGTCCTCCAGGCCATATAGCCCAGCCAAAAATATGTCTAATTTTGCCCAGTCGTGACTCTACCCTTCGGCGGAGCCACGACTGGGTTAAGGCAGAGAGCTGACAGTATCAATGGAATTTACTGTGTGAAAACGCGGGATTATCCCGTTTCGCTTCTATAGCAGTAGTATATTTATACTCTGGACGAGTCCATCTTTATGAAAAGGGAGAACCCCACAAGAGTCTAATAGCAAGAATAGCATGGGAATACATTGAGAAAAATAGAAAAGAATAACAAAAAAGTTGAAATCTCTAAGACGCATAATGAGGAAAGAGACCTCGGTGAATTTTATACTCACAAGATATAATAAAAGCAAAAGGAACATATGAAAATAGCATGTAATCTATTTAACAAGTTTGTGTAAATAAAACACTGAACACTGAATGTAAACGACAGTAAAATACAAACATTTCTAAGTGCAAAAAAAGTCGAGAGTTGTGCTGAGCCATAATCGCCCACATCCTAAACGATACACGGTACATTAAAGAAGAAAAAGAACAAATATTTAGAGAAAATAATATTCAATTAATGATTAATCCATACTTATGGGCAATTTTTAGTCTAATTTAACACTATCCTTACTAAGTGCCATGGGTTCTTACCTGTAACTCCAGAATGAACTCTTCCTAACACTATATATATACTACGCCTCTCAAGAGACAGAGAGAGTCGAGTTGGTAGTAGTTCACTCCAAACCAGACTGACAGTCATACTAACACCTTCCACATTTTGTATTGTTATTTCTTGTTAATATAAATGTTATTTCTACCCTTGTAGTTGTGTATTTCTTTTTAGACCTTAACCTCGTCCTTATTTAACTAAATAACAATGTTGTTTTTCTATAAAATTATCTACAGCATTACTATTGTTGTCAGTCTGAATATTTTCCGGCAGCCAGCGTTATTGGCCTTATGCCATACTAATTTAAGTTTATCTAAATATTGAGTTTTAGTTTGTATAATGGACTTTCAAAGATAAATTAATAAATGTATAATCTTGCGTTTGATCCGAAGTGCTAATTGTTTAATTTTCTATTTACATAAGCAAGAATGTATTTTATTTAACTGGTGAGTTTTAATTGCTAAAAGTATTGCAAAATATTTCAATATATGTTGGTGCAAAAGTTATATCATCCCTTGACGTTTGCTGGGTGCTTTGCGTATCACAGATGCTGATTATTCCATTTGAAAATATTAGAAATGTTTTGTCCTCTTAGCACATATGAAAACTGCGCCATCCAACTTGTCAATATAAAATGTATTTTTTACAAATAATATATATATATAAGGCAATGGTGTCAAATCTTAGAACGGAAAGGATATTCCAAATAGATCTATTTAATATAAATTATTAAATAGAAAGATCTATACAGTGAGCTTAATGGGTTCTATCCAGAGCAATATGATATACAAAAAGAAAAACTTCAGCGCACCATCTTTGGTGTTTATAAACTTTAATTTATTTTGCCGGGTAGATGTTTGGTACCATCTTATCATTCCGCAGATTTAAATTCTTTTTCAATTGTGAGATGATGAGACCTTGCTGCCAATCTAGTACTGCGTTTAACTACATAAAATCTAGGTACTAAAGTACGTTTTTGGTACCCATCTCATTATTCCGCAGATTTAAATTATTTTTCAAATGTAAGATGATGAGACCTTGCTGCCAATCTAGCTACATAGGTGAGAACCGATAACATTACAGATTCTTCTTTGGATTATCAAGTATATATAACTACATAGCAGAAGTATCAGGTCAGATGTGACAGCAATATTCAATGCATGGGCGAATTGTATACGTATAATATTTTCATTTCATGTCAGTAGAAACCGTTAACCCTAAGAGGTTTAATGAATCACTCTCCTAGGAATTAGCATTAGCCATGTTGCTAGAAGGAAAAGAACGGTTCTATCAAACGATTAAAAGAGATGAATGTCGTTTTGGGGAAGTTAAAATTAGCATGTCATTTCTTGTCCCAGTTAACAACTGCTTGTTATTTTTAGCTGCAAATTTGACCTCATCAAACCGTTCAGATTTGCCATTAAGAATGAATTAACTTGTTGTGTCATCAACATAAATACCCAGTCGAGAACTTTAGATGGTCGTTGATGAAACTTAGGAATAACATAAGTCCAGAGATAGGGTCTTTTAGAACCCGCATTAATGCAGAAAAAAATCTGTAAGACTGACTTTTCTGCATCAGAGATCGAATCTTCTCCATCAGATTACACATTGAAGCAATTTCTCCTCTACTGACAAAGGGAACCAAACTAGCTCCATATTTTATTCACTGACTATCTTTTAATTCAAAATATCGCAATCGAAATATAATAAGAAAATGGTCCTTGTCTTAATTTGGGGCAAAAAGTATACAGATTGTTGATTTAAAAAATACTGGCCAAATACTTGTTGTTTTCAGAAGTTCAAAAATTCAAAAGAAGATCAAATACTATAGAATTCATTCACAAAGACAAACCCTAATTTGAAAAGTATTTCGGATTGGAATAAATTAAAAAGGAACATGTTTATATTACACTTTACAATTTTCAGACTGTTGTTCGTATCTTTGTTATCATGTTGACAACATTTTGACCTTTTCGGATCAGATATGTTGAAATCTCTAACTGAACCATTTAATTAGTCCGTGGAAGTAAATTGTTCTAATTCCACGTGACATGCTTTTTCTTGATTTTTCGGCAACAATTGTTCCAGTGACCCTAAGATTCAATGTTGAAATCAAAGAAAGAAACCTTTACTTACAAACTCAACATTTAACTCATTATTCTCTGTAAGTTCTATTACATTCTCACCTCAAATCCTGCTACAAAAACATAAATTTTACTCCATTATCTTTTTCTTAGACCATTAAATTGAATTTTAAAAAATAGGAATTTAATAAAATATGTTGCTTCAGACGGGAGTGAAAAGACGTTAAAATACAAAAATTGTGATATCAAAGAAAATAAAGATAACGAATATTCACGCTACGGTAAGGATATATTCGTGTGCGTTCTTTTTGGAGGTCAGAGTTAAACTCGCTGTCCATTCTGAATCATATTAATTCAATTTTCTCTTGGCGATTCACAATTGTTGAACCAAACTAAGCTAAGCCTGAAAAGACATCGAGCATGAGAATCAGCAATCTTGTTCTTGTGTCCCGTTAGATAGTGCGATGAATTAAATCCACTCTGAATGTCTAAGTGTTCTTCTGCTATGGTCTTTTACGTGACTTAAATAAGGTTAGTTAATCACTATTCTTGTCATTTTCAATAACTAAATATGCTTTCTGCTTTCAGAAGAAGAATCTATTCTTTGCCTTAATTTAGTTTTCTTTTTAACCTAACACAACACCTGAGATAACTTTCCCAACTTCTCTCTCGTAAACGCTTAAAGATTAAGGCCACATGAGCGCGGGGAAAACTTGTTTACGCCAATCGTTCCTCAGGTAGCAAACGACAAACCAACCCTTAGCCACTAAAATAATACATTAATTGTCTATGTAGAAGTCACTTGCCAATATGGAAATAGTATCTAGTAATAGTCAACCAATCAAAATATGAACAGTGCACGGTTGATTCAATTTTTGTGGTCTCTTAATAAGTTTCATATTTCTAAAGGACTAAAATTATAGGGAATCTTTGGAGAATTGAACTCACTATACTATATTAATGTTCAACTGGACATGCTTTCAAACCATTACACTATGATATGGCGCTTTTCATTAAATCATGGTTGCTTGAGATTTGTTCTTTCCTAAAGACATATTTATTCTTTCAATGCTTCTTCAAACGTTTGAATGAGTTAAAAGATTTTTGGCTTGAATCCATTTTGTTTTTTTCTTTCTTGATGCTTTTTTTTATTGTTTTCAAATACACTGAAGAAAAAACTTTGGAAGTAATAAATCTCCATTGAAATATAGCGTCTTTTTTCTGTTTAATTTAGACAAATGACGTCTTAATATTTGTTATTTTCTCTGCTCGCTTTTCTGTTTCTTAACTTTTCTAAATTTGAATCAGACAATTATTCATTGTCACCGTATCATTGCTAAACGTTAAATATCATTCACACGTATCACTTCTACTTGCTTGGCTGAAATCGTGGCTGGCGTTTTCCCTAGTGATGAGTGTTCAACACTAAGTAAAAAAAAACAATATATAAGTTTTCTCATTTTTATAACAGGCAGGCTCACTCAAGTTACAACTTTTAGCTCAATATCACCTTCCTGCCCTAGATTTGAGATATACCGAATTGAGATAAACTTTATTATTCTGACCAGCACAGTCATCTTGGATATACTAACAACATTCCAGTCGTTGTATTTACCAGAATTCTTCAAATGTTTCTCGTTGTACTCGTTTACCTTCTTGGAATTTTGAGCTGGACCCTTTATGAAATTACTGAGTTTATATTGATCTCATTCTGCTTTCCGTGGTTAGAGGATATTTCAATAAATTACGGTAACTTCTCATTACAAAAGTTCGAAAAGAAACTTTAAAAATTATCTATTCTTACATATTCCCAGGTTTGTTGTGTTGGATGAAACAGTTATGTCTTTTTTTAGAGAGGTCAATGGACAATTTCGATCCAGGGCAAAAAAAAAAAAGATTTTGATTGCTAATTTGGAACACAGGCAGACCCTTTCCACTTTTTAACCTACCTTTGTCCTAGACAAAGCTAATCTTCATAAACATCTATACATTGATAAGTAAAATTGACAGTTGGTAAGTGTTTAATCCCAAAGTAAACATCGAACATTTCCAAGGCTGATTTTCGAGGTAAAGACTTCCTATTTAAATTTGCTTTTTAAAAGCCAAATTTATTCAGAATTTTTTGCAATGAAAGCGAACAAGAGTGTGATACCTGATGATGACCGGAACCTGAGTCAGGGTTGATGCTGTCGAAATAACAGTTATGACGGTTATGACGACGCTCTCGGGTCGCTAATCGTGATGATGGCCTCGTCACAGCAGCTGGTCTTCAAGACGTCTATTACAACGGTCAAGTTTCCTGCCCACGCTGTGTATTTTGATCTCAGGAAAGACACGTTGAAAACTCGGTAGCCGTTTCTCTACCACCTCAAACCAGACCGGACACACGTGTACACTTGTTTTGACAAAATAAACACGGCACAAAAAAAAATGAATAAGTTCGAAGACGCCTGGATGATTGGCGAAAAAAATCTTTATATATATATATAAAAATAAATAACAACAAAAGCAGAATGTACAATCGTTGTATTCAATTTTCACAACGGAACGAAAGATTCGTTTAGAATAATCAGAGCTTTTAATTTTCCCAATTACTTTTAAAAACAAAAACTTCTTTCAGTGCTCTTTATCGAAGCTTTACGGAAATAGCCGAAGTGGAGCGGAAGAGGATGTGTGACGACCTCGGTAGTGGGTTCGTTTAGTCTCTTTCGCTCGGTAGCACTGAAACTTGACTCTTTCTGTTTCTATATATCTTCAGCTAGGACTCTATCGGAGGCGCATTATTCGGCATTAATAAGTTGATCGGCGGCAGTCTTTTCTACGTTTCTTTATATCTTCAGCCATGAGTTCTATGGGAGGCGACCGTCACTGTCTCTACGGCTGGCACCCAATCGGCATGGCTCTCGGTTGGGAACCCTTTTCTCTCAGTCGTTACATCTCGATTGCAACTTAACGAACTGCAAAAACCACCTCCAACTGATTTTTCTACTCGGGATCCCGATTTTTATACTTGTCCCAAATTCTCTTGGAGGATGCAGAGAGACCCGAGATATCTGATGCAAATCCAATCCTTGACCAATGAGATCACTTCCACCTACACATTTCTAGATGGGGGGGGGGGGATTTGGTTCAACCAATCTCTGACGTAATCTCTCTTCGTCTTCTTCTTCTTAATTCAACTGTATCAGCAAATACAACCTTTAGCTTGGAAATTTTAACTTCAGTGAGATCTATAATTCATTTTTATTCTCATAGTCAAAGCTTGACCTTCTTAACCTCATCAAAAGTTTTTGACAATTTGTTTTGACTATCGCTATTTCTCACTTCCACTGGCCGAAAACTTGCTTTATTCAGATAAGGTAATAACGTAATCTTTTGGTACAAAATTAATTCTTTCGCTTTTAATATTGCAAAATGAAATTTTCAACAAAATCCCCTTCTTGTCAATACTTTTAATTCACTGGTGAATATTAATCACACGGTCCAGACATTACACAAATTGTCTTCGAATTTATTAATTCATTTTCGTAGAGTTGATATTTTAGATTCACAGATTTTGTGTTTGTAGTTTCAACAGAATCCATGCTTATAATAGTTTGAAAAAGTCTAGAAACATTTCTAAAAACGAAACTTTAATTTGCTCCGCACAGAGCACCACGCAGAAGAAGGATATATATATATAAAAATGTGTGTGTGTGTGTGTGTGTGTGTGTGTGTGTGTGTGTGTGTGTGTGTGTGTGTGTGTGTGTGTGTGTGTGTATCCTAACTCTTACCTGTAACTATTTTACAAATTCTCAGTTTTTTACTGGCACGCATTGTTTGCCGAGGGTCTTTTTCGTTTGCGAATCCTGTTTTCCTTTTTATGTTTTGGCAATGGAAAGATTTTTTTGTAACAAAAAAGAGAATAATCAAAAGCAACTGTATTAAAGTTCGAAATGTTCTTACTTTTTCAAATGAAAATTCTACTGACGTGAGTGCCAAAGTTAGACATATTTCTAATAACGTGTAGCTTGTCACTGAATAACGGCAGCTACGTGACGTAGTGTGCAGTTATAATTATATTATCTTTAAGTGTGTTTTAATTTAATAATATAATTTAATATATACAATATTTTTAATTAACGAATATCAACAAAAATTAGTGTTAAGCATAAATCTAGTTCCTATGGCTCCCGTCTAAACGTAAAACAACTAACAGCCGATAGGTAAGTAGATGACATACAAGTAGAGAAGGATCAATATTTAACATTTTCTACGCATGTTAAATAACGTTTAAATCTGTCGAGCACTTGGAAGCCTTAAATATCATCCATGTCTTACTAAAAAAAAACTTCATGTCAACGAAACATTATAGGGGATCGGTATATTGATAGCGTAAGCCATCACTACTCTCACATGTACTGAACAAAAATGAAGGCAAATGGTTTGCAACAAGATTTGTTTATGTCCTGTCTGTTTCTGGTTTAACTAGTAGCTTTTCTGAACCTCGGCAAAACAGAAATATATCACTGAATGGCACAACCTGATTACAGGCTGGACCCAAAGCCTCCTGCCACCTCCTCTACACACGAACTCTATCATCTGCTCGAAATCATTGGATAGGTGACTTATCTGGCCAGAAAACACGGCACCAGTAATCCACGGTCCAATTACAATGATCTCTGCTTCAAATATGGCAAATTAACCGATGTCGGCGTTTCAATAATAGTACTACTATTGATCAATAATTATGCATCGCTATTGAACGGTAAATTGAGCTTCACTAGCTTTAAATTTACGTGTGATTTGTGGCAATGTTCACCTGCGTTTTTGGTTATCGTCTTTGCCAGTCATTGAAGAGGCGGTTCTCGCATCCCCTGTCGGTGCCCACAGTATTGATTCTGCTAATGGCTGTTAGAATTCACCTGTTCTCAGTATAACCTAGCTGCGGCTCTTGTATTTAATCATGGGATATTACAAAATACGGTTCTACGTACTTATTCCAGTAAAATACAGTAAGTGTGGCACAAGGGGAAGTGGGTGAGGCTGGTTAGTACTTTCTATACTAGACCTAGCTAATCAGAAACATTCGTTACAATTTACTCATTCACCACAAAAATTCGTCTATCACCATCCAATCCTAGATATACCACAATAGCACATTTTCACATGGAAAGTAAAAAAAACAATGACATAATTATTTCAAAATATACAAGCACATATAAAAATATAATTATAAGAAATGATGGAAGAGGGGATGAACTCAAAAAATAAACTAGAATATAACAAAACATTCAAACCAAAAATTAACAAATATAAATCTGATCCGTGCAACCCACAAAACTAATTCTGGCAGTTGTATTCTGCTAATAGACAGAATCAAGAAGTACACTCTCTAACGAAGAGGAAAAAATTTTAAAAATAAATAATGGAATGGAAAAATCAAAGACTAGTAAAACAAAGTAGGTTAAAACAACAAATTGGAGAGGTTAGGCATTTCGATGTGGATCATAACAAAAGAGAAATCCGGAACAGGCTAACAACAATACTTGCTCACATTTGCTAGATAAACAAAGAAAATCTATCTTAAACAGAGAAAAGTTCACAGTCAACCAGCCCGTTTTAACAAGGAGGACTTTCAAAAGAAAACCAAGGCTGGTTCTATTCACACAAACCAGGCTCGCTTCATTTACTCACCTTTTCCTGAAATCTTTCGATATCAAATGCTTTCTATCAGGTCTGAGCTTCATTCCGAAATGATGCACAAAGAATCTAGTCAGATCTTCGAAGATAATCTTTCCGGCTTGTTGATTTTGTTTAGTGATATATCAACACCTAAGGGTCATTTCATGCCGATCTAAGTGTTTTGTACATAATTCTATACTTTAAAAGTAAAAAGGGTGTTATGATTTTTCAATATATATTTTGTATATTATAAAATGTATTGATTTTACTATAAAAATAAATATTTTTAATGTTTTGTGTTGCATTATAATTTTCCGACAAAATTTTATTGTTGATCATTTATTTATAAAAATGTACTGTATATTTTGTTTGAAGGTTTACTATTTGTCTATAGCTGGATCACTAACAGGGGCTACCACTCCGGGTGAGGATAAACCGGGGAACAACAGCAATTAAAAGGTGGGTCCACACTCTTCAAAACGTCCGATCTCGCGATGAGACGCCTTGCTTCTGGGTTTAGTTTATCGTCGGACCCAGGACATTTAAGCTGACTCCATTCAATATAAACAGGGAGCATGATTGTACAAAACTTTCTCGTCTCGCAAATAAATAGTTTTGTGGAAAGTTCGCTTTTTATTTGGTGCTTCATATTTATCGACTTGCATGAGATTCTGCTAAATTTATGATAGATAAAACGTAGATACAATTAGAGAAAGCGTTTCTGCTTTCAGTTGCCTCTGCTAATCAAATTAAAGGGATATATAAGTCATCAGTTAATGACATCAGGATATGCTGTAGAATGTACTTTATTAATTAAATTAAAAAATGATGTGTGTGTGTGTGTGTGTGTGTGTGTGTGTGTGTGTGTGTGTGTGTGTGTGTGCGCGCGCGCGCAGGCGCGGTAAAATTCCCTAAGACCATTACTGAAAAAAGAACAATATATATTTTAATATATGTGTCTGAACCATAAATCAAATCTCTGCAGTAGAACAATCGGTGTTATTTTTCCCCTTTTGTTTCAGAAGACATAATTTTAATCCCTAAAGAAAGAATAATTGAACTCATGCTAAATAGTTTCGAGAATTGCAAAGAATCATTCCAACGTTTTTAATTTTTAATTTTTAATACCTGTTATTCTTGTTTCCTTTTCCGATGAATCTTTTTCACTAATTAATCAATTATTTATTTTAATAGTAAATTTTACTCCCTCTTATCAGCTTTGCATTTTATTACACCAGTCTTGGTCGATAAATTCTTCGAACGCTCGAGCATGCATCACAGAACTTTAGCGTTTATTCCACATCTCAGAAGACCGATAGTTTCCAGTTCGATTAGATGATTAAGATTACTTCAATCTGTAGCCCTCCATCGCACCATTTTGGCTTAATTTCCAATGTCATCTTTGTTTTGACGCTTCTCCAAGGATCTGCATGGCCGAGGTGGTTCAACTGACGTTTATTTTACGACCATTATGCATCAGAAATGAGAAATAAAAATCTACATTTTTTTATATTGCATTCATATCGTTGGTGCTCGTCTGAGATCGAAGTCGTCTGAACGGTGTGGTCAAATCTATAGTCATGCAACGTTAAGCTTTGCAAACAAAAAATTTTAGCCGACACCCATGTTAAATGGGCTTCCAAATTAAAATCTTGTAGTAGGTCATTATTTATTTTTTAATTAGGTTTCTTTTTTATGGTCGTCGAATGTAACAATCTATGCGCACTGATAAACAGCAACAGAAAACAGGATTCTAATTGATAGTGCAGGAATATTTATAATCACGGGTTTGAATATTATTTCAGGGTACATTTCAGAATTCTATTTATATTAAAATCATCACCATTTCTCTTGAAGGAATTACAAAGAATGTTGGCAAAAATGTCTAACATCCAGAATTCATTCTATTTGCACTATTAACTCAAGAGAAATAATTCTATATATTTTTAGTTAAACACTTTTGTTTTGTTTTTTTTTTGTTTTTATATTCTTAATCGATTAAATTTTTCTTTTCTTTTTTCTTTAATATTTTCTTTATTTCAAATGTGTTTTAGTAGAAAATCAAGGAATACGCTTATATTGGGAGGGATTTGAATATGAAAAAATTTAGACCTTAGAAATCTTGTAAATTTCTCAATCCCCAATTTAAAATAGATTAAAGTAGCGTTACATGACCGCGCAACCGGTTCTCGAGATTCAACATGTCTTCATACGTATCAAACATACATATAAAATAGATTGTTTTCTACTTAAATGCATCGTCCGTTAAAGACGAGATTAAATAAGCATAAAACCCTAGAGTTTGGCGAAGATCATCAAGTGATTTATGAGTTTTAGAAATTCATTAAGGGCGAATTGTCTCAATGTTATAAATGGAAAGATATGAACATGATTTCAATTTTCTGAGCTTAAATGTTATTTGATTTCAAAAATACATTTTTCATTTTTATTATGTCTTACTTTTCTTTTTTAGTAAGGGAAAGGGGCTAAAATAAAAACCAAAAAAATAGACCTAACTCATTTTTCGCGTGTCTGGCTACAATTCAGAAATACTGCTATCGCTTTTTCCAAGACAAACACAGAAGCACGTTCGCACAAGTATTGACATGAAAAGTTCTCAGAAGACCGATAATTTCCAGTTCGATTAGAGCAGGCACAATGATTAAAATGACCCCAATCTGTATCCATCCTTCGCACCATTTTGACTTAATTTCCTATGTTTTCTTTGTTTTGACGCTTCTCCAAGGATCTGCATGGCCGAGGTGGTTTAGCTGACGTTTATTTTACGACCATTATGCAACAGAAATGAGAAATAAAAATCTACGACATTTTTTTTAATATTGCATTCATATCGTTGGTGCTCGTCTAACATCGAAGTCGTCTGTGCCGTTTAACAGAACGGCGGTGTCAAATCTATAGTCATAAAACTTTGCAAACAAAAAATTTTAGCTGACACCCATGTTAAATCGGCTTCTAAGTTCAAATCTTGTAGAGGGTAATTATTTATTTTTACTTTTGTTCATTGACATGAAAAGTTCTCAAAACTGACCAAACGCTAACTTTTGTCTGAGAACTTTCTTGTATCGACTCATAGATATATAGACAGATTCTTCTTCTATGTGCTCTGTCCCTTCAGGACGTAAGTGATCATGGCTACCCACGTCTCCTTATCCCTGGTGGCTCTTAGCTCTTAGCACGCGTTCTCCTGTTACACCATGCAACACGCGCTCCATCGTCCACCTGATTAGGTCCTTCCAATATATTATGCGCTGCTTTCCCCTGTCTCCTTTTCCTTCTATCTGGCCTGTTAGTATCAGGTTCTCCAAGCCTTCCTTCCTCATTGCATGTCTCAGGAACTTCAGCTGTCTCTTCCTGATGCTCAGTATTAATTTCCTTTTTGTTTCCATCATTTCTAAAACCTCATCATTGCTCACAGGCTCGATCCATGATATTCGCATCATCCTTCTGTAGAACCACATTTCAGTTGCTTCAAGTTCTTTCTTCATCTTTGATGTTATTGAAGAACTGATATCACATAGCAATCCAGTACTCTCTTCTTTGTTTCTAGTGAAATTGTCCTGTTTCTTAATACTCTACTCAACTCCTAGAATGCATCCTTGTGCTTTTGGATCTCAGGAATATAAATGTATAGAAACTGCTGTGACCACAAAGTGAGTGGTCAGTTTATATATTGATTGTAATATGGAATTAATCCCCCACTTTATGTCTAGTATGCTTCTGTAGAACCACATTTCAGTTGCTTCAAGTTTTTCCTTCATCTTTGCTGATAGTGTCCAACATTCACTACCATTAGAAAATCCTATTCACTGTTAATCTCGATTATTTGAATAGTTGCTAAACAAAGTGTTTGATAAGTTGACACTTATGTACACACGCACAGCACCATTTTCCTCTTTTTCATGCGTTAGATAAAAGCAAATATAATCCTGAGCAACGAAAAGTTTATCTGCTGTGACGATGGTGACTCTAATCTGTTTGTTTTACGGTTGAAAAACGTCGATGTTCCAGAATCCCTTTGAGATATCAGCAGTAAACATTGTACAAAACAACGCAACCAACTACTTTATTTATTTATGCCTTTGCATATAAATCATTATTTGGATTCAGTTAGTAGGGTCAAGTGACAACACTTCTACTCAAATACCGCCTAAATTACCCATATTCATGGTGAATTCTTAATTGATCATCGAATCCTAATTTCGACTTTAACCATTTAAATGTATGACATGATCTTCTGTTTTAATGGAGATCACCAGATATCATTTACTTATTATCGATACAGACATCATTATCTCAGGATTATTTCGATATCCATGTTTCGGCAAGAAATATGCCATTTGATACTGAAATTGCTTGTATATTTAAAATACAGTATTTATTAGAAAACATGTTCAGTTTGAATAGAGAATGAGTCATAAAAATGACTTCAGAGAGTCACACATTACAATTTACAGTTTTCTTGTTAGCGAGACAGAAAGAGAAATTAGCCCTTGCGACACAGATAGATGTCCAATTCAATTTCATTTAAATTGTGTGTGTGTGTGTGTGTCTGTGTGTTTGCGTTTACGTGAGCGCATATTCAATGAAAACATATTCTACAAAATTTACCTGTCACATTTTTGTGTCGGGTGAGTACCAAAATCATCTCACAGTTGCATCTCTGTTCTCGAAGACAGTGTGGCTCAGTTGTAGCTCCGTCCGCGAGGACAGGGCTGCTTCTGAGAAAAATTACACCGTGCAGATGCCTGGTCCGGGTAACAGTGTTCCGCGGCCGCACTACCCCATTGCAGTAGAGGGGTAGACCAGGTGCTCGTCACCGGGGCCAGCTCAACCGGCGTTTGAGGGGACTGGGGAATTTTTGTTCCTTTGCCCGTCTGTACGCGGTCGGGCTCTCCACGTTAAAAAATGACCTTGTGTCACATCTCGCTCCAGTGGGGGAGTAGGGTAAATACCTATTTCTACAAAATTTAAAATATTAAAATATAATTTTGTTTAGTACAGATTAATTTTGGAAAAGGTCAATAAAATCTTATAATTATCAGATATTGTTAACTTTCAAATGTCTTTTAAGCTTTTCGCCGAGAAATTCGTCAAATGATTTTCCTTTCATTCTACTTGTCATTTTTATCTGAATTCACTTTTTCAGCTATTTATTTCAAAGTTTAACTTAAATTCACTTTATCTTCATGAGTAACTAAGTAAACATTTAATTTATGACCACTTCAATTCTCTCAGCTTCTAAGAACTAATGAACATACATAAATAGATTGATATTAATAAATGACAGAAATAGATTGATAGCACATCACTCAATAAGGCCCGGCACTAAAAAAAATCCATATGATTTTTGAAGTACTAACCTTTAAATGGCCCATGACAAAATTTGGGCCCAATCGATTCTTTTAACTAGTCTCATCAAAAGACAATTAATGAAAACTTATTTAGCAGTGTTAACACATTACTCAATAAATCCCGGGGTTGACATATAGCTGGCGCCACTAATAAAAAATATATATAATTTTTTATGAAGTACTACCCTTCAAATGGCACGTAACAATGTTTGGGCTCAATCGGATTATTAGTTTACAAATTACAATTATTTAAGTGAAGCTACGGTAGAAAATTTTTAAAACAATGGAAAAATCTGATTTTTCGTGTGTTGATAAAGCATTGCTTTCTGATAGGAACAATGCTTTTCAAGCAAAGCAATGGCTTAATAAGTTTTATTCGGAATCTGCTCTGTCGGAAACAACGGTTAAGAGGTGGTATGCTGATTTAAACCTGGTCGTACAGAGACAAATAAAGCTGAACGCTAAGGTAGACCAAAATTGGCAGCTGTCCTGGAAAAAACAAAAAATCCACAAACTCGTTTTAGCTGATCGTAAATTAAAGTTGCGTTAGATAGCAGAGAAGTATAACCTATCAGAAGGTAGTATATTCACCATTTTGCATGAACATTTGTAAATGAGAAAGCTGTGTTCAAAGTGGGTGCAGCGTTTGCTCACAGTCGATGAAAAACCAACAACGCCTCGACAATTCAGCGCATTTTTTGTAACAGTTTCAACGCAACAGAAAGAAGTTTCTGCGCAAATATGTGACAATAGATGAAACATGGATTCACCACTTTACTATGCAATCAAATTGTCAATCAGCGAAATAGACAGCAGCAGGTGAAAGCAGTCCAAAGCGACCAAAGACGCAAACATCAGCAGGCAAGGTTTTGGCCTCCGTATTTTGAGATGCGCAAGATATTTGTTCATTGATTACCTTTAAAAAAAAGGAAAAGGAGAAACATCAATAGCAAATATTATATAGCATTATTGGTGCGTTTGAAGAAAGAAATTACTAAAATATGGCCACGAACGAAGAAAAAGTGATTTTTCACCAAGACAATGCACCGTGTCACAGGTCGATCGCAAAGATGGTAAAACTACATGAATTGCACTTTGAATTGCTTCCGCGTTCACTCTATTCTCCATATCTGACCCCCAGCGACTACTGGCTCAGAATAATGCTCCAGGGAAAGAGATTTGGCTCAAATGCCCTTAGAAAAGGTATTAATTCGTCTCTTCCCTCTAGTTATGAGTAAAATAATAAGACAGATTGGGTTATATAGACTTGGCTGGCAACCAGTCTACCACAAAGAGCAATATCAACCTACTGCGAGATAATCTTCTGCTCAGTCAGTCAGGTCTCTTTCGAAACATGATCGCCCAAAGCGGGTATCACGTATGGCACTTAGCTGACTGATATTGAACTAGATATGAATGCATTGAGAATCAGTTCTTTCCTAAAATAATTTCGATTATGAATAACAACTCTAGACTTCATGAAGTTACTATTTACTAGAAAACGTCTTTACTGGTGTGTTTCTGATAATAAAACAGAAAGACAATGCTAAATTTGTTTGCATGCTTCGCGAAGAGAAAAAACGAGAAATTGTGACAACTGTTTTGCATGGTTTGCTTTGAAATGTATCAAACTGTCAAAATATTACGTCTATGAACCTATAATTTGTTTAATTCCATCTCTACTTATTTTCATAGTTCAAAAGAGTTAAAATATTGTTTTTGTAGTTTTTCTATTTTACCAAAACTAGCATAAGGATAAAAGCTTCATTTAAAACGTAAATTTTCTTTGTTTTATTTACCTGGTTGACGTGAACGTTTTCCAAACTTTTCTCGCTCTTTAAGGTTTTTAGCCGATGTTAAAATTTCTTTACTCTTTTCTTTTGTAAATATTTACTAGTATCCTCATTGTATGTCTTTTTTTTCCTAAGAGTACCGAATTATACTTTCAATTATTCGAGTTATCTTTTACTGTCTAAATTCTTTATGTAATTTTTATACCTTTCATACAATAATTTCTTCATTCACATGAGAAAATTCAATGTATTGCTTCTAACAATAGCTTTGAAATTATTAGTAGCTTATTATAGTGTATGAATTATTAGTAGCTTATTATTAGTAGCTTATTATAGTGTATGAATCCCCATAATTAATATTGAATAATCAGTGGAGACAAAGATTCGGCAAAAGTTATCTGAGATTGATAGAAATGTTTCCAACAACTTTTGTAAATATTACAGTCATTTAAATTCCCAGAAGACTAATACTACCATCCAAGAGGATTTTCTTTTGGTCTTCTATGACATTTTACCTAAACTGTGTATTTTATTACAAAAGAACAATTTACGTTTTGATTGGGCAAATAATTGATATCTTAAACATGCTGAGACCCATAACAGCGATGTCATGTCTCATGAAAACAATGAAAACTAAAAATATGAAGATGACAGACTAGACAAAAAATGGTAGTTTGCCGTCTCTCATTTTCATCATGAGGATGGATGGAGGCATGCAGTAAAAATCAACGATAAATGTTATTGTACATTTTCTTTTCTAATAACAAACGTGACAATTTCTAAACTATAGGAGAGCGTCGTTACTGTGTGTTCAACATCCAACATTGTGCAATAATGGGCGGTTTTTCTTATTCCCAACGAATATAGAGAAATATATTTTTTCACCAGATTCCTTTTAGCTTCAGACATTGAATGTTCTGAATGTCGTGACGTTTTTCTTTCAGTCAATTATCTCCAATGACCATCTTGTCCAAAATTGACCTTTTAAAAAATAAAAAGTATATAAATTTCAAAAGATAATTTAGAGAAAAAATTTTACGGAAATAGTTTATTATCTCTCTCTCTCTCTCTCTATATATATATATATATATATATATATATATATATATATATTGTTTTCTGTAGTCTAAATTCAGCACTGTAATGAAATGACTGTGAGTCATATTTTTCACACCGGATGGAGACTTCTTGTTGTACACTGCAGTCTTGTTGATTCTACTATTGTCGTGATTATTCTGATATAAATTCTTTAATGGTAAAATCTTATATTAATGTTATTACTGAATGTTTATACCATCAGTAAGTGGTGCTGGCTTATGCTGAAGAATAAGTCTCAGCAAATTTCTACTATATTCCAACACTCACATCAGTATTTTGTTTTCAGTAACATTGTGGTTTAGATGAATCTGACTCTTTCTTTTAATTCCAATTCTAACATTTTCCTGAGGCTTTTCAAAACGCTTCCCAATGATCTGATGAATGTTTTGACTGTCACCATGTTTTACACGGTTTTCATAACTTTGACAAAGTCATCTAAAAGTAGAATTCACCATTTTACATACGTTCTTCTTTCTATTTAGATGCGGAGTATTGTCCTCATCTCATAAACTACAAAGTAAGAACATTTTGTAAATAGTAACTCCTCTTCTCAGACATTCAGAGGTTTTCTACGTTTTGTTTACAATTAACGGATTCGCTATTCTGGACTGGATTAGATCTGCTCGGAATTTCAATATACCAAACAGTTTTAATTTATTTTTTATTCTTTAAGACAGAGTTTAATATTGGCTTATACACTTAGTGGGGCCATAATGCAGTAGTCGATTGCACTTTTTCTAATGGATGACGCTCTCCATTATTTTAGAGTTAATTCATTTACTATGTAATAAGTTGTGAAATTTCCATTGTTTAGAATTTAGATTTGCTGTTCTCTATTCTATCAATTCTGAATGTTCATATGACGCTTGGTGAGGCGGCGATTAAAAACAATACACTCCCTTTATTGGAGTTTCCTCTGTGCAGTCATTTTCATGTCGAACTATCTACCATTACATCAATTTGTAATCTGATGTATTTATTATTAAAATACTTACAAGTGTACCCCTTCCGTCAAAAATGACGGCAAAATATTTGAGAAGATTATGACCTGTTTCAGAATTTGTAAGTCTTTACATGAAGCATGTTTTCTATGTTTACAAGAAAAATTACAAATTATCAATTCCCAAAACTAAACTTAATCAATAAACGTAATGAACTTATTTCCATTTGTCATCATCTTCTAAAATATATCCTGAACTATAGTTACTTTTTCGTAATATAATATACCTACACATCTATAATCTATCCTCTAGCATATAGCGATTGATTCTCCCATCTGATAATTAATTTATTACGGCTTAACGAATAGATCACCCACTAAGTTGACTACGTATGTTTGGCGTGAAGTGTATTTGTTTTTTAAATAAAAAACTTTCCCGTCTTTGTCTCTTGTCCACTACTTTAAGTTGAATAATAACCTAAAATCTAGTATCCGTTTCACGATGACACGCGATAACTTTTCAGACTTGCAAAATTGCAATATATGTAGCACTTTATTCATTTCATCACTAGCGCGGAAAATATCCGTGTCTGAAGCCATTTGAAGTCTCTGGTACCCTTTGCTCTTACAATTAAATTTCTTCCATACATCATGACCTAATTTACTATTGGCTAGCTGATACAAACCCTCAAAAAATCACCCCAACCTAATTATCTGGATTTGTTAAAGATACCGGACAGAAAAAATATTTCACTGACGTGGTACTGATACGATAGTATCGAAACAAAACGGCTCTTGTGTTGCAGTAAACTGTGTTTTTATTATAAACTTGTAATAAAAATACTACGATATATAATGCTCTACTAAGTATTGAGCACTCTTAATAAAGTAAATCTCTACAAAGAGTGAACTGCAAACCAATTAGTCTGTACCACTTCTAATATGTGTGTGTGTGTGTGTGTGTGTGTGTGTGTGTGTGTGTGTGTGTGTGTGTGTGTGTGTGTGTGTGTGTGTGTAAAAATTAAGACAGACACGTTATTCCATGGTTAAGATTTTACACGAATTCGTGTAAAATCTTCTGTACAATAAAGACGGAAGCTGATGATGGTTCCCCTGAAATAGGCTCATACTTCCGCTTAGCCATGGAATAATGTGTCTGTCTTAATTTTTACATATATTTGCTCTATATGTATTTATATACATATATATTTAGAGTTCTCCTTAAGAGTTATCCTACCACTTTATGTACAGGATACTCTTTTGGTTTCTTCTATATCTACACCTAATATATATATATATATATATATATATATATATATATATATATATATATCAACTAATCGAATATTCTGTTAAGCTAATCATTTAAGTAAGAAGGAACTACTTGACTGAGATGATCACCATTCAAAATTATTGTTTTGATTTCGATTCGTTGAGTATCAATCTTTGGCATGAGTAAGAAAGAATCCAAAATGTTTGCTAAGCTTGACTTGTTCAAGCCCAACGTCACCCAGTTAGAATGGAGCTCACTATATTTGAGAAATATTTTCTACATGATTTGCTTGCTCATTGTTACTCTACCGTTGAATTCATGGTTACCATGTTATTGACCAATCAAATTCTTTTATTTATTTAATTATAAAAAGTATACCCTATCGAAAGTGTACAGTTTGTAAGCAATGAAAATTCAATTATTATGTTCTGAACAGTAATATTTCTTTTTCGAACGTGTTTGAACAATGAAGACATTTTAGTTCGTAATTCTATGGAATTTTTTGATAGCATTTCTTCTAAATTAGGAATTCTAGTAACTGTTTTTTATTTCTTTTTCTTTTTTCGCCTTCTTTAACGAGCGTTGTTGCTCTCGTTAATTCCATTTTTCTTCTAAAGATTCTGCAGAATCTTAGCGCCCTTATAAATTCCCTAGAGTTCTGTAAAATTGCTTTTACTTTTCTAATGTTTTTGTATAACGACCAAGATGTGTCGTTAATTTACTCTTCAATTTTATTTGACTTAGTAGAATCGTTTAGATTTTTCAACTATTTTTCAGTTTAGCACATTTAACAGGAGTTTTACTTCTGACATAAAAAGATTTGACCGCCTTTCTCCTAACTTTTAGGATTTCATCATAAATTATCTATTGTCAAGGCACTTTATTCGGTAGTGTATACTAACTGCATAAATCAAGCATTATACATTTAGATTTCAGATCGAATCTCTGCAAATGACTACTTGTTAGTCAGTGGAATTTAAGAATCAATCTCATATATATTCCACAATGAGTTATCACCTTAGTTTTTATTAGACTGTGTAATGAAAAGTCATGTTTTCAGATTTGATAAAGGAATGTAATTAAAAGAATACATGAAACGTGGTGAAGAAATGACCAACCAAGGACATTTCACCAAGAGCAGATGTGTATTTGACCAGCGAAAGCAGATTTCAATAAAATCTATGCATATTACGCACTCAGCCTGCTTTTGTTTTGTTAGGGTTCATTTTAGGCAGAAAATGAGGATTGGCGCTTCATTAAAGCTTTTGAAGATTGTAATTGTGATAGGAAAACAAAAAGTTGGAAGAAAGTTCTAAAATAAGAAGCATGGAAGAAGAAACGATTAGCATAGAATTTACGGTTACATCTAGTAATTACAACAATAAAATGACGAAACCTAACTACCAATCTAGCCTTGGGTTTAAATTCATGTATCGATATATAAAAGAAGAAAGTTTATTAGATGAATTTCTATTAAAATATTCCTAGAAAAGACAGAGGGAAGCTACGTTATATCAATAGGAATGTGAGTGATGCTGAGATGATAGCCCAGTATTGATAATATTGCATATTTTTATTTGGATTTTGGAATATCTCGATACATAGCAGAAGTTCCAGACCAGATGTGACATTAGTATTCAATGAACGAACGATTTGTAGACTTATAACTTCGTGTACGTTAATTAAAAAATTGATAAATTAATTCTTTACGTTACGTCCACACTGTACAAGTTAGTCATACTTGGAAGAGTTTATTTGGAAGTGTTTATTGCAGGCGGTGAAGAAACTGGGGATATTTCCGATCTAAACTGATAAATATCTATCTAGAGCGAAATAATAAAATGTATTACAAGAATAAGTGACAATTAGATAAACTTAGGATTGTGCAAGTCTAAATATGTATGAGAATATTGTTTAAATATTAAGCAACTAATGCATCAAAGCTCTGAACAAGGCAATTGTATTTTTTTTCTTTTACATTGCTGAAATAAATTCTGGATTTATGACCGTTTAATTATGTGTTGAATTTTCCTCTCAATTTATATATATATATATATATATATATATATATATATATATATACCCCATGTAATCTGCATTTTGATACTACTTTTGAGACCATTTCGTTTTACTATAAGCTTTCGAACATCGTATTTCAGAACAGTTATATTATGACCATTGTTAAATACATTCAGAGAACAAAACATGTTTTTTGAAACTGTCTAAATGAATTTACCATATTACATTTTATTTCTTTTGTTTGTATGGTAGATTCATTTACAAATTATTTTTTTTGCAATATTAAAGTTTGTATTGACAAATTTTGAATTACGTCAAAAGAATGTTTAGAATTAACTTTCTCAGTAAGTATTTATTTTTGTTTTCATAATCGCCATTGCTTTATTTCAAACCCGTATTTACTCGACTTGGTTCTTTAAATGTTCCTTAACTATTCTACGCTTTTTACGCTTATCATTGTTCTTAATGTATTCTTCAATTTTTCGAATCTTCTTTCTCTTCTCTGTTCCGTGTCCTTTCAGGACGTAGGCAATAATGACCTTCCACATCTCCCTATCCCTAGTGATTCTTAGCACACTTTCTCCATTTACCCCACTCAAACCCCGCTTTGCCATCCATTTGCTCCAGCTCGTCAATTATGTTACACATTGTTCCCTCTCTTTCTCTCTCTCTCTCTCTCTCTATTTGACCTGTGAGTATCAGATTCCTCAAACCCTTCTTCTTCCTCATTACATGTCCCAGGAATTTTGTCAGTCTTTTCCTGATGTTATGTATTAGTTTCCTTTTCGTTTTCATCCTCTCCAAAACCTCAACATTGCTCACATGCTCAGTCCATGCTCGGTCTATGATATCCGCAGATATATATTCTGTAGAACTACATTTCGGATGCTTCGTCTCTCATCTTTGCGGAGGTTGTCCAACATTCACTGCCAACAGACATCATATAGCGATCCAGTACTATCTTCTTTGTTTCTAGTGAAATTTTCCTGTCCTTCAACACTCTACTGAGCTTCTGGAATGCATCGCCTTTGGATCTCAGTGTCACACTTTCCGTCCTTTTTATTTCCTGTCTGTATTTGGAATGCTTATTTTCTCGTCTTTTTTAGAAGAAAATGCAAAAACTGTATTAAAACCAGAGATAACAACTGACGGGGTGGAACATGTAATCAGCGTGTCGAGTTTAAATTCTGGCCGAGGTTGTTTGTGCCCATGATGTATTATGCTTTAACCAGTAAGACAAGCTGGGATCCCTTGCCTTGATTAGTAACCAATTTACGAGAAGAACAATTTTGAAATCAAAACTGTAAAAACGGGAATGTAAAACTACTTGACTAACTTTCTCAAGAATTGTTATATCAATTCACAATTTACAGACATGAAAGAAAATAAAGCAATGGAAAATCATGATTGATTACATCTTGAAATCCGGGTGGAATATACAGTTTATTTACATTGGTGAGCCTGATTCTATTACATTGTTATTCTCAACATCAGCCGCACTGAAATTAAAAAATTAAGAAATTTTCAAAAATTAAGAAAAGCCCAAGAATCATACTATAATCTTTGAGATTTCACATTAAAGCTTCTGTAATTATGAAATTCGACGGATTATGCAGAAAAATAATCTTCGAAATATGTATTCCTATCCTAAGTTCATTAAAATGTTTTGGTTGAAGTAAAACTAGGCATAAAATGAAAAGCTACAGATTCAATAAAGACACTTGCATATGAAAATAGTTACCGATCTCATTCGAAGTTTAATCGCTTCAAAAGAATTTCAATTTGAGAACAAATTTTGTCATGCAATAAACTTGCCAATCGACTATTTTGTTTCTTTTTTTCAATCAATAATTCATAACTGATCAATTATATATGCTTCTGAAAATGGAGACGTCATGTTGCCTTTTCATTTAAAGAATCTTTTAGTTCCTCGATTTTCACCTGCCACGTCATTGTCTTTGTGCTCACAATCCTCATTCTAAAACGCGCGTTTATTTACCTGCAATGAATGCATTTCTAACTTTCAGTGACCCATAATCTAATCTTACCATTTCCTTTTTCTAAATTATCAAATGTCCCTTTTAATAATTGAGTCTTGTTTTTCATCAAAATTAAATAAGCTTATCATTTTTCCATTAACGGTTTGTATGAAACATGAACAAGCAAGCTATAGATCTCTGAATCATATTCACTTCTTTAATTCTTTAACAAGGACGATACAAATTTTATCATAAACCAAACAATAACTTTTACAAAGAAAAACAGATGACAGTTATATTTGGTTGTGTGTCTAAAATAATTTCTGTATTTATTAGAAGTGGGAAAATTATGTAAAGTTATATATATATATATATATATATATATATATATATATATATATAATTATTTTAAAAATTAGATATAATAATCTTCAATACAAATTGAGTGATGACTCAGGATTTCGTGATTTTTTTTAAACACTCATTGACACTCTCGACAAGTATGATTGCATTTATTACAGTTTTTTCTTATTTTGTAAATGCACAATATATATATATATATATATATATATATATATATATATATATATATATATATTGTTATGGTGACTTACCCATATGACACATGAAGTCTTCCAAACTATATATAAACAGCAGTTCTGCATTGCAGAGAGTGAGATATATTCCAGGAGAGAGTGTGCCTCACATCCTTTTTTTGACTTATTGCAATTTTGGATTATTTACGTATTTTTGTTACACGGAGTTTTGTGAAATTGTGAGTACGTGTTTTGTTACTTGTTTTTGTGCTGTCTTCATCGCGCGTGGCGCATTTGTGAACTTTTGTTGATTTTTTTGTGTTTGTGAGGGGGGGGCAAGTCAAGCTATGGCTTTGTCTCCCCAGCCCTCAACTTCTGACGCTGTGCCCACGGTGACTCCCTCACCGACAGTATGGGTAAAGGCACCAGTGAAAAAGGATGCCAAGTATTACCTGCAAATGCAGGAGAAATATAAAGAATTTATTTCCGATAACGAATTAATAGTAGTCCTGGAAGTTGTAAATGTCATTGCACCAAGAACGATCTCCCTGCTGACATCCGATGTCAAAACACGAAAATTTATCAGTGTCAGCAGGGAGAACATGGAAGAGGCTTTAAAGGCCTTAAATATTGTACCCTGAGTCCTGGCTAGAAGGTCCCGTGCTATGTGGGATGTTTTATTAAGCACAGAGACGGAAGCGAAGAATTTGGCCGGTAATACCTTGGAGGCCAAGGGTATCCAGATGCAAACAGAGTATCTGGGTACTCGAAAAACAAAAATAGTTATTCATGGAGTACCGGTCGACATTGCTTGTGACCATGTTGGAGCATTTTTTGTTCGATTTGGAGCGGTTGAGGTGGCGAGAATAACAAGTAAGGCAGGTGTAGCCACAGAGGACATCAGCGTCAACATAGTGGTAGATAGACCAAACTTTTTAAGAGTCCCCGATATTTTGCTGTGCCGTGGCAGGAAGCTTTTTGTTGTGGTGGAAGGGAGGAGGCCGCACTGTTGGTCCTGCGGGATGGCAGGACACATATTTAAAACGTGTCCCGGAAGAAAGCAGGAAGTGGAACCAGTAGCACCGGCAACACCGCCGGTGCAAAAATCACCCGTTGTTATGGTCAAAAATTCCGACCAAACAAAGGGTACCGACGAGTGGAAGGAAGTTGTGAGGAAAGGGAAGGTGGCATCCCCTCCCTCTCAGAAAGAGAAAACACCATCTCCGCAAAAGAAGAAGCCCTCAAAAGAGGCGAAACAAAAACAACCACAACAACAACAACAAGATATGGAGGTGGAAATGCCTCCTCCTCGTTCCTCATCGTTGAAGAGAGGGCGGGAGGAGGAGGAAGAAGGAGTACCAAAGAAAGGGAAAGTAAACGAAGTGCATCGTGGCAGGGCGGAACGGATCATGGTTGCAGCAAGAGCCCAATCCGCCCCTACATCCCCAGTAAAAACTGTAACTGTAAAGGGGAGGTGTCAGTCTGCATCCCCAGTTAGAGCTACAACATACCCTTCACCGACACCCCCATTCCAAACTGTAACTCCTTCTCTACAACACACTCCCCACCCAGAAAATAACCCTACTCAACCTGAATCGCCCTCCTCACAATTGAAAACACCCTCCCCTAGAAATAGCCAACCCTCCCCTAGTAAGAGTCAACCTTCTCATAAAGAGAAGAAAAAGAAAAGGGTTAATCCCTTCACTAGGAAACAATATATGTGAAGTTGACAGATCAGCCTTACAGAGGGACCTTTCTACCCAAAAGAAGGCCCTCCTAAGGCCTCTGTTTAAATTATTGTCAATCGACTTTCCGTTGATTGAAGACCCTAAAAATTTCCCCAATGCCCCCGGGGTAATGACCCTGATTCGGAACAACGGGGGAAACCTGAAAGTGTGGGACTTCCTACAGGGGGCCGTGGAAGCCTTTCCCAATATAAAAATGGCCCAGATAGGGTCCAAATATCTTCAAAAACTGTCTAATTTTTGTGCGGGGAGGGTCCCGGTTATCCTCCATCCTTCTTTATATAGGGCAATAAAACTAACGTTCCCTACGGACGTCGGCGGCATTGTCCTGGACGGACGAATTACGTCCGATATTGGCACCGGATCTCTGGGACAATCCGTCGGGGTCCCTGTTGCCACAGATTTTCGCCCTGTATGTGACCAGAAGTAATTTTTCTGCTTTCTTTTTCAGGTCTAAACGATGTCAATTAAGTTAGCCAGTATGAACGTGAAGGGCCTTAGGGATCGGAGTAAGGCAGCCCGCCTGCTTCGGGACCTCTTGTCCTTCGGTGTGGATGTCGCCGCGATCCAAGAGACTCACTTTGTTTGCAAGGTCGATGCTTGTGTGCTGTCTAACGACTTTGTCGTCTATTCAGCATATGGGAACCGGCTGTCCAGAGGAGTGTCTTTGCTGGTCAAGCGTACCCTGGACGCGAAGGTGGATCTTGTCCATGTCGGTGCCGAGGGCCGGCTGATCGTGGCCGATATTGCAGTGAAAAGCAATGCGTTTCGACTGGTTGCGGTTTATGCGCCCAACGACCAGGAGGAGCGCGTCTCGTTTTTTCGGCGGTTGGAGCCCTTCCTGGTGGATTCCAAGCGACTCGTCTTAGTGGGGGACTGGAATGCCATCCTGGACCCCAAGTTGGATAGAGGGTGGGGAGCTAGAGGGAAGGTACGTGATCGTAGCTTGGTCGATCTGATCGAGGACTTCGGTCTAGTCGATAGATACCGGGCCGATCACAAGGGCGGGAGAATGTGGACGTGGGCTAATAGTTGGTCTTCTACCAAGGTGGCTAGCTACCTTGATAGAATGTTAGTTCGTGAAGCCGAGCTAGATTTCTTAGATTGTCCCACGTTCCACTGGCTAGGTTACTCGGACCACAAACTTGTTTGTGCCCGGGTAAATTTAGAAAATAGGGTTAGAATGGCTGGTTACTGGAAGTTCAACGTGTCCTTACTGGACAGGCGGGACTTCCGGCGCCAGCTAATTAACTTAGTGCAGCGGGCGTTAACTGGGGGAGTCATCGGGAATAAGTGGTGGGAGAACCTTAAGAATAGTATTAGGTCTTTCACCACTCAGTTCAGCAAACGGCTCAAACTAGATAAGGCTGACAAGGTGAAGACACTTAGAGCTAATTACTCCCGGGGGGTGGCTGGTGAGCTACGGAGGCCGTGGAACGGTCGAATAGCGATCATTACATGGGCCAGGTAGTTAGACATAAGTTAAGCAAGATATCTTCCGAAGCTGTGAATATGGGCGCAGAACTGCGCAAGGAAGAAATTCGCCGCGGAGGCGACCGGTACATTCGAGAGGTTCGCAACCCGGAGGGACACACTCTGCGGTCGACTGACAACATGTGCGAGGCGTTTCGGCGGCATTTCGAGATCCTGTTTACCAAGGAGCCTGGTCTCCGTGATGAGGAGTTTCGTAGCTATTTGGCTGACTTCCCCCGGCTTTTGCCGGCTGATGCAGCTAGCTGCGAGGGAGAGATTACGGAGGGCGAAGTCTACGAGGCGTTGAAGAAGGTCGGCAGAGGCAAATCGCCGGGTCTCGATGGTTTGCCCTATGAATTGTACTTGAGGCTGTCGCACATCTTTGTCCCGATTTTGACTGTCGTGTTCAACAACTGGTTCCAACAGGGGTCCATCCCCAACCGGTTCACCAGGGGTGTGATCACGCTGTTGAGAAAAGGCAAGGATGTGGGGAGGGAGCTAGAGGGTTACCGGCCCATAACTCTGCTAAACACGGAGTTAAAGATTTTGGCCAAGATCTTGCAAAATCGTTTGCAATTAGTTGCCGAGTCTCTGTTGGGACCTGAGCAGGCTTGTGCTGTGAAGGGCCGAACAATTCAGAGCAACCTGCATCTGATACGCACGATCATAGAGGGGATAAAAGACGACGACGAAGCCGCGCTGATCCATTTAGATCAGTCCAAGGCATTTGATAGGGTTGACTATCGGTACCTGGCGGCTGTCCTGCAGGCAGCTGGATTCGAAACCAACTTCCGCCGCTGGATTAGTCTCCTGTATCAATCCCCGACGGCTGTGGTACAGGTGAACGGAAAGTTGTCGGGCGTTCTGGCGCTGTCGGTCCGACAGGGTTGTCCACTGTCGCCCCTAATTTATGCTTTGGCGTTGGAGCCCCTCCTTCGCCGGCTAAGGGACAGGGCGTGCAGTCCGGCCCTACGTGGAATCGCTGTCCCTGGTGGTGCTCGAGCCAGGGTTTCCGCGTACGCCGATGACGTCACTACTTTCGTGTCCTCCCGCAGGGACATCGAGGTGGTACAGAAGGCGCTTGAACGGTACGAACAGGTGACAGGGGCCAAGATTAACCGCAACAAGTCGTCCGGCTTGCGGTTAGGCGCCTGGAAGGGTCTGACCCTCCCGAGGCCCTTCGACTGGACGGACGGCCCGGTCTGTATTCTTGGAGTGTGGTTCGGGCCCGACCTACAGTTGGAGAAAAATTGGTCTGAAGTACTGGCAAAGGTAGGCGCGTCGGCCAAGATTTGGCGCCGAAGGAATTTGTCCTTAAAGGGTTTGGCTGAGGCGTGTGCTACATACGTCTTTCCCATTATCCTTTACCAGTTGTCAGTACTTCCACTTTGTAAACGACATAGGAAGGCGATCGAGCGTTTGCTATTCTCCATTTTATGGAGAGGACGCAAACACTATGTCGACAAACGTGTCTGTTACCAACGTCCGTGTCATGGGGGTCTGGGAATGCCATACCTGATGGGCCATAAGTTTGCGTCAAGGTTGGTTTTTCTCAGGCGAGCGATTTCCGAAGACTCATTGCTTAGGGGGATAGTGAGGGACATGTTCCCTAGACTTACTATCACTCCCCCCATCTTGAGGCGGTGCCGTAAGCCTCGAGAGCGATCGAGTTTTCTCCTCGAATGTCTGGCGGCCCTACGGGCCATTCCACGGTCCAGTGACCTTTCACGGCCTAGGAGAGTCTTCTATCGTGGATTAGTGGATGGCGTCGCAAAGGATTAATTGCGTGATGTGCTGCGCTTGTCGGAGGACGAGTTTCGCTCGTTCTGGTCTTGGGCGCCAGGGAGTGATTATCTCAACAACTCTGAGTTTTCGCTCACCTGGCGATTAGCTCGGAATCGCTTGCCTCTCAATGACAAGGCCTTCATATGGGGCCTGGCGGATTTGCCAGATTGTGAACGCTGCAACCTTGGCTTGGAAGAAACGGCTTCGCACGCCTTCTACCATTGTTCGCGGGTTCGCCCTCTATTGGACCGGGTCGCCGAGTTGACTGCTCGTATCGCGCCGCGAGAGCTTGTGCTCATTGATCGTGCATTCGCCTGTGATAATGTGTCGTCCCCGTTCTCTGGGATGAAGCGTATGATGTTTCTGTCGCTGCTAGCCACGGCTCGAATGGTGATTTGGACGACGCGAATGGAGGAAGTCTTGCGAGGTCGGCGTCTTTCACATCAGGATCTGATCTGTTATTTTGAGCATCAGCTCAAAATAAAGATTAGAACTGATTGGAAACGTTTGACTTCGACAGACTTCAGCGAAAGGTGGGTAAATGTGGCGAGCTTGGTTCGCTTGAACGGGGCTAATCTTGATTTTCTCTTTTAGATCTGCTGGTTACATCGGGGTGGATTCCTCTGGAACCCTCCCCTGGTTAAGCTAGTTCTCTTTTGTGTACCTAGTTAAAGTGAATGAATGTGTTCCTAGCCTGTACCCGGCTTTCTCTTTTGTTATGATCCATGTCGAGATTCCCAACCTCCCCAGTTTGTTTTGGTCTCCTTTTATCTCGGCTGGTTCAGCCTTTTATTATCCCATTCCGCTAATTTTTTACCCCCCTCTCCACTCCCTTAGCGAGTGTGCTTCTTGATTTCGCCGTTTGGCGGAATACAGCGGCCACTCTTTTTTTCTGGGATGGACGGTTCTTATTAACATTGATTATTATTTTAGTTCAAAAATTTGTTGTATTTTTTAGTTTATTTTTGGGTTCATCCCCCTCCCATCATTTCATTTTTCATTAAATATTTTATAATATTGTACATGTATTGTACGCTTATTTTATATTGTACATAAATACATTTTTATTGTCATGGGTTATTCTCCCTATTTTTTTAGGTGTCCCTTGTAAGTTTCTGGCATTGTGGTGTACGTAGGACTGGGAGTAGATGGATGGGTTCTTTTGGTGACTGTGCAAATTGTAACGAGTGAATGGGTCGTGATAGTGTTTAGCTCGGTATAGGATAGTTAAGCGAGAACCAACCTCTCCCCCTCCCCTTTTAGGCCTTGTGCCATAATTTTGTATTTTGCAAAATAAATAGTGAGTGTGCTTCTTGATTTCGCCGTTTGGCGGAATACAGCGGCCACTCTTTTTTTCTGGGATGGACGGTTCTTACTAACATTGATTATTATTTTAGTTAAAAATTGTATTTTTTAGTTTATTTTTGGGTTCATCCCCCCTCCCATCATTTCATTTTTCATTAAATATTTTATATTATATTGTACATATTATTGTATATATTATATTGTACATTAATACATTTTTATTGTCATGGGTTATTCTCCCTATTTTTAGGCGCCCCTTGTTAGTTTGTGGCATTATGGTGTATGACGGATTGGGAGTAGATGGATAACTTCTTTTGGTGACTGAGCAAATTGTAACGAATGAATGGGTCGTGATAGTGTTTAGCTAGGTATAGGATAGTTAAGCGTGAACCAACCTCTCTCCCTCCCCTTTTAGGCCTTGTGCCATAATTTTGTATATACTACAAAATAGTGTGAGATATATTCCAGCAGAGATCTCTGACAGTCGGACTATCACACTAATAATGTCTCATTGATATATGTTTGTACTTCTGTCTTTGCTAAATATATTTGTTTAACTCCCAAAGGACTGCGTGGAAATTGCAAATATTGGTTTAATATTATACGCTCGAAATTCTATTTTTCGTCACACTTTGTTCTATTCAACAATACTTGGTAAACTAGAAAGAAAACCGAAAGAAAAAAATTGTAACTAACTTACGCTGAACATGGACGATAATTCTTGTTTTTCGAGGAAAGAAAGCACTCGTGATTCTCTGGGTGATTATGAAATTAAAGTTATTCACTTTCAATTAATTGTTTTTTCGCTACTGACTGTTATACTGAATGAGTAAGAAACTAAATTTTTTTTTATTCAATGAAAAGAAAAGTTTTTATTTGAATTTAATTTGTAATCGGGAAATCGTAAAAAAAAAAGACACGGATAAACATAGACGGATTAAAATCTACCATGCTCGATTTTCTGAAGTTCCAACTTGAACAGCAAAATCAACGCGAGCTTAAATGGCAAAAGCAGCAAAAGAGAATGGTGCAATTTCAGCTGGATACGGGAGAACTTATTATCAATGTAATATTATCAAGGAAGAACGTTAAACTAAAGACATATGTATTAAAGAATAGAAGACAATTTATTTGGCACCGACTGAATGGAGAAATTTAAGTTGTAGGACATGACAATCAATTTTTTTAGCCCAAAATTCGAAAAACTGACCATCGAGGCAAATAATCTAATAATAGACTTAAAAGAAACTTTTCTAGTATTTTTTTCGAGGGCTTTGGCCGGTGTAATAAGATGACGGCAAAATTCGAGTTAAAAAATATCCAGCACGTGTTTAAGAAAAAATAAAATGTGCCTTTCGCCTCTTTACCAAAAATAAATTACGAACTTGACAGACCGTTGTCTTGTCAAAAATTGTGTACAGCCAATGGGCTTCACCGCCCGTTTATGCGAAGAAAAAGTCAAACGAGGTCCTGATCACCGCCGGTTTCGCGATGGGGCTTTATGTGGCACTCAAAGACTATCATTATGCTTTATTTAGACCAGATGAAATTTTTGCGGAACTAAATGGAGGAATTTTTTTCAAATAATATTTAAACAAAAAAAAAATTTTTTTTAAATATATATATTAATAAATATACATATGGGTATCCATGCAGGTACACAAATGTATAAAAATATGTATTTTTTTTTTTTTTTTTTTTGATAGAATAGTGCACAATGAAATATAACAAAGCTAGTTCATATTAGGAACTGATTGTTTCTAGAAATCTACCCACCGAGTGAATTTGTGTCAAAGCTCATTCGGTGCCGTTTTGTTCACACATACGCAGACAGGTCCCCTTTAATTCGTAGCTCAATTATATCAAGGCCGCGGAACGTATTTTTAAACTGGCTTGATATGCACCCGGCATTTATTATGCATATTTTTCTATCTTTTTTCTTATCATTTACTTCTTTGGAGAAATGTTATCCAAGTCTGACATTTCTTTAATCAAATTCAGTATTTGGTTGGTAAATGTCACAGCTCACATTGAAAAGTTTGTTTGGATCACCACTCGCTTTGAGCCGAACCGATTTCATTTCATTTTAGGACTTAGGAATGTCCATTACGTGTTCCAACTAAATCTGTACAGACAATAAAATATCTATAACAGACTAAATTATAAATACTTTATCATTTCTGAAGTATTTTTATTTTTCTCTTTCGTTCTACTTTTCTCTCTCTTTCTCTCTAGTTCTCATTTTTCCTTTTTGTCTCTCTCTCTCTCTCCCCTCTCTCTCTCTCTCTCTTTCATCTTTCTTTTCTACTTCTTTTTTTGCTCTCATTTTATTTTTATCCCATTCTTTTTTTTCTTTCCTTTCTATCTCTCATTCTCCCTCATTTCTTACTTTTCTCTTATTTTCTATATTTTTATTTATTTCCCTACTATTTTCATCTCTCTTGCTCTCTCCCCACCTCTCTTTCTATTCTTCTTTTAGTCGTTACTTCTCTGTCTCTCTCTCTTTCTTTCTCTCTGTCTTTATCTTCATCTCTTTCACGCCATCGCTTTTTCTTTTTTTCGTCCACTCTTTCTCTCCTGTCATTTTTTACTTCCCTTTTTCAATTCTTATTTCTCTTCATCCCTCTTTTTCTCTATTTCTCTCTTATTCTATTGCCTTTCTATTTATCTTTCTATTTCATCTTTTTAATCTATCTTGTTTCCTTCATATCGTTCTCATTTTCTTTTTCTCTCACTCTTTTTCTTTCTCGTCTTCTCTTTCCTCTCTCTCTCTCTCTCTCTCTCTCTCACCTTCTATCTTTCTAACCTTCTATTTTTCTTCTTTTTCTGTCACTCCCTTTGTTTCACTTCTTTCGTTTTTCAGAATGTAACTTTTTCTCTAATACCTAGAAATAGGCTTATAGAGATTACCTTTGAGTAACCTTGACTCTAACATCAAATATTTTCGATAGAAAATAATGAAATGACTATCAAAACGTAGTCATAAAAATATTTTGAAAGCGATTCATCAATTGAAAATTCTTTATTATTGGTCAAAATATCATTTTATTTGATATTCTTTAACCTAGTCTACTATAATACCGAATCTTTTAAAGTACTCAATACAAAAATATTACAGGACTAGTTATATAATAACGACTACGCGAATTCACATTAGATTCAACATAAATTATTGTTAAAAATGTGTCTTGAAATTGATGAGTAAATCTCAGCCGATAATTTCTTGAACATTCCTCAAATCGCTGTCTAGTATCTCATTTCTTTTATTTTTATTTTTGGTGTCTGTGAAAATTCTCATCACCCTCTTTTTTGAAAGTAGATTTTCAAAAATTAAGCCATTATGAGAGCGGGGGGTTAATCTCCATAAAAGAGAAACCACTCGACCAACTAGCAACCCACCAACAACAACCAGAGGGATTCCAGTCTGACACTCTTCACTTTCCTCATTTTTCCAAAGTCTGCTAGCAGCCGCCGTGCTTCGCTGCTTAAACACACGATTTTCTTCGACTCTTTTTTTGCCGACCAGGATTTTTCGATATCGAAATCACTTTTCAATCACGCTACTTACAGCCTTGGTCGGCAACCAGTCTACTGCAGAAAGTAATGGCAACCTACTGCGGCATAATCTTCTGCCCAGTCAGTTATGTCTCTTTCGAGACATGATCGCCCAAGCGTGTATCACGTATGGCACTTAACTGACTGACTTCTTTTGCATCTATCCGTGATCACTCAGAAATCATCTTCTAGAATCCAACCAGGTACCCCTGTTCAAGGCGCAACGATACATATTAAGGCTGAGCATTAAACCAATGTGTTAACGTAAAATTGCAGGATTCAAAGTTTTTTTTATTTGTGTTGTCTAGGAATTGAACTTTTTCTTGAGTCTTAGTAATATGAAAACTATTTCAGAAATTCAAATTATAGAGGAAGGCTGAAATATCTGTCGACCAAGATATACATTAAAAAACAATAAAGACAGGAATTACAATTGTATTTGTATTTGGAACAATGTTGTTTGAAAAATGATTTTTTTTTTCGGTGGTGAATTTTCATCTTTAAATCAAAGGAATTAATACAATATTTTAAATGTTAGCATCAAAATGTTCGTAACTACAAGAAAACCTACAATTTGAAAGTTGAAATTTTGTTTATATTTTCTTTATGAAGATCATTTTAAATGTAAGTTTTATAATATAGCAAATTAGAATTCCAACTAGTCAGAGATGAGGCCTTCACTTTCAAAGCAACATATTTAGCAACCATTCGTCGAAATTATTTCATCCTATGCAAACACTTTAGCTTTGTTAATTTCTTAGTGAATGCATTATTCTAAGCTATAACTAAGAGAAAAACTTGAAGCTTTAAGCTGAGCAGATGATTTTCCCGCAGTAGGTTACAATTTTTTTCTGTGATAAACTGATCCAAGGCTATAGAACCCAATCTGTTCTGCTATTTAATCCATATCTGCAGGGAGAAGCGAAGGATTATTACCTTCCCCAATTGTATTTGTGGATAAGTGAATGGAACGAATTCAACTGGATTTCGAACTCGGTTCTTCGATTTCTCGTTTCGAGTCGATAGCCACTGCACCACCCACGCACACCCAGATTTTTTAGGAGATATAAAAATTTTGCTGAAAGCTAAATATCTTACAGATCAGTTTCTGTTTTAATTTTCGGAATGAGGTCTTATCATTGTTTCCACTATTCACTAATGTTGACGTCGTTGTTTTTACCACAAAGCTCCAGCAATTTAATATTTTCTGTATGGATTTCTGTCATGTGGAGTTGACATTATTTCTTCTTCTATGTGCCTTTTCCCTTCAGAACGTAGGCGATCATGACTTTCCTCGTCTCCCTATCCCTGACGGCTCTTAGCACGCTTTCTCCTGTTACACCATGCAACCCTCGTTCCATCATCCACTTGATTAGGTTCTTCAAATATGTTATCCGTTGCTTTCCTCTGTCTCTTTTCCCCCTCTATCTGGCCTGTTAGTATCAGGTTCTCCAAGACCTGCTTCCTAATTGCATGTCCCAGGAACTCCAGTTGTCTCTTTCTGATGTTCGGTATTAATTTCCTTTTCGTTTCCATCATTTCCAAAACCTCATCACTGCTCACATGCTTGACCCATGATATCCGCAACATCCTTCTGTAGAACCACTTTTCAGTTGCTTCAAGTTTTTCCTTAATCTTTGATGATATTGTCCAGCATATACTGCCATATTGAAGAACTGACCTCACATAGCAATCCAGTACTCTTCTTTGTTTCTAGCAAAATTGTGCTGTTCCTTAATACCTTACTCAACTTCTGGAATGCTTCTTTCGCCATGCCAATTTGCCTTCGAATCTCTGTGTCGCACTCTCCGTCTTCTGTTAGAATACTTCCTAGGTATTTAAATTTTTGTACCTGCTCGATTTTAGTATCCTCGACTTGTATTTGACATATTGGGCTGCCCATTTTACTGATGACTACGCATTCGGTTTTCTTACAGTTTTCTGTGGTCCTTTCTTGTCACTCTCTTCAGCTACCTTCTGTGGGAGGTCTTGTAGTTTCTTTTCTGTGTCTGCTATTAGCACTGTATCATCTGCGTACCTTAGATTGTTTAAATGTTGGCCTCCGATGACGAATCCAGGCATAACTTCTAGGATTCTCAAAAAACTTCTGCTATACATGTTGAACCGATCCAGTGAAAATACACAAGAACAGTGCGGTTTCGTCAAAGACACTGGAACAAGGAACGCCATATTTATGATTAGGATGCTCTCTTAAAGGGCTATACAAATGAAGAAGGACCTATACCTGTGCTTTATTGATTTTGCGAAGGCGTTTGACAAAATACGTCACAAAGAATTGATGGAGATGCTCGGCAGCCTTGACATATTTGGGAAAGACTTAAGAGTAATCAAGAATCTTTACTGGCAACAAACCGCTTGTATACTGACAGGTAACGAATTCAGCAGATATATAAAGATAGAAAGGGGCGTAAGACAAGGATGTGTCTTTACACTGGATCTGTCCTGTCATTATTTACATGATTTAAATTTGGACTAATGTCCGCCTCAGTGTTGCTGTTATCATAGTATTTCGGGGAAAATAGCCTAGTGAATTAAATCGTTCGTTTGTGAATTTAGTGGCACAGTAATTTCGAGTTCAATTACCGAACTGTGTAATACAAATATTCATCCAGTAGAAAAAAGGCCAGCAATAACTAAGCTGTATTAAATAAGGACTAGATAAGATTTCTCAAGTCATAGACAGCATAACAAGAGTAATGTACCTAGTAGATTAAATAAAGGACTTGGTTCGAAATTCTCTGAGGACAGAACAAACAAAACGTTATGAGAATAGCAACAAAAATAAAAACATTAGTCTAAATGTAAATAATAAACGTGGATGGAAAAAAACGTGTAGCTGCTGACTATATAGAGACTTGACCGTTTGGATGTATCGTTGGATATAAGGAAACCATTTTAACATGCTGCAAAAAGCAACAAATGACAGCCATTAAATAATAAAACAATGACAATGATTCTTCAAAGTGATTTTTTTTCTTAAACCTAACCTTCAAATATATCCGAAATATCAGACTCGCTTCTATGATTTTAAGGACAAGATTTACTACACCAAAAATATATTTAAGCAAGGAAAAAGATTTATCCTTAATAAAAATGTATAGATGTCTAAACATCGTCTGTATCTAATAAAGGGGTCAGATTTCAAAAGTCAAAACGTAGTCACTGAAACGCTTGTTCATTTAATGAAAAATGTTTCAACATGGAGTTTATTACCTAACTATATTTTTTCATTGAATACATTTCTACAGGATAATTTAAATAGTTAAATTAATTATATTGGTATATTTAAATGTTGAATAATTCAGCGCGATTAAAATATAAATATTCTCAAAGTATATAAGATGTCTCACGAATTCACATCAAAAAGTAAATAACTCTTATGCTGTTATAACAGATAATAGCTGTTTATTCGATTTATATGCAGATATTGCTTTGTTAAGTAGAAATTCAAATTATCGTATTGCTTTAATAAAAGACATAGATGTAGCAAATTTCGACTCAATCCATCTAACAATTGTATACACGATCAAAAAAAAAAAATTATTTTTTCAGATATAAAATCTCCAAAAATTCAATACTGACATCAAAGCGAGTTTCCACAAAGGAAATCCTGGGCGTTGGACTGTCATCACCCACTGAGATTATCAACTAAAAGCTAAGCGGTAAAAAATTGGAAGCCGTAAGATTTGTTAATATTTATTCGAAAAAAATGTAACATTTATTCTGCTTGGTTTTAGCGATCAATTTTACACCGATTGAACGATAATTCACTCAATCTAGGTTTTTTGCAAAAGTGAAGTAAACGTTTACCTGTTTAGTAGATCGACGATTAAAGAGAACCGTATTTGTTTATATTTCTGAGATGAGGAATTATTCAGGCTGTTGTCCTCATCTTAGTTTCCATTTGTACGACGGCTAGGAATTTCGCCTTTGTTGCTAGTAATGAGTTATTTCTTCTAACCCGACCACTGATGTAGCCTGGTATTGAACTCACAACTTTTTGGGTCAAGTCACTAGAACTAACCAACGTCTATATCCACTGGGCCATGTGTCCTTAAAGACTGAACAGCTGAATTTCTGGGACTTATAAACCTAATGTTTAATAACCATTTTTACCAGCGTTCATATTGCAATTTTAATGGTTTTTTTCTATTATTTTTTTTTACCAGAGTTCATATTGCAAGCATGAATACAATATGGGAACCAGTAATACGGAGTGCCAGAGAAAACCATTAGTGTCAAAAATTGCAATATGAGCTCTGGTAAAAATATACTAGAGAAAAACCATTAACATCAAAATCTGCAACATGAACTCTGGTAAAAAATACTATAGAAAACCATTTACACCAAAATTACTATAGAAAACCATTAACATAAAAGATATTTTGATTTGGCAAGAATATTTTACACCTAAAATAAATCATGCAATATTATTGCCGATAGTTTCAAAACAGACTAAATCATTCGTAAATTTCATTCTATAGATAAAATAAAAAAATTAATCAACATCCTTTATTATTGACTTGTTATAAAATACAATACTACTCGCTCTATAAAAAAAAAACATTAGTTAATTGCTAATGATATTGAACGAGTTTACGGTAATTGGAAGTGATTAATTTAAACTATATTGGTTTTGTCAAATTGACTTTTGAGCTTCTTTTTTTTTTTTTTTTTTTTTTTTTACTTCAATTTGACCTGCAGTTGCTAACATAATCAGTAGATTTTATTCTGGATATTTTATTTTTTTATTATATTTTTTTATTATTTGTTTTGAACACATCTTTATTTGATCAACCCCCAGAAGCCAATCTCATTTTCAAAACGGTATATGTCAGACTGGGTAAATAAACTTTTGCAAAGATTAATCCACCAAGAAGAGACTGATTAAATGACCCTAAATCATTTTAAAGTATTTGTATTAAATCAAAGAAAACACTTTGTTATGTAAAACAAGCATATATCGTTACTTTCGGAGATTAATCTTTGCAATGAGGTTACTAAAAGTGAAACATGCTTATTACAATAAAAATTAAGAAATAGGAAATGTTAAAAAGTGGAAAATAAGAAAACGGAAATGTTAATTGTGTAAGACGCCTCTGACGTTGTAAAATAGGAAAGCAGAAATGTTAAATGTATAAAATTCCTCAGCAAATGGGTCAGTAGAAACGTTAACTGAATAACATATTTCTAAATATAAATTATGAAAGCTGGAATGTTAAATGCGTATCCTGCATCTAATAATGGAAAATTCTAAAGCGGAAATGTTAACTATGTACCATGTCTATGACAATAGAAAATGGGAAGGCCGAAATGTTCGCTATGTAACATTCCTCTGCCATTGGAAAATGGGAAAGAGAAAATGTGAGCAGAGTAACATACATTTTTAAATGGAAAATGCAACGGATGAAATGCTAACTTTGTACCGTGCCTTTTACAATGGAAAATGTGAAAACGCAGATGTTAACTGTGTAACGGGCGTCTGACAATAGAAATTGGAAAACGGTAAAAGTAAATTGACTAACATTACAAGGACAATGGGAAATAGAAAAGTATAAATGTAATCTGTGGAAAATGTCACTGAGAATGGAAAATAGGAAAGCAGAAATTTTTACTTCGTAGCATGTCTTTGATAATTAAAAATGAGAAAACAAATTAAATTTTTTTAAATGAAAATGATAAAGCGGAAATATTAACTGTGTAACATGACTGACTATGAAAATGTTAAATGTGTGTCATGCTTCTAATAATATAAAATTTGAAAACGAAAATGTTAACTGTCTAATATGTCGCAGACAATGTAATTTGGGAAAGAGGAAATGTATACCTTAAAAACTGTATGACAATGAAAAATTGGAAAAAAAAATATTAACTGTATAACAAGTTTCTTAATATGAAAAATAAGAAAGTGGAAATATTATCTTTATAAAATGCCCCTGAAAATGGAAAATTGGAATGTGGAAATGTTGGGGGCATAAAATACTTCTGACAATAGATAAATGGAAACGAAAATGTTAACTGTATAACATGCTTCTATCAAATGAAAAATGTGAAAGATAAAATGTCAACTGAGTAAAATGCAACAGACATTTTAAAATTGGAAATGTAGAAAATAAAAGAACTGACAGGACAAATAAACCTTATGTATAAAATCTAAGGTTGGAACAATGATTTTGGAGAAAGAGGAAATACTCCAACGATGAGAAGAATACATAAAAGATCTTTTCCACGACAATGGAGAGCAACCAATATTACGCAAAGACGAGGACGGACCGGAAATATTAAAGTCTGAATTGGAATCTGCAGTAGCCAAACTGAATAGAAACAAAGCAGCTGGACCAGACGGCATAGTCATAGAGTTGCTGATAGCCCTGGAAGAATTTGGTATAGAAAAAATTACTGAAATAATAAATGAAATATATTATAGTGGGGTTATACCAAATGATCTCAGCAAGTCTATCTTCATAGCACTAACTAAGAAGCCAGGAGCAAACGACTGCGAACTCCACAGAACCATCAGTTTAATGAGCCATATAACAAAACTGATCGTCCGAATCCTGATGAATAGAGCGAGAAGCAGAATCAGGCCAGAGATAGGACAAGAACAGTGTGGTTTCGTTAAAGACACGGGAACAAGGAATACCATATTTATGATTAGGATGCTCTCCGAAAGGGCAATACAAATGAAGAAGGACCTATACCTGTGCTTTATTGATTATGCGAAGGCGTTTGACAAAATACGCCACAAAGAACTGATGTAGATGCTCGGTAACCTGGACATATTTGGGAAAGACTTGAGAGTAATCAAGAATCTTTACTGGCAGCAAACTGCTTGCATACAGACAGGTAATGAATTGAGTGGATATACAAAGATAGAAAGAGGCGTACGACAAGGAGGTGTCTTTTCAGTGGATCTGTTCAACTTGTACAGTGAGAATATTTTGAGGACCCTAGAAGTTATGCCTGGATTCGTAATCGGAGGCCACAATTTAAACAACCTAAGGTATGCAGTTGATACAGTGCTGATAGCAGACACAGAAAGGAAACTACAAGACCCCCTACAGAAGGTAGCAGAAGAAAGTAGCAAGAAAGGACTAGAAATAATACAAACATTTAAATATCTGGGAAACGTTATAACAGAAGATAGAAAGTGCAACATAGAGATCTGAATGCGAATTGGCATGACGAAAGAAGCATTCCAGAAGTTGAGTAAGGTATTAAGAAACAGGATAATTTTGCTAGAAACTAGAAAGAGAGTATTGGATTGCTACGTGCTGTCTGTCCTTCAATATGGCAGTGAATGCTGGACAATACCATCAAAGATTAAGGAAAAACTTGAAGTAACTGAAATGTGGTTCTACAGAAGGATGCTGCGAATATCATGGATCGAGCATGTGAACAATGATGAGGTCTTGGAAATGATGGAAACGAAATGGAAATTAATACTGAGCATCAGGATGAGACAGCTGAAGTTCCTGGGACATGCAATGAGGAAAGAGGACCTGGAGAATCTGATACTAACAGGCCAGATAGAGGGAAAAAGAGAAAGTCGAAAGCAACGGATAACATATTTGAAGGACCTAATCAGGTGGATGGCGGAACGAGGATTGCATGGTGTAACAGGAGCAGGTGTGCTCAGAGCCACCAGGGATAAGGAAACGTGGAAAGCTATGATCGCCTACGTCCTGAAGGAACAGAGCACGTAGAAGAAGAAGAAGAAGAAGAAAGTATATAACATATCTCTGAAAATAGCAAAGAGAAAATGTTAACATGTTTCTTACAATGCAGAATAAGAAAGCGGAACTTTTAACTTTATACAATGCGCCAGGGGATAGAAAAAGGAAAGTGTGTACAATGCTTCTGATAATGTTAAATGTATAAAATGCTTGTGAAAATGAAAAGTTGAAAAGTGAAAAAGTTATCTGTGGAAAATTCATTTTACAAGGGAAAATGGAAAAGTGGATATGCTAACTCTGTAAAATATCTCTGACGATAGAAAATAGGTTAGCGTACATGTTAAATGTCTGTGAAAATGAAATGTCTGTGACAATGAAAAATAGAAAAGTAGAAATTTTACATGTGTAAAATTCGTCAGACAGAATAGAAGATAGTAAATCAGAACTGTTAACTTTGTCCAATGCCTTTGACAATGGAAAATAGGAATGTGGATATGTAAACGGTGGGTCGTGCCACAAACAATGGAATATACCAAAGCGGAAATGCTATCTGTGTAACATACCTCACACTCGAGAAAATGGGAAAGCGGAAATTTTAACAGTTTGAAATGGCTCTGTCAATAGAAAATAGGCAAGCAGAAATGTTAATTGCAAAAAATGACTGACAATTAAAAAAATGATAAGCAGTAATGTAACATGTGTAACAGGTCTCTAGAAATGGAATCTAGGAAAGCGGAGATGTAAAAGTGTAACATGCCTCTGATAGTGGAAAACAAGTAAGTGGTATTGAAATATTGCTAACATGTTTCTCACAATGGTCAGTGGAAATGTCAATTGGGTATCATGCCTCTGACTATGTAAAATAGGAAAGCGGAGATATTATCAATGTAACATATTTCTGATAGTGGAAAATATAAAATCTGAGATGGTAACTTTGTAACAAAACTCTAACAATGGAAAATAAAAAAGCAGAATTGTTAATTATATAACATGCTTATGACAATGAAAAATTGGAAAACGTCAATGCTAACTGCTTTTACAATGAGAAATAGGAAAGCGATCAAGATAAGTATGTAATATGCCTCTGACAATAGAAAATAGGAAAGCAGAATTGTTAAGTCTATAAAATGCAACTGACAATAGAAAATAGGAAAGCGGAAATTTAAACTGTGTAACGATCCTCGGACAATAGAAAACAGGAAAGCAGAAATGTTAAATGTAAGATGCATCTGACAATGTCAAATAAAAAAGCTGAAATGATGACTGCGTAACATGCTTCTGTGAATATAAATAGAAAAGCGGAAATGTTAAATGTATAAAATATGTCTGACGATGGAAAAATGGGAAAATGGAACTGCTGTGTAACATGCCTCTGACTATTGAAAATTGTCAAATGGAACTGTTAACTGTAACATGCCTCTGACAGTGGAAAATAGGAACACGGAAATTTAACAACTGACAACAGACACTTGTAAAGCGGTAAATATAACAGTTTATTACTGACAAGGGACAGTGGAAAAGTAGTAATGTTAACTGTGTATCATGCCTTTGACAATGGAAAATTGTAAAGCAGAAATGTTTACTACGTGACATGATTCTGACAATAGGAAATGCTAAGATAGAAATGTTAAATATTTATCATGCATCTTTTATTTTTATTTTTTATTTTTTTAATCATTTCACCCCAAGCAAGGCGGGACCTCCACTAGTGTGCAGAGTTAACAGTAAGAAAAAAGTTTGGATAGAGGGGTTATTGAAAGGATAAAAGATGAATGTGATTCAAGAAGATAGCAAATCACTCAATGAATGAGTCCCAGGCCTGACATGTAGATGGCGCCACAAATAAAAACATCCATCAAATGGCACGTGACAAAATTTGGGCATAATCGGATAATTAGTTTACAAATTACAGTTTTGTGGTGCAGTGGACATCGGCTTGGAACGAGAAATCGGAGAGCCGAGTTCGATTTCCAGTTGAATTCCTTGCATTCACTTACGCTCAAATACCCTTGGGAAATGTATTAATCCGTCTCTTCCCTCCAGTTATGGGTTAAATAATAGGACAGATTGGGTTCTATAGCCTTGGTCGGCAACCAGTCTACCGCAGAAAGCAATTGCAACCTACTGCAGGATAATCATCTGCCAAGTCAGTCGTGTCTCTTTCGAGACATGATCGCTCAAGCGTTTATCACGTATGGCACTTAGCTGACTGACTGTGGCAAATTTTCAAAACAATGGAAAAATCTGGATTTCGTACGTTGATGAAGGATTGTTTTCTGATGAGAAAAAATAATATTCAAGCAAAGCAATGGCTTGATAAGTATTATTGCGACTTTACTCCGTCAGAAATAACAGTTAAAAGGTGGTATGCTGACTTTGAACAGACACAAATGATGCTTAACGCTCAGGTCGCCCAAAATCAGCAGGTGTTCCGAAAAACAACAAAAAAATCCACAGACTCGTTTTAGCCGATCGTAAAGTGAAGTTGTCTGAAATAGCAGAGTTGTTGAACATATCAGAAGGTAGTGTATTCACCATTTTCCATGAACATTTGTCAATGCGAAAGCTGTGTTCAAAGTGGGTTCCACATTTGCTCACAGTCGATCAAAAACAACAACACGTCGATGTTTCAGAGTGTTGTTTGCAACTATTTCAACGCAACAAGAAAGAGCTTTTACCTAAATATGTGAAAATGGATGAAACATAATCGATTACCCTGAAAAAGGAAGCACCATCAATAGCGAATATTATATATCATTATTGGTGCGTTTGAAGAACGAAATCGCCAAAAAAACAGCCACAAATGAAGAAGGAAAGTGATCTTTTACCAAGAAATCGCATTATTTCACAAGTCGATCGCAACGATGGTAAAACTACATGAATTGCGCCTCAAACTGATTCCGCATCCATCCTATTCTTCACATATGGCCTCAAGTGATTCTTGGTTTTTTGAAAACCTTAAAAGAATGTTCCAGTGAAAGAGATTTGGCTTCAATGAAGAAGTGGTATCGGAAACTAAGAAGTATTTTAATGTCAAAGACAAATCATTTTACAAAAAAGGAATCGGATTGTTAAAAAAGCGTTAGAATCAGTGTATCACCCTAGAAGGAAACTATGTTGATGAATAAAGTCGAGTTTTGCCTAAAAGTTGTTGTTTTAATAATTAGACCCGGATTTTATGGAGTGATGATGCCAATTAACTTTGCATTAAAATTTTTGGAGATTGTAGCTATCAGGAAAGCAAGTAAACAGGAATTAATTCTACGAAAAATGTAAAAAAAGAAACTTTTTTGTAGAAGTGGCAATTCATGTGGTGGGGACACCAGGGAACAAAGCTCGTGACCATGAAAATATTCATAGAAAAGAAATTGGGAAGCCACGTCATGTCGGTGGGAAAGTGACTAAAGTCGAAATGCCAAATCACGACTTCATTGCAGTGAAGACCCTTCTTTGGATTTTGTCAAGAAGCTCGAGATGAATAGCAGAAGTAACCGACATAAATATGGCAATAGTATTCATTGCACGAGCGAATGGTAGAAATAAGCGTAAAAAACTTTCTGTCCCGACACAAAGACCCAACCTTCCTTACAGAAGATGCAGCTATAGATCCGATATATTCGTCCTACATTAAGTGAGTTGAAAAAATTAGGCCAAAGAAACCCAGTCTGTTGCTCTTCGGAAGACTTGAATCAGTCATACTGATAGTTGACAGGAAAGGTGTTCGATGGTGGTTTTGTCTTGGGGGCATTAAAATTTACAATTTTTCTGTCCCAGTTAACCACTGTTTGGATCTCCGTTTCAACAGCTGAAGCCAGGTTTACTTTGTCAGTCTTAGCAGATTTACTTTTGAGACGAGAGTAAATGGTTGTATTGTCTGCGTAGATGCCTACTTGGGAACTGATGACATCGAGAAGATCATTGATGAAGATCAGAAACAGTATAAGACTTAAGACTTAGGACTAAGCCTTGAGGATCACCCATGGACGTGTGAAAGGATCTGGCAGCTTTCTCATTTAAAATGACCTTCATTTCACGATTCGATACGAAGAATTGGATTCAATCAAACAATCGTCCAGAAATATCATAACACCGGAGCTTACACAGAAGACCGGCATGCCAAACTTTGCTATCATGGCCCCAAGTAATATATTTGTGTTACCGTAAAGATGGTTAATTAATTGATTAGACAATAAAGCTAATACACGAAGTACGTTTTGTCTGCTTCTAATATAGTAAGTAAAACTAAATCATTGGAGAAAATGGCATGGGATTCAAGAGCAACTATGACTGTACGTGTAGAAAGCATTATTAATAATCTATTTCTTCGCATTATGCACAATCATGTATCAAACTTGGACAAATGAAGCAATTTGCTAAGGATTTATACAACGAAGATAATTGTTTCATTTTTCTTAAACTCTTAGTGAGAAATTAAAATTAAGAACATTTGATAATCTTCAGATTCATAAAATCATCAAAGATCAGAGATTTATGAATGAGGTTGACGCATAACCCGGTGCATTTATAATGACTCACTTAATAGAATCTAATTTTTTCCAAAACAGACACTTATAAAGAAATAGTGGAAATGTTGGTCGATATCTTGGAGTTATATTTGAAAGTACGACTTACATATTAACAGCCAAAACCAGCATAACCTAAATGTAATTGGCACGAGCATGTTTGGTAAATCTAATGTAACCGCTGAGAAGAAGTCGGATGGGTTGGGGGGAGTCAATGAAACTTTGACTACATAGAAATGGAATAGATAAAGAGTTATAACTCGCTACTAACGTTATAATATTATGTCTCGCCTGACACCAGCGGTACTCTAACGAACACTCTACCAAAGCACTCTCTAAACTCTTAATATTTACCCAAAGTCTCTCCACTGGTACTGAATGTGACACAAGTTCGGTCTTTAAGTGGGGAACCCGAGCGCGAACTCTCTGGCAGAGGATCAAATTTTCTCAGTCCCCGCATACACGAGTTGTTGACTAAGCTTGTCTATTCTTCTCAGCAGAGAATCTGCCTATAGACGGAGCCTTCACTGAGTCGAAGTCTACCTGAAGACAGAGGGTTAGTCTACCTTTCTCAACTGAGTCCCAGTGTGCAGACCGAGCCCCGACTGAGTCGTTCTCTGCCAAAAGACAGACAATTTAGTTTTCGAAGGGAACACTGAATATTTTACAATGCCGGCCTTTATTACGTGGGGAACCCGATCGTGGACACTCGGGCCGAGGATCATAATTTGAGATTCCGACCAAGAGTTTCGGGAGTTAGAGGGAATTCCGGGTCTCAGCTCTGTTTGAGTTTTTACTTAAGCCATCTTATCTAGTTCATTTGTGATACCGTGGGTGTATTATTTACTCCCCAACAGAAAGGTTCTTCATTCTCTTGTTGAATCGGGAAATCCTAGCTAGGCTGGGAGCGAATCAGTGACTGACACTTTGTCTTTTGGTAGAATGAACAAATAGTCGAATCATTATATAAAATTTCAGATTTATATAAATAATAACGTCATTTTTATGAATAATTCATTACTTATCATGGACTAAAAAATGTTTTGATAAAAATTCTGCGTGAGTAGAAATCGTAAAGAAATCTTTTAAAAAATAAAATATTTGAAAATAAATCTTGCTTCGTAAATATTTTTTATAACTTAAAAATTAAATCTTGCTGAAGTTTCAGAAAATGGAAAATAAAATAAAGATGAACTGAAAGAAATATTTTTGTTTGGACATTATTAAATGAATGCAATCATTTTGCGAATGTTGCTTGCTTTCGTTTACTTCCAATTTTTAATGTTTTGTTTTTTACAATTTTGACTGAATACACTTCTAATTTTTTATAACTTTATCGTACATTTAAGAGTCAATTCTATTTCTTTACTTTTCAGATATTTTATTTTTACTACAAAAATCAATAATTTGTACATAAACTAGGTTGAAAATTCCTTTTATTTTGTTCAATTTTTATTCCTTGTTGGCTGTTAATAATAAAACATTTTGAAGCTTTCTTTGTCTAGTTTTTTTTATATTTTAACTTTTATGACTCTAAATTGGCAAAATGAATCTTGCAAAAATTTTGTAAAGCAAAAGTACTAGATTTTTGAGAAGGGGAATTTCAAATATGGCAGGTTTATTATGGCAGACTGAAACCAGCAAAACAGACAAGAGAGACTATTAGCATTGCTCTCGATAATTTACTAATAACCTTTGAAAATCATTATACATCTCACTAAAATATCTTAAATTAAACCTTGTTCGGGAAAATGTTTCGTTTCAAAAACTTGTCCTTCTATTTTAAAACGTAATTTTGTATCCTGAATAAAAAAAATGAACTGAAAGAATATTTTTAAATGTCTCATTTACATGTGTGACATTAATTAAGTGTAAAATTTACACAGTCATAAAATAGTTAAAAATGCCAGAAAATTCCAATTTTGACAGAAAACTACAGAGATTAATATTTCGCCAATATTCAGTACCAGGCCACAACGATCTGAACAAAAATTTAAATTAATTTCTTCCGAAGAAAATCATCAGGTTGAAATCTATAAACTTTTTTAATAATATACAACAAAATACATTTTTAAATAAATATTAATATATAGTTCTTTTTCTTTTAATTAACAATAACACCGATGACACTGTGTTGATAATAGACACAGAAAAAACTCTAGAAACTCTTAACCGAAGTAGTAAAAGAAAGAGAGAAAAAGGGACTAACTATCACAGGAAGATAGAATATACGATTGTTAGCAGGATCGGCCCAAGATGGGAGCTACGAATAAGAGGTGTCAAAATAAGATATCTCTGAGAAGTTTTTGAGAAGGCGTCAAAAGTTTGAATTAGAAATCTGAAGCGAAATAGCCAAAGATGTATTCCTAAAGGTAAGAAAATTATTGAAAAAGCGGAAAATTGTTAGAAACAAAGAAAATAGTGTTGAATCGCTAAGCAATATCACTTTTCTATTATATCAGTGAATACGGGACAATTTTTTTCACAGATGAAGTCTGGAGATAACAGAGGCGCGTCGTTTTACCTAAAGAAGATGGAAATAACATGCTAGTAACGAAGAAGTCTTAAAGAAAAATTGGAACCGAAAAGACGTATTTACAGGCAGTAAAAAGGCAGTTGAAATAGAAGGATTTTTCTGGGACAGACATTACTTAGAATGAAATTTTGGAAAACCACATTCTGAATGGACATAAAAGAGGATAATTGTGAGATAGAATGGTTTTGAAGAAGCATATTTTTTAATTATAATATTATTTAAATTTTCACATTTCTTATTAATGTCTTGATTTATCCTCATATCAAAAATAGATTACGGTCATGCCACGATGTATTCAAATTGTTATTTTCGGTTTCGTCGTTTTTATCATGCAAATATCAGTCAATAAATTCTGTAGATTTCTTTATGTCATCCTAAGTATCAAATATTGTGTCTAGTCTGTAAATTAATAAAATTAATATATCCCTTCTTGTTTTATGATAATGTTTCGGCCATTATCGATTGGCAAATTCTTACTTGAATTTTTACGGTTTTTTTATTATTTTAACATTTCCCTTTATGTTCGTTGTATTTTTTCTCGACATTTCAGCTGATATACTTTCCGGCTTTTCTTGTGTTGTCGTAAATTCTCCGATAAAATATTGACATTATTCTTTGGACTTTCATGACGAGTATCTTCATATTTGATTTTTTAAAACCAGTGATACAACTGTGAAATTTCTTTCTTTTTTCACTTTTGGACGACTTCCATATTTATTATACACTTTTTTATTCTTTGTTGGCGATGAATTTTTTTTTTAACCTTTCTTTTCTTGAATAGTCGTCTTGGACATAAATCGAAAGAAACAGCTCTTTAGCTAAACATCTGTCGTCAGCAACAAACAAATCGTTTCCTAACTTGGTTGCTATAATCATTGCTTAGAAAATTAATAAGGAAGTGCTCGCACTTATTTCAACTACGTACGCAGAATTCATTGTCATGGAGTTTGTATTATCAGCTTTCGACAAGAGGTTCGGCTTCTTTACTTCCCAGCCTTTTGTATCTGTTTCGTGCCAAACTGTCCAAACAAATTCTAACATAATCATTACAGACTAGAGCAGCTGTGTTATCAGCAATACAAGAAAAGTAGTAAATAAATGTCCGAAGCTTCGATCTTTGCAAAGAAAACAGGTAGAAACACTTATAAAGTGATGTTGTTGCAAATAAAAACAGATAGGTCAACATAAATATAACCGCACCAAGAGTGTTCTTATAAATGAAGCATACACACATATATACACACGTACTGACTCGTATATATGCAAGATCTTAAGTTTTTTCAGCTTCTTGTCTCCCAAACATTCGATTTTTGGGCAAGTTTTAGGAATTGAGTCAGAAGATGGGATTTTCAACACCCCTTCTCTCTCTCTCTCTCTCTCTCTATATATATATATATATATAGCATAATGATAATCCACATATACTTTCTTACTATTTATTAAAAAAACTACTAAAATGTTGTAAGTTAAAAATGTTGTTTTTTCAAGTATTTATTTATTTTTACTCTTTTATAGATATATATATATATATATATATATATATATATATATAATAGTAAAAATAAATACTTTCAAAAAAACATTTTTAACTTACAATTTTTTAGTAGTTTATATATATATATATATATATATATATATATATATATATATATATATATATAGACATATTTGGGAGGACCAAGATATTGTAGAAACTCTCTTAGCCTCCTCACCCATAACCGTAAGAACTAAAAAAAAAAAAAAAAAAAAAAATAGTTTAATGGCCAACTATATAATAAATATAAGCAACTAAAGATTGTGTGGTGAACATTGTTAGAACACAATTATTCGAAAAGCATTTGTTCAAATTGTAAATTGCTTGAATTGAAATTAATCAAAAAGAGAATTATACTAAATGATAATTATTCGAAATGCAAATATCGTTAATAAAACAATTTAGTAAGAAAAAATCCTTATAATCTTAAGTTATAATCTTAATAGTCAACTAGTGAATAGTACTCATTAGAGTACTCATTAGAGTACTCTTCACTAGTTGACTATTTGCGTGCCATTAATTTTTATGTTTTCTATTCATATCACGGTATTTCTTGGCCATCTTGATATTTTGGCAACTTGCTCTTACTTTTGCAATATGAAATTCTTTCAAGTCTTCTTCGCCTTTAAGTAGAATGACAATTGCTGCAAAGGGCGTTATTAGTTCTAGGTAAATTAGCATTGACTTTCTCAACACAGAACTATATACACTATTTACATTATTCGGACTAATGTTTTCATATTTATTGCAATTTGTACGACGTTTTGGACGTTGTACGCTCCGGCCTTCTTCAGCTGTTAGGAATTTCGAACCGAACCCATTATTATAATCACTAGTATATCACCCTCATTCTTGCGTAAAGCCTCTTTTGGTAGTCATAAGTTATCTCTCTCTAACCCTCTAAGTTACTTGATCACCATTGCTGCAGCCTAGTATTGAACTGGCCAAAAAAGATATTAAAAAATACTTCCCCTCCTTTTTAATATCCTTTTACCTCGTACGAAAATAAATTCCAAAAATAAAGGGAAATGTTGTTTTTTAAAAAGATTTAAAATAAAACGTTTATCACCATCATTATTAACTACCTCATGAAACAATGTTCTTTTAATGTTTTAATGTCGAAACAAAATGTACAATTTTGCAATAGTGTGTAGTTTGCAAATGTTCTAACATAATAAGTAATAATAAATATATACATATATGAATAAATATACATATTATTTTACGTCTATGGCACGTTTCGGAATTTCATGCGTTATGCAATCATCCGGTACATATTTCAAGCTGACAGCTTATTAGATTTGAATTTAAATTCACTCGATGTTCATGTAAATTAAATATTATAAAGTTAAGTTACTGCTTTTTTAATAACAAGATTTTTTTTCTAGCTGTTATTTGCTGTATAAACGCAATGAAAATGCACGCTTTTTAAGCAAAACGTGACGGGTGATGAGAAATTAATAGTTTATATCAATGTTCATCGAAAAAGATCCTTGATTAAGCGACATGAGCCATAATTGGCAACCCCAAAAGCAGATCTTGATCCTAAAAAACACATGTTGTGCATCTGGTAGGATTGAAAAGGTATTCTGTACTATGAGCTTTTACCAGGTAAACAGTCAGTTGATTATGAAAAGTACTGCTCGCAAGTGAACGAATTAAAGAGGGAAAATCAAGAAATAATTAACATGAAAAGTATTGATTTTCAACTGGATAATGCCAGACCTCACGTTTCTTTGGCGAGCCGGAAAAAAGTTGTTACAGTTTGGCTGGGATATGTTCCCACACCTGCCATATTCACCAGAAATTGCTCCTTTGGGTTTTCATTTATTCAGGTCCTTGCAAAATAATCTCAATGCAAAAAATTGAGAAAGGTTGTGTAACAAAATGATTCATATTTAACTGAATAAACATTAAATGTCATAATTTTGTTTTGTTTTAATTTCTTTAATTTAATTGCCATGAACTTTCCGAACAAAACAATATGACACTTATTTTGTTTTTAAAATTCTTTTATTTGACCTAACTCTACAATTAATCGCTGTAATAAACATTTACTAAATTACTAAACTTGAAAGACTAAATGAGATTGTTGCATCCTGGTCTTAAAAAAAGTTTATCTGTAGTGAAATTCAGCTGTTAAAACCCTGCCATGTTAACATATTTTGGACACTGACCAGTGTGGCTACAGCTGGATATTACGCATCTATTGCAATGTCAAAACATGATATTATAAGTGGTGTTTGTAATAGTGAACCATCTATATAACAGACCAGCAGAAATTTTTCATAATTTTGTTAATGGTTCAACGTTGACTTTATTAGATTCTATGGAGTTTCATCGTGGTTAGACATTTCTGCAGATCACAAAAACGTTCGGTTTTTTATCGCAGTTTGCAATTCGATGAGCAAATAAATCCGCTGCATTTTGAAAGCGTAATTTCTATATATCCCGTGGTTTTGTGCAAAGTTTCTTAATTTCACTAATTATCTACAATTCTTTTTCAAAATTATTTACACTGAAAGTTTTAAAATTACTCGAGCGATATTGTAAATGGCTGCTTCAATTAACTTGTACAATTGATTCTTAGCATTGTACCTTGAATCTGATTAAAATAGTCTAAAAGATAGTGTGATCAAATTTAAAGTCACGCAAGAAAATGACACGTTACTTATTTGTTCTACTTCAGTCTGGAACCAATAAATTTGCAAATTATTAACTTTGGATAAAAAAGATTAGACTGGTTGTACATTATATTTCAACGTGACCGTAATGAAATAAAATTAGCGATTATTTTTCGAAAAAAATTTTTTGCTAGAGAAAAAAATAGATATGTCTGACAATGAAATCGCCTTTTTGCCGTTGAATATATTCCTTCAAAAATAGTTTGCATAGAATTCAGATAGAAACTAACATGACTGGCAATTATGTACGTGATATTACCGGATTTTCTTGCTATTTCGACTGAATAGCAAAAGTTTAGAACAGCTACCAAGAGAAAAACGATTTTTCAGAAATCGCGTTGTAACGATCTTGGATTTTGTGAATGCTTCCAACTGAAAATTATTTTAAAAGATTAACATCAAACTAAATATTTCCTGTAATGAACACTTCAGTTTTACTGAGACAATCTTTACTACAATAGTTAATTTTTCAAAATAAATATGAGAAACATACTAACCATTTCAATTTCTGTTGTTTAAAATTCCGGGAAAAGTGTTTGTATGTGGCTGAAATAACTTGAGTTTGTTTCTTGTTTTTCCCTTTCTACCAACATGTTTCCAAGGCAACCTGACAAATTAATTGGCCGCCTATTTCATCGGATCTAACAAAGTAACCTCTGTGGATGGGCGCATTTTTAACTAAATATAGGCGACGCATAATGTAATATTACTCTAAATAAAATCAAACCAAAGACGAGTCTATGTATTCGTGTATAAGTAGCGTCGTTAAAACTGAACATTTCCCTGGTGTTGCTTCACAAATGGTTTACTGAGACAAATCTGAAAGTTCGGCTGGTTTGAAATCCGTACAGAATTGTGTTCTACTTTGTGGATGGTCCTAGAGTTCTCGGTGTTTGAGTACAAAGGAAACAGAAAAAAATTCGAAGTTTTTATTTTCTAGCAAGACTCTTCATATAGAAACGTTTAACGAACACTAATTAACAAAGTTAGAAGGCTGTTTCTATTTAAAGATTTTGCATGACACAATCTTTCGAGGCTTACCCCTACTCTTTAAAAGTTAGCTTTTGGTCTTATTAGACCAAATTTAGCAAATCTCGACACGTAATTCAGATATATCAAATATCACATGTATCAAACATCGACATTCAGTAGAAAAAATACGTTGACTGTTGATTTTTAAAGTAATCTGCTGGAATGTGGGCGCAACATAATTTTTTCTCTTCATTTTGACCTTTACCCTCTTATAAGCTTATATGAAGTACTTATATGCGATTCATGCTTTGTATGAAAATTATTAGCCAATTTATATGATTATTCTATATGCATGTAGGCCTGTACATATGTTATATATCGCCGTACGACGACAAACAACGAGAACACGCATATATAAAAATATAAGGTTATATTTTTATTCCTGACGACGAACCCGTGTGGAACAGAGAATGGAAGAGTGAGAGCGCACATAGAATGGGTCGACGGGAGTGTAGTCTTGCCTGTGGTGTCTCTCTGCTTCCACTGGCCGTTTTCTGCTGGCGAATCCGTGTGTCGAGGTCTTTTTATAGTCTTCTAGAACCGGGACTTTTCCTTCCGGTTTTGCCTCGCCCACGCAACGCCCACGTAATTCCAAGAGACACCTGTTCTGTTTGCCTCCGTAGTCATTTCCGCCGCTGTCGGAAATAAGGTCAAACGAGCCCGACTCATAACACTGCGACATCCGCTCCAGGCCCCGACAGGATGTATTTCTCAAACACCTGTCTTGTCGTTCGCCGACCCCTTCACCGACGGGAAACACCATCGATTGCATCAACCTTCCTCGGGTGGGGCCAGATTGCTATATTACACTCCTCGCCCTCCCATTTTCCAAAATGTTCACCTAAGAACATTTTAAGCGCAACACCTTCACACACACCCCCATGCCACACAAGCCCGACAATTGTACAAAACATGTGCACGCCAAAACAAACAAAACAACAAAAAAAATATATATATAGGGGAGCAACCCAACAATGTTCGTGTCCATTGTGGAATTTTCATAATGTTCTCCCAGCTCGATGTTTCATTGTTCTTTTTTTTTTTTTTTTTTAAGTTTCTGTAACTTTCAATGTTCGTTTCCTTTCTCGACTCTGTCCATACGCGTAGACGCCTCGATGCACGACCATATGATCATAGGCGGTAACCGCGCCCCAGTTTCTAAACTGACATCGAGTAAATGACCTTTGACCAACACCATGCGTGTTTCCGCTCGAGTTTATTGTTACACATGTAACTTCATTTAATTTAATTTAATTTCAAACATACTATGTTTGAACACAGAAAAACTGCCATTATCTGCAGTACATATCATTCATAGTCTGACCGAGAAATGTTCAATAGAAAACGAAGAAAATTACCCTGATTCCAACGTTAATCCGCATGCAATTTACTTGTGGAGGATTGGAGGTTTCATCTATCTTAATTTAGTCTAAAAAAAATGGACCCGTGACTCTTAATTCATTAGTTTGTATCTTCCGCATGTTTTGCTATAAGGAAGGTGACCTAACTATTTCACTTAAACTATCGTTAATCCTCCCACTGCTTTCTTTCCCAATCCTATAGCATATCAGCCAATAAGTCTATATACATAGTGTCCAACAGCTCCCCTTGTTGTGAGAAGAGCTGCCTGACACTTGTCTTCTTCTGCCACGCGCACAACTTTAAAATACCTCTCCATATCCTCCAACCAAGCACTATAACCACCATCTTCTTTGCACGCTAATGGCTGTATATTCTTCAAAAAAGATTCTCCCCTTAAGGTGTTCGACACCGAACAAGCCACATTTCTCAATTCCAGGGTCAGACCTTGAACAAAATCGGCAAAAGTATGCTGTTCCATTTTTTTTTTTTTAATTAGACTTATTGTAAACTTATTATGAACAAGAGCAGAACACACACAACATCGAATCAAAAGTCACCTACCTTTCGTTGATGTCGTCTATGGTCGTCCGGTTGCTTTCTATTTTCGTCTTCTTTTTTCTTTTTCTTCCAATATCTGGTGGTTTTAATGCCGTAGAATTTCAAATTGTCGCCGTGGTAACCAAGTTCGCATCTATCTGTTTTGTTGTTGTTGTTGTCTTAAAACAGCAAGTCACTAGGCACCAATTTGCGTATGTTATATATCGCCGTACGACGACAAACAACGAGAACACGCATATATAAAAATATAAGGTTATATTTTTATTCCTGACGACGAACCCGTGTGGAACAGAGAATGGAAGAGTGAGAGCGCACATAGAATGGGTCGACGGGAATGTAGTCTTGCCTGTGGTGTCTCTCTGCTTCCACTGGCCGTTCTCTGCTGGCGAATCCGTGTGTCGAGGTCTTTTTATAGTCTTCTAGAACCGGGACTTTTCCTTCCGGTTTTGCCTCGCCCACGCAACGCCCACGTAATTCCAAGAGACACCTGTTCTGTTTGCCTCCGTAGTCATTTCCGCCGCTGTCGGAAATAAGGTCAAACGAGCCCGACTCATAACACTGCGACATCCGCTCCAGGCCCCGACAGGATGTATTTCTCAAACACCTGTCTTGTCGTTCGCCGACCCCTTCACCGACGGGAAACACCATCGATTGCATCAACCTTCCTCGGGTGGGGCCAGATTGCTATATTACACATAGCATTAGGGGCTAGTATTTACTCAATCCCAATATTTTCTAACCAAGTAATCTATGTAAT